>OX104067.1:115000489-115328045 GCA_944474145.2 Dicrocoelium dendriticum | reverse complement strand
GCAACAGGTTCAAGTCAGTTAAGATAACGATAAGGGATGATCACCGTTTCGGTTAGCTACCAGACAGCTACAGTGCCGCAACAAAAATTTGTTGTGCAAAGTTATATAAGGCTAAATAGTGTGCTCTTGCTTGGTAACGAGACTAAGAGCGATGGGGTGGGACAAATAATCTCCAAGCACGAACGCCAATGAGGTCGGCTCCTAGCCATATCCGCAAATGTATCCAAACAAACGTATTTATCGTCTTTCGGACAGCAACGAGGCAGTCAAGAGGCTCCAACTAAGGCCAGCTTCAAAGTGAGGGTTTTCGTTCCTCTCGACTAAGTCATGGCTTGGCCACCTAACCTCTGCTTCCACCCACACACATGGCGCTCAAACTACGCACGTGGCGGAAGCCGGTGGGCTGGCATGCGCAACACTTGGCACAGCCTTCGGAGCCTGTTGCATGAAATGACGGTGCTGAGCGGTTCATTTGTTATTTCTGTGCCGTAAACAAGGCGCCAAATACGCTCGTTGCTTACGCGGTGTTCCCACCAGATATCAGCTAACTTTCGAATGCACCGGTGGTCGAACGTAGCTAGCCGCTTTATGTTTGTTGGTCTAAGAGACTAGGTTTTACAACCGTAAAGTTGGGTCGAACAAACCGCTGCATTGTACGCGCTACCCTTTAGGGCAGCAGCAATGTCGCGCCAGCGCCAAAAGGGGCAAACGTTGGCAAAGGCGCCTGGGCTTTTGTTATAACGTTCGTGAACACAACTTCAAGGGACGGGTGTTGATACGACCTCGTAATTAATTGAATTTATAAATGACTTCTAGCTGATCCTCACCATGTATTAGCGTAGATGGTCCAGGTCAATCTGGGAAGAACGCTTTACACTTTGAAGTGCGAAGCAAAGCCCGAAGTGACGGACAGCCAGTGCTAATGCTTCCAGTGCGGCTTGGTGCGTTTGTCAGATGTCACAGTTTAGGGCAATATCATCAGCATAATCTAAGACAATAGTCGTTCTCCTGGGAGCAGATCCAGACTTAAGTCGTGCCCTGTAAACGTGATTTCCACGACTTCATCAACTTTGAAGTTAACGAAGAAAAGGAGAGGCGTGCATCCTTGTCTGATGACGCTGGAGATGTTGAAGTGTGACTACTGTTGCCGTAAACACTCGCTCTGCTTGAGCTATACGCGTATGATTCTTGGATGATATTTACACATTTCTCAGGTACACTTGTCCTGCGTAGACAGTCCCAAAGTGCAGGTCTATCCACCCAATCGATTGCACTTTTGTTATCGAGGAACACGACAACCGTGAGTTGCCAATATATATGACGGTGCTCTGACCACCGAAACAAACTAAAGATTTAGTCAATGCATCCACGAATTCAACGAAACCCGGACTGATCTTCACGACTCTGGCTTTCACAAGTGCTAATCAGTCTGTGTAGGCTAACAGATGCAAACAATTTGTAGGCGATGGAGTTCAGACTGATTCCTCTATGGTATTGCGTTCTGGTCGTATGCCTCGCTTGAAAATTGAGACTATGACGGAGCGGTTCCAGTCGGTTGGGACAGTTTTCTTCTCCCACATTTTTACTAGTAAATCGTATAAATCACCCACAGGTGCAGGTCCCTGGAAATTGGTGAGGGCTGGTGGTAGATCAACTAGTCCCGCGACTTTATTTTACTTTAACAGTCCGATCTCGTATTCGGCTTCTGAGCGAGAGGGTGGATCCAAAGGGACAACCCAGGGAGCGGGGCGATTAGTGGCCGGAGAGAAACTTGACAAATCCGATCGTTTAAATTTTTTTAAACGTGCTCAGCCCAACATTTCACACGTTTTGACAAATTTCAAATATTCTGTCTACTCTCTTCACGTATACTTTTAGTAACACCGGGTCTCCTGCTGCCGGAGTAACTTACGATGGTTACCAAGGGAAGCGGTACATTCCAGCACTTAGTTAACAGTAACGGTTGGTTCTATATATGTGCACCCAACCAGAGCATCGAGGTGACTTGCCATCGAGGATCTGCGGCGGGCCTACCGTGTTGCCCCTCCGCTCCACGGATTGAAACGTCCGTAATGAACTACGGCACGTGCTCAGTTTAACACGCATCAATGAAGCAACCTTCATCCAACCCTTTTCATGTTCATAGGCACTCAAGTTTGCTCACTCAGCTCAGGCGAATGCAGCGCGTACGGCCGTCATATTTTATTACGGTGCTAGCCCGATCACCCTACGAACACAAACATCTTAGCTGTCCAGCAGCCCACCGCAAATCAAAGAAAGCGAAGCGCGATCACGACGTTTGCTGTCAATATTGCCCACCGAAATTTTAAAAAACACATTGCTTTATCGTTTGAGTTCACTCCATAGGCTTACCCTTGCTATTTGACCAAAGACAGTAGCTGTGATGCCGTTGGATTACTGTCATTTTAAAAGATCATCTCAGCTAAATCCACCTCTGGGCCGGTTGCAGGCGTGACGTTGCTAATTTAGTTTGGAGTGTGCAGTGTCCTAACCAAGGATTATGCTTGATTAACTGTAAATGCAAGTGTGGCAGACCTCAGAGACTGCAGAATACCAGGTCGGAGGAAGCCCGTCTACCCCACCAGCGTAAACATACGTAGGCGTAATACGTTACAAACCTAGATTTAGGTACAAATGACACACACTTGCGCTAGTTACAACAGGCCACTTATCAGTAAGTGTCATATTGTGTCACCAGTTTTGGAGATGAGTTATGGTGGTTGAATGAATCAGCCTCAAAAATATTGCGCTGGCAACTTGTGCCGCCAAACTGGCGCTACGGATTAATTGCTAAGACCATTGCCTTCAGTGGCTAATGGTTTGAGGTGCGCAGGTTACGGTTAAATTCGGGCATCGAAAGTTTGCAAGGGAAGAGGAGTTCCAGGTAGTATGCACCACTTGTGTACACCGCGCTACCTAATAAGAGCGAATCGTTTGTTTGAATCCGGCTTTGAAGCCACAATAGAGTTGGTCATGTTTGCGCCTAGACATCCACTGTGGTAGAATTATGCACCCATTGAATACTCGTTGTTAAGCTTCAGGTTGGTCTACCTACTGCAATTTTAACAATGTCCCCCACAATGGTCGGAATAACAATCGCAGAAAATGGTAAGACAGCTCAGAAGCCCCTACTGATTCGGCTTAGGATGTGCAGCATCCCAGTAGCGGCGCATGCTGAAACAACTGCAAATGCAGGCGTGGTTGACTGAGACATCAGGGACTGCGGAATACCACTAGAAGTTTGCTTGCCAACGACACCATCGTAACAGTGCTTAGGCAGCTGAAACGAGCCACCACCAAGTAGTGACTAGCTATCAATAAGTATAGATCGCTTCATTTAGTGCTTTTCCTGTCCGTCCACACTGTGTACGGCGTAGGCATTGGATCATGTGTTAGGTGGAATCTTGTCCTTAGACAGGCAAGAGAAGTTGTCCATTGGACCGTTTCAGTTTGGAAAGTAATCATCGGGGTATCTTTCAGACGCACACCACGGTGGCACGGATGGCGGTGCTCGACCACTTGTATTGCACTATCTGTCGCTTAGGCCCGGGATTTCTATCCGGTGTCCCATTGGCTACCGTCCCATGAACAAGGAGAGTGCTCCCGACGTCAAAACACCGTTCTAAAGATCGAGAACTTGAATGCATAGCCTGCTATTTTGAAAATATGCCACACTAAACATTTGTTAAATTGCGCTAACATGCCAGGAAAATGGATAGTTACAAGGCTACGATGAGTCGCCACTAAACGTGGCGTTGCAGCAACGATTCCCTTTAGGTTAAGATGTGAATAATGCAGCCTCGGCTTGGACGAACTCCCGCTCGCTCCTCGTGATTCTGGATTTTAAATGTGCCCGTCAATCTATGGAGGACGTGTGTGGCAAGTAACAAAAGTAGTGGAGATCAAACGGGTTCCTCTGTGGTTGTCACATTCGGAATGACAGTACCTCTTTTGAATTAGAACTATACAGGAGCGGCCCCATACTGTTAAGACGGTCGCCTGTTCACACATATTCACCAGTATATCATGCAAATAATCCAAACAATCAAATCCCTCGTATTTGAAGAGGGTTGCACGAAGTCCATCTACTCCTGCTGCCTTGTTTAATTACCACAGTCAGATCTCATCCTCTGCTTCTGTTCTTGAGGACGTATTCAAGAGGACGGCTTGGGGAAAATGGCAATCAGTGGCCAATAAAGAGACTGAGACTGAGACCGTATTTAAGAGCAAGTAGAAAGGTTTCTGTACCACTCTACAGAATTACGAAAAATCAAAACATTTAGTTGTAAATCATCAGCGTTTGTGTTCAGTCAGTTAATAGTTCATTGTTTTTGGGTTGGTAATTCGTATTGGTGTCATTATTTCCAGGTATACCATGTCTTATTTTTGCATTGTAAGTGCATCGTTTCACAAAGGCACAGGTTTTCGAAATAATCGTCGGCATTTGTTTTAAAACACTTTACAGAAGCGACTTCTATTAATACCGGTTACGTATTCCTTTAGTTTACGGTTCTTCTTTCTTTACAAGGCTGATGTCATACTTGTTCATGAAGGGAACCCTGAGTTTGTTCCTGGCTGCTTAACTTAATTCTCGTAGATTTGTGCCCAAGGGTCGTAGCGCTTTGATAAGCTGGGGATGGGCTGTCGCGCTAACACACAGTGGACAAGGACAAATAAATGGGATTGTGTCGGAGGAATTTGGCAGAAGCAGCGAAACACAAGGGGGCACAAACATGTTTCTGCATGACAGTAGACGCTGGGTTGGTATCAATGGGTGATAGGTGGCCAGGATATATCTGCCTATAGAGGTACAAGTTATTTTCACCAAAACGGAGCAGGTAAACTCATTCTGTTAGTCATTCATGGCTAAAACTTGGTAAATGCACTATAAATAAGTGCCATTGTGTCGTCATTCCTTAGTCGTAGGATAATGGTCCAAAACTTCGATTAATAACCACCGCCCCAGCAACAGTAGGTAAGCTCCTTTGGCAGCAGAAAAATGCGCAACCTAGAAAGCACTGTGGCGGAATCACTGTTAAGTAGAAGCTCTATATAGGCCTTCCTCATCAACACTATTAAATCCCCTTAGCTGGCATGCACTTCAAAATAACTTCTTGCCTAAATAAACATTGACGTCTGTCTTGTTCCTAATGACTAATTTTTCAAGCAGGTAGTAATGCTTCTCTACCAGACGGTTAGTTAGGGTATTGACCAAGGACCTCGTGTACCGCATTAGGGTAAGACTAACAAAGTGTAGGTACCCTCACGCAGAGGCACTTACTTTAAGGTTGGCCTCGGTTGGAGTCGCTCGGCTCCCTGTTCGTGGACCGAAGGCAGTGGAACACGTTTGATTGAATACACTTTTTGACATGGCTGGGAACAGACCTTAAGGGAATTCGTGTTATGAGTTTCTTTGTCCATCCCCTTCGCTTAGCTACTCCAAATACTATCTTAATTAGCAGGCATTATTTGCATTTTGCGTCAACATAGCCGGCTGTTAGCTCTCCAGAAGAATGTACATCCGTGACACAGCCTGCGTGCAACTGTTTCACTAGTTCCTTTGTTATTACGGCATCATGGCGGAGGTGCTTTTACCACCGTAACGCAGGCAGCGTTGGTACGATGTTGGTGAGTTCAGTATATAATCACCCGTTCCTCCATTTCACTTCTCAGTACCCGCGAAAAGCGCCCGCAGCCACATAGGCAGACATATACCGACCTCCTCCCACCCCATTTTCCAAACCTGACGTTAAATAGCATGTGGGGAATTGTTCACGCCACTCACTGAGTTTCGTTGTTGTTTTTGGCGTGCTTGGCAGGTGAAAGCAAGAACTTCCCACCCTTTCTTGTACCGAACATAGGGAGTTACGTCGACCACCATTTTGATGAAAATACATATACTTTACGCAATGGTTTCTAGTATTAGTGTGTTGACACGGAATGCTCGTGCATCTCTCTACCCTGCCACCTAACTTTCAAAGAGGCAAGCGTAGTTTATAAGCATGGTGAACTGAAGTATCCACACAAGTCCGTATACTAAGTATAAAGTGTTAGATGGTTGGAGTAACCACGGCCGCGGTGACGCTCTATAGCTTAAGTGTGCGGGGATGCGCGTCATGTGCCTACCCTGGAGCCTCATTAACGAAACCCACACGCAAGGCAGAGAACTTTGGATGCCAGTCATGTGCTACTAGTAGGCTTTGCATACTTTATTCTCACATTGAGAAAGGATGGTGCTAAAGGACATCAAGCAGTCGATAACGTAAACGCCTGCCCTACCTGTGGGTGCCGTAAGGTGGCGGGATTGCGATCGAAAAAGGAACTGTCGCAATTTTCTTGGGTGGCGCCAACTAGAGTACCATGGTGATATGTGAATATCCCAATGGTACTTGCATTGGTAGAACGCACAAATCACATTATGCGGCGCGGCCTACTGTCTGCAGTTAGCTGGGGAAATTTATGGAAGACCAGGGCGCGTCACTGCTGAACCACAGCAAGTAAGGCAACGATTTTTACCCATACATCGAATAATGGATAGCGCATGGCACTTCTACAGTTCGCCTGGTGCGGAAAGATGCAGTGCAGATCACTTTCCGCGCTATTATGTACCAGAGCTGTGAGCTATGCGTGGTCAACTGGTGAGTCCTTTGCCTACTGTAGCAGCCGTGTTTTAGCTAAACAAATGACTTCAAAAAAGCACGCTGGGCCACGAGGAACTCCCATAGATGTAACACCGGCCAATGAACAGTGGTTTATCACGGCTCATAAATCTCGTGATTTGCAGGTCACGTTAGAGGTTCTGATTAATTATTTTTGAGCTTAGCAAAAGGAGACAGACTGCCCGACTGCTGACAGGAATCCATTGGATTCCCTTTTGTTATGTGCGGAAAAGTGTTTCTGCAGTCCACCTCAGTTAACAACATAATTAAATGTCGGATAGCGAAACCAAAGCTGTTATCCAGGAGATCGAAGAAAGCTTCAGTTATATGTGACGAAATGCAGTTATTTGAGTGCATCTACCACCCGTTCTTATATATATCGCTCTCGTTGCCGTGGAGATGCAAAGAAATCGAGTTCCACGGCTTGTATCCGGAGGAAGATGTAAGACTTCTTCACCATTCCGGATATTGGTACTGTTCCGACAGACTCAACAAATTGTCTCTGATGCTGGTGTTGTTGAGGTGCTACGACCTAAATCTTATTTTGATGGTGCAGGATCCCTAAAGCCACTACTAATCCTCCACGCCGTCGGTGACACCGTCCACCAAATATGTCTGATTATTCCGACTATAAATCGTATGGAGGATGGCAATTTACATTGAGGTACTAGGGAAGCCGACAGTTAGCAAACTCCAGAGCAGTGAGTTCGATTTTCCGACCCACGACTGCTAGGTATGAAATTGCGTGTAATTCTTGGGAACGGATATGAGCGTTAAGCAAAAATAACTGAATAAATAAACGTTTTATTCTTGACAGTGCAGGACATGCCTAAAAAGGCATGATCATAGTAATACAGAGTGAATAACCAGTAATTGTCATAAGTGTTACTACGTACCCAGTACATACTGGAGTTAGGTTTTATGTATATATGTAAGTGTATGGGTTAGTAATCATCTTAAGTTAAGTTATTGCTGTTGTGCTGACGAAGGATAAACTCTAAGCACCCAAATGCTTTAAAGTGGCCCATTGAATAATCAAAAGACAACCTGAGCTAGCATATGTCTTTGGTAAATCATCATCACGTAATACAGTTATAGACGAAGCAAATCATACGGACAATCTAGTAATGTGGTTAAAAATAGTAAAACCAAGTTTTTGTATGGGATATTTTTGATAATACTTAGGGCAACATCTCAACCTGGACATGGTCCCACTGCATAGTCACGAGTCGATCTGGTTAGGACAGTCAGAACGTCTGAATATATCGCTCTCGAGTGTACTGACTCGGTTCGTGCAGCCGAAATGCTATAGCTGCTGCGGGTTCTTTTATCCGTCTACGCGCATGCTTGGGCAGATAGGTAGGTTATGTCATGTGTTAGCAAGGTGGGCAGCTATGGAGGAGTTTCTGAATACAAGAACAGCATGTCATGCCGGCTCATGTTCTTCTACCCTCTGATTGTCTCCTATTCGTGTAACTACTGTATCCTGCTCCACACGAAGATGTAAATTGATAGATACACATACAGTTGTTGTGGACAGGTCTACTATCATTACAACTAAATGTTAGCATCCGTGTGCTGGTGATGCAGGCTTGTAAATTTGTTTCTGGGACTGCACGGTTGACCTCCAAAGAAAGACAGCGTGTAACCGTTTCGGCCGCCATTGCATCCTTGTACGGAAGTTGTAGAAATATTGCTTCGCGGCAGTTGTTAATGAAGCGGCACGGAAGGCAAGGATCACTGGCGGAACGAATAAGCGGTGAAAACTAAGGAAGTTAAATTAAAGAGACCGTCGTGGACGAAAGTATACAAAGCAGCTAGAGGCCTGGGGGACAAGCCGGAAATGGACAACGGACGACAGACTATGTAATGCTTAGGCCGAATAGAGCTGGGAGGTATTGGTAAACAGCCCGAATTTACGGAGACGTACGCGCTTGGCCGCGCCTCCAATAATAACCACGAGAAGTGCAATGCAACCATGAGTTAACGAGTCAAGAGCGTCAGATGGTATCCATTTCGGTCGGTATAGGACGTGCTGAAGCGAAGCTGCGAAGTCAACTGGACGAGCGGCGACTTCACTGACCGTCCTAAGCCGGAGCGTGAAGGTGACGTCGAGCGAAAGGCCAAAGTGTGGTGCACGGTGCTCGCGATATGTCTTTTTTACGTGCAGGCGCGTGCGTGTTGGCCTGTGAACCCGTTGTGTTAGGGCAATAAAGACTGTGCGCCCTTATCCTCATTCTCAGTAATAAGGTTTTCTTCCTGTACTATCCAGTAGGATTGCATGCAAGCCGAGACATTGATCTAAGTAACCGCAATTATCGACCTATGTCGAGCATTGCTTTCATCTTCCCGTTAACGAACTCATTAGTCAGCCTGATTAATTTTGCCCTTATATATATATACCAGCCCGCAGATGAATCATCCGGATGTAGTTCTCCAAAGTTCTATTTGCTGCTCCTCGGCCTCTGCTGTTCTTAACGGCTAAGAACATACCGAGCCGCCCTGAACCGTTACACAAAGGCAACATTCGTAAAAGAGCGTTGATGTGAGTCTTCGCGAACGCTGTAGGTGCCTTGGTGTCGTATTGTGCTTACTTCACATTTGGACGGGACGGTCCCGCATTTCAAGTTTTCGTCTCGAATTTTTGAAAATACTGGGGGAAGCACTACTGTCCCGCTTGTAGGTCGGAGACCTCGGCTTATCGCGCTATGGGTGTGTAAAGTGTGGGTGAAAAAACGATTAGTAGTGGTGCGTGCACAACCAAAGTGCCAAAATATTTGGGTGGACATGCTTTGGGTGGGATAGTGGGCTGCGCGGGTAGACAACGCAGCAAGAAGGTTTTTATGACAAGCTAATTTGGGGGAAGGGAGGCGATGAGGAAATTTCTGTGGCTTTAGTGGAAAAAGTCTGCATTGATTACAGTTTGGTAGGGAAATCATGTCTAAACGAACGTGCAAAATGACTACTAATTGGGAAAGCGTTTTACCATTCATTAAGGAGACGACACAAATCAATGACTGGCGTGTTCTCTTTAGCACATGTAAACCCAAATTTTCTATTACTCACCATGGCAGATCAGATCAAAAAGCACAAATAGACGGATCGCCATAAGGTATCAGTGTCTACGACAGCAGGTTTTACCCCGGAAACTAAATATTTCCTGTCAGCATATTTTGCAAAGACGGAACCCAAGCTAGCAGCTGCAGTAGGTTCCTTCGCTTATCCAGCTGTATATTATAACCACAGTTTCCGCTACAAGAATTGTGCCAGCCTTTTTAGAGAAAAGGTTTTAGCTGAAGTTTGCATGTGCCCGCACGAAATATGGGACAGTAATAAGGAATATCATGTTCATATTTGTTTACGACCAAGTTCAAGCAACCTTCGTGTCAATGTTTACAGACGCCACAAACCACGAGGAAGTAAATATGTTACCATCGCTTTTAAGATATTTTGTGTCGATCGCAGGTCTTCAAGTAAAGAATTTAGATAGGCGTCCACTTGCCGGTAACACTTGGGAAACCATTTGTGAAGTTAGAAATTATGCTTTGGAACAAAATAATATAATCAGAAAAATCTCTGGGAAGTATTGCGGAAAACGCCAACACAAGTTCGGTGGCGTTCAAAGAAATGAACAAAACAGTGAATATGCGAAATAGATATCTTTGATTGAGGAAAAACTTGTCGGAATTGGTCGCGTGGCCCGCATTGTTAACTACACGTTGCTGACCATAATCCTCACTTCCCTTTTCTCCGGGTCCGGCACTTCTTGGGTTCTGGGATTGGACCGAAAAAGTTTGTAACCGGGACAACACCTACAAAGAACATTGCTGTACAACAAATAGATACAACCGCACTCACTACCATGACCGTTGTCCAATATGATAGCTGGACACGAGGCCTTCACAATCCTGAAAAGTATACACAAACCGAAAAACCCAGACGCAAGAAACTGACATTTTGCTCACCTTGACATTCACAAAGATGACGCTTCATGAGGTTCTTACCCTCCGTGGGCCTCAGCCATTCTGGAGCCCGGACCAAAGATACCTGATCAACTAACAGAGGAAGTAGGAAGTTAATTGAATGCGGATAACAGAGGGTGAAATCAGTCGGCAAGCTGCTCTGCCAGTTATACAGTAGTGTACAAACGGATTTCTGACCGTGTTCCAGGACGTGGTGGGCTTTCGCCTGGCTAGCGTTCTCCCTATCCTAAGCCACAAAGGTCCGTTTAACAACGCTGAGACGTGGCGGATGTGACTCGCCACTGAATAAACTCACTGCCCACAACCACATATTAGCAAGTCGACTAGCATCCTAATTTAATACCTTCCTGACACGTTCAAGCATAAGATATTCCCTGCCTACATGTATCGTTTTCACTACACATGTAATGCCCAGACTGTTTACACTTTGCACGCTAGAACCATTGTGTCGTCACGCATTGACGACTTTATTCCTGATGGTTAATTTTTCAATTCCAAAAGCCTGTATAACTTTCGGCTTACTGCCGATTAGATACATAGCAACGTGTTTGTTGCGAAACCTAATTGCATGTAAAAGTTGATCATGCCTGGTTTGGTGTCTCGACAAATTCGAGAATATACTATTTATTTACTTAATTACGTTGAAACAGCTGTTATGAGAATATTTACTTACTTTTGCATTTACACTGTTCATGTTGAAAAGTTAAAGGTATTCCGTGACTCTAAAATTATAGAGTACCAAGGCATTCTAGGATATAGGAACTTCCGATGGCTTTCACATAAGCCAGCAAGGGAAAGATGCCTGAAGCTCTTTTAAGCGTTGAAATGCTACTTTCGGTCTCAACAGAAGTGTCACTCAGTATCCTAGTGTTTATTAGAAATTCCCTGCGTTGAGATGTGGCTCTTTATTGTACACAGCTGCCGGGGTAACGCTAATGTACTTAAAATGCTTTAGTACTGGAAGTGTCGTCTGCAATCTACGAACTCCTGCAGCAATGCAGGGACAGGAGCAGAAACCGCTTTGTTCCAAACAAGGTAAATATCAAAAACGGCCAACTTGAAGAAGCGTGTCCCATCAAAACATATGTGATGCATAATTTTAGTAGCTTCTACGACAATTGCGTCGATTGTCTACAGAAATGCATGAACCAAGTTCAAGAACTAAGTGGCTTCAGATGGGTGGCATTGAAACAACCCCGTCTTGGTGAACAATTGAAGCATGTTTTAGTCGTTTTTGCCTTAAACTCCGAAATCCGGAAATCTATGACAAGGAGCTGTTCGACGAAGTTAAAAACGTGTGTAGATTTGCATTGGCTGACAAAATTTCCGACGCGAACTGTAGAAAATAAACGTTGGAACGCCCTTGGTAGAAGAGTTTGCTCATTTCCAGGTTAACTCTGTCCTATGTGAACACATACATAAAGCTATCCAAGTTATACTCGGCATCGCGGTAAATTCGAAAAGGTTGAATATTTTTGGTTGGCTATTCAGTGTTGGTATACAGCTGCCATTAACCTTATCTTACCGTTTGTGATATTTATTTATAACACACCGTCATCTTAAAACCGTACATCGGGTTTTCTTTGGACTTTCTGTCCAAGTCGCCTTTTGTAGCTTTATGGTACCGTGACCCCTTTTTCTGTATCATGGTACCTAAACGTCTCACGGCTATGAGGCGTGATATACGAAGAGTAAAATCGACTACATTCTCCACTGTTAAAGTCAAAGCGGCTTTAGCTGACGCGCGCGATGTCCAATTCATGGACCAATTTGACAACATCATGGTGGCCAATAGTTCCAGCTTAGTGATTGCTGATGAAGAGGATGTAAACCCTAAACCAATACCTGAGATAGTTGCTATCACACGTTCTCAGGAATGCAAGGTCATGCTTATTGACCTCCTACCTGAAGCGAGGCTAGAAATTCACGCACTTTAAAATCAAGTGAGTTCGATACAAGCGACATAAGGACCAGCAATGAGACGTTGAAGAAAGTGAAGCCCCTAGTACACTTGTCGGGCATACAAAAACTTAAAAGTTCTTCAGACCTAAAGCAAGCGGGCACGCCCCTAAACGCAAATGCCCAAGGGGCCAAAGAGCGCTTGCGTCGCGCCAATACTGCCATGCTATTTATATTCCAGACCGGTTTCCACTTGAAAATTGACTACGTAAGCTTCTAAACATCTACCACTTGCCACTAGATGGCTGCGCAGCAAAACGCTTAAGAAAGATTCTTGGCCCTACTTGTCCTATCATACTTTGATTTGTAGGTCCTGAGTTTGCAACACGCTTCATGGCCTCCAGCTTTCTCCTCAAACAACAAGCTAACTTTGGAACTCTACAGATCAGAGAGGATATGACCTCCTACGAGGATCGATGGCGCGTACCTCTACATCATCATCCAACATAAAATCCCGACTTGAAACTATAGACGCATTGCTCGTCACATGCTCTGCTCCACTGTGTGACGTTGACTTAGATGCACCACAACCACAAAAACAACGACAGTGTGTCTCCCCTAAAGTGACTACACCCAAATCCGGCTCAGAGCGCGATACTGCAACTACTGCAAAAAGTGAAACATTCAGAGCGTTATCGAACTGTGACTCTGATATGTGCGATGTTGATACTGAACTAGCAATCCTGTCTATCGCTTCGCCCACTGCTCCCATCAACAGGAGTGAACGCAACAACGCGAATACATCTTGTGGAAATCCACATATACCCTGTAACGCACACCAAAGGTGTTTGCTACCCACACCTACAACTAACCCAGCAAAGATCCGCAGGACCCAAGTAACCCAGTTTCACAAAATCGTCAACAAGAAAGAACCTGCGTACCGGATGGCACATGCCAACGCTTGGACTCAGGCGCGGCAGCCGGTAACCGAAAAACTATCCTCCCAAAGATGTCAGTCGTCGATGGGGTCCAAGACCACGGCTAGGCTAGGCCAGCCACCAGCTAACCGTTACCTATTTGAAGCTCCCAAATTGGCTGCCCGCTTCTCGCGTTACTAACAATCGAACAACACACGAGGCTCGATGCCATCTGTTCCTTGACCTAGTTCTTACGGTACTCCCCATCGAACAAGGAGTACCAAAGCTGCACACCCCACTATAAATAACCACATCCCAAAACCTGGACAGCTCAAGTTCGTGCATCTACATAACATAACTGAACGCAACGCGACCCCCTTTACCACGGCCCCATTTTATGGGACAATACAGAGTATGATCCACCGCACCCAATCCAGCAAGAGCTAGCACCTGCCCTACTTTATCTTCGAAATATCCTATGTTCAGTACAGCCCCTTCAAACCGCTGGTTTTAGTCCTTCGGGTAGTTCCAGCAATACCCATTTTCCTCTTGTCATGTCGATGGAAAATATTCAGCAGTACCAAACTTTGATATTCCATGGTCACACATATGCGAAGCGTGCATTTAATCAACGCAAATCTATCTTCCCCAACTCCTCGCTGCCACCTCCTTTCCCACGAAAGTAAAAATTGCCCACGTTAGCCCTCAGTCCACGCTCACACATAGCGATCCGCTTTCGTGGTCAAAGTGCAGTGACGATTCGTCCGTTCTCCCATTGCCATGTTCCATCCATCCACACTCGGTCCATCCTAGGGAATTTAGTTACCCACATCTACGTCGTATCGCCACCAACACAACTCTGCGCAGCTGACAATAGTCTACTGCATGACCCACAAGCCTACGACAATGGTACCGCTCTCACTACGACAACCTCCCTAAGTGGCAGTATAAAATTTTCTGCGCAAAGAAATGGGCCCCTAGACACGTTACGTTAAAAACACTTTATCTTCAGTCGTCTGACAATTCGTTAGCGGACAACCTGTGGGCTCACAATGACGTATGCGGCCAGACACCTAAGTGCATCTCCCCAGATCGTTGTGAGATAATAACGGCAACATGTTTATCATTTGCACGTGAAACATTGCTTCACTCTTTGCTGACTCCACCGTTGTGACACGCAGGGATACTACACGCGACCCCGGTTTCAGCCTCTCTAAGGACGCCCGCAGTCGAACCTGCAACATGCTATTTTCGATGCAAAGTCCATTAACCACAACACGCACTACATTGGTCCATTTGTTCTTCTCTCCTCTCCACAAATTGTTCTGATCACAGAAACCTGGCAATCCTCACGCACTTCTGACAACTATCTAAATATCCCCGGAGTACACCACGTTCTGCGATGGACACACCAACCAACGCGGTGATGGATGCCTTATTTACTTACGGGATGACTTTGGTGCCTCTGGCTTTAAGTTGTTAACATTTGGAGATCCAGAGGATTCAATCTGGACCCAGACCAATGGGGGTACACCTAACCTCTTCATTGGTTGCATTTACAACCCCAGTTGCCACTAATACCAAGATTAATAAACTAGTACACCTCTTCAATGTCGTCTCTACAATGTGGTTGGGCTAAAAGGTAGTGGGTGGTGAATTTAATATGCCACATAGCTCTTGGAATGGCCAGAGTGTACCTCTCAGATACAGAGGCCTTGTTGACACCATATATTTGAACTATTGGATTCAACCCGTTCATGTTCCGACGCGGTTCTGTAACTCGCTTGACTTAATTTTTACGCTTGGCATTTCAGATGCCGTTATTTGCGCAAAAACCGACATTCCAAGAAGCGACCGCAAGGTAGTGCATCTATCATTTACGCTCTCTATCTCACCCCATCGCTCAACTAATCTAGCTGGTGAATCGCGGATGTTCAGAAGCATTAACTGGGATAACTTTTCTATAATAGTCAGAGGAGCTAATTGGGATACCTTTTTCCTGTTTACTGATGTGGACACGGCCACTCATGAACTGTACAACAACATCACCAACTGTCTGCACAAGATCGCTCCGCTAATGCACAGCCACAGGTCAAAACCGATAAAGCATTCATCTTATCTAAACAAGGTGCTGATAAAGCTCCGGAAAATGCGTCACCAATATTATAGGACGCATGATTTCTATATCCTAGTTCACCGGAATAAAGTCAGAGACAACTGGTAGCAGTTCCGTGTGATGGTTAAGCTGGCTGGAAAGCGCGCTGCCTGTAATAGCAACAACAAAATCATGTCCCTCAATCAGCTATTGAAAACCAGAAGCAATCGTCCAGCAACATCCATCACCTCTATAAGACTCTCTGATGAGTCGGTAACCAGCGCTCCGAACGTCATTATTGAGATTCTCAATAGCCACTTCTGCGATTGCTTTACTGACAACTACCTGATCTTGCCAACTGCTGTGCCTAAACTTACCCACGACTCGCTAGACATTATTACCTCCGACCTACGTTCTATAACCGAGTAATTAGATCAATTAAGCTCTCACTACACCCTAGCCCTGATGATCTCCCATCTGCACTGCTGCTACTCGGCGGCCAGGACCTTTCTTTTATACTTCTTAGCTATTTTACTCTCACAATGAAATTCGGCGTGTAGCCAAACACGTGGATGCATTCCATGGTCATCCCTAGCCATAAACATGGTAGCCGTCAAAATATAGAAAACTACCGCTCCATCAGCCACAAGCCTACTGCCTTGAGAGTGATGGAAAGAATTGTTAAGGAGAACTTGCTGAACTTTCAACTTAGTCGCAACCTTATCAATAGACAACAACACGGATTTTTACCTTCCAAATCTATTCAGACATGCCAATTTGAGTATCTTAACCATGTGACTGCTCAGATTGAGACTAAACAAACACTAGTCATAATCTTCCATGATATGAGAAAAGCTTTTGACAGAGTACTACACGCGGAAGTATTAGTAAAGCTAGAATCCTACGGAATCTCAGACCACATGCTCTTATGTTTCCAAGCTTATCTCTCATCTCGCACGCAATCAGTAAAAATGGACGAGTCTATATCACTCCCCAAACCAGTCAAACGTGGCGAATTTTAGTGCAGCTTACTAGGATCACTGTTATTCTTGCTATATATCAAAAACGTTTTCCAAGTACTACCATATGGCAAGTCCTACCTGCTCGCCGAGGACATCAAAATGTAGTTCTTCATTCAACCATCAAACATGCATGCCGGTCTTTCCCAGATTCAAAGCGACCTTAGGGCTCTGGATGTTTGGTGCAACACTTGGAATCTGGTATTCTTACAGGCTAAATGCAACGTCCTTTCATACCGATGCACCGTCCCGCCCAAGGCGTTAGAGCTTCAAGGCACTCCGCTTCTTAATAGCCTCACAGTTCGAGACCTAGGTGTACATTACTCCAGTTCTCTGAACTGCGCAGAGCAAGTGAGTCATTGCTCAGCAAAAGCACACTCCCTCATAAGCTACGTATTCAAATCCATGGCACTGCAAGCATCTAGGCTTGATCTATACAAAACCTGCGCCCGACCTCCGCTAGAATACTGCTCCATTTTGTTTACCAACTTCATAAAATGCGACAGCGTAGGCAATGAAAATGTTCAACGATCGTTTACCAAAAGTCTGCTTGGCCACTCAACCCTCAATTATCGCAGTCGATGCATCGAACTCGTGCTAGAGCCTTTATGGCTGAGCAGGCTGGAAACGAACCACTTCTTATATCCGATTATCAATAATTCTCTTGCGAACTCAATAACATCCTTTCTGTCATTAGCCAACAGTCTTACCCTTCTCTTAATAGACCGCACTCCAGTACCCTGCCGAAATCCCACAGTAGTGCGCGTGCAAACGTTTATTCCTACAGTTACGCGTATGTGAGGAACAGGCTTCCGTATACTGTTTGGGCATCTGAAAATGTAATCCAATTCCGTTCAGCACTCAGTAGATACCTCATGGGCGGTCACGTTTCTACTCTTTTAAGCATTCACAGACCTGAAGAGGAATTGTGGGAAAATGGTCCTGACCACATATAAGCATTCTCCCCATCTGACCTCACACAACTCAAGTCCGCGCACAGCCACTCCTTAGTCTCTTTTTGTAGACCATCATGTAGTCCTTACTTTTGAAACGTATGTGAAATCTTCCTCCGATTGATTTTTGCCTCTGGGCTCCACCAGCAAGCATTATAGCTCACATTAATTCCTCCCTCTCTAATTTTGCTTTTCATGTAGTCTGTATCGCAACTGTTTAATAGTAGTCTTGTCACCGCTAGCTTCAACTCAAAATCCCAAATTTCGCTAGATTTCCTTTGCTTCTGTGACTCATATTCTTGAACCTTTTGGACCAGTCCGGTCTCTGAGGCTCCAAATGCCTACAGATTTCAAGCCTATGTCTCTTTTCTTTTGAACATTTGCTGCCATTAAACATGGTGCTCAACTATAAAAGCAACAGCCTAATGATAATGGTCATCGTCTGTCTAATCATCTGCATGCTTGGTCCTCCCAATCAGTTTTGAAATCTCTGGTCTCTGATTGAGTTTTGCATCTCCGCTCTACCAGCACGTATTTTGGTTCACATTAGCGTCTGTAGGACTGGTTAATACTAGTCCCAGACGGTGCGCAAAATTAAGCGCGGATATCAGAAGGCAATCGGAGTCGGACACAGCGGACTGTATTCAATGGGCTACAATACGAAGCGGACGGATGAAGCGAGCAGAGAGCGAACACGTGAGCGCGGGAACTTACAAGGCTGTCGAGTGTAGAGCCGGTTGTAAGGACGATTAAAACAAGAAAGAATAATGTACAATCGATCAACAAATAAATTGTACATGAAAGATAAGCGTTATCTTTCTGGGCGCTACAAAGCTCCCCTTAGAAGGCTGAACATAGAAAGCCTTCGATTTCGATTAGGACTGTTGAATCGAGGTTCGTAAAGCAAAATCGTGCCGAGTAACAATGAGCGAGGGGTGTGTGTAACTGCGGGTTCGCCGGAAGACGGAGTCCGCTGTGGCGCTTGTGATTGGTTATCTCTTGATTTCAGGGCAGTGGCATTTCGGTGGCCGATGGAGCGGGCTTGTCGTACTACAAAATCGGCCTAGCCCAGAAAACGACCGACAGGACCTTAACCTCCGCTGCTGCAAAACGGTGCGCTTGGGAGTGGTCCCTCCCTTCGCCGAGCCCCACCCCGCGTCAATACGACCCGCGTCTTACGAAGAAACGATATTCATCCCGCGGAGAAACGTCAACTGCTCCGTGGAGAAGCGGCACTCTTCGCGCGGCGAAGCGACCAGCGTTCCCGGTTGGGTCCTTGAAAACATGCCTCGTGTGAGCTAGTCAATCAAAGGGGAGGATTGGTGGCATGTAAAGACGAGCAAATAGAAAAACACGCACAGAAAAGGCCAAAAATAACAAACGAATTATCTGCGATTTTAAAGTTTTGGTGTTTGAATATCTCTTTGAAAAAGATTTAACAAATAGAACATTCTCAGTGATTCATCAAGAACATCAGTCTGAGGCAAACAATTGTTTTCAATGATTCATCTACAGGCCGGTACAATCATATAAGGTTAAATTACAAAGGGATGGATAGTGATTGGTTCGGGGGTTTGTTCTGAACTGACTCAGTCAATGGTTAGACAGCGAATGGTTCGCCGCTGTCTCATGCACACAGATCGATTGAGGGTTACCTAGTCACAAGGCCTGACCCGATGTCGGGGTGACGGCTAGGCTGATGGTTGTTCGGCCAGGGCAGGTATAGAGATTGAACAAACTTTTTCTGCGAGCACAGCGGGGGTTGGAATATGCGGATCGCAATGGCCTCTGCAGTGGCGAGCATCCTTAACCGCGTACCTTTCGATTTGCTCATTGGAACCTGATAAATCACAGTGAAAGCATTCGGGAGGTTAACCTGGTGACCAGATTCGAAAAGATGAGATAAAATACCGCTTGTAAGTACTCCGGTGCCCCCGTTCAACAGCCATTTAGGGCTATGTTCCTTAATGCGACGTGACAGTTGACGAGCCGTACGACCAATGTATGTTGCCCCACAAGTGCACTCAAATCGGTAGATAACGTAAGAAGAGGTCAGCTTCGGCAGTCTGTCCTTGTTGCACACAGGAATTAGCTGATTCGTGGCGAAGATGCATCGTAACTCCGCAGCCGGAAAGGTGTTCCTTATCGATTGCGTCAGTTTCCTTGTTAAGAGCTCACTAACTGTATCACCTTTAAAATCAAGGCGGATGAAGAGGGCCTTTTGCGCGACTACGTCCTTAACGACCGGTGTTATTTTGGGCTGCATGTTGCGCTGAATGAATCTTTCTGGATAACCATTTTCACGCAAAGTGTTCTGGATGGATTTCATCTCATCCTCCAGAGCATCCTCTGAACATATCTTTCTCGCCCTTGAGGTGAGACAATGTACTAAGTTACGTTTGTATTTAAGCGGTACGAAACTACTGAAGTTTGTATACTGACCTGTCCACGTCTTCTTTCTGTTTGTCTTCCTTAATATGGAACCGTCAGTTCGTCTAATAAGGTGTACATCCAGAAATGAGAGTTGGCCATCTTGTTCAAGTTCGTAGGTGAACTTAATCGCCGGGTGCGCACCATTAAACTCTGCCAATATATTCTCCAGAGAGATATCTTTATGGGTTATGCAGAAAATGTCATCCATATAACGATAGTAATGGTCGAAACTATCTATAAGTGGCCCCAGTGATTCCGTTTCTAGCTTGGCAAGAAAAATATCTGCCAGCACTGGTCCGAGTGGAGACCCCATTGCGACCCCATCATTCTGCCGATAATATGTGCCGTCGAAAAGAAACTGAATGTTGTAGGTGCATCTCAGAAGTAATTCTTTCAGGCTTGGTAAGGGTATAGCTACATGAATGCTGTTATCATGCACATAGTTGCATAGATATTCTATTGTCTCCAGTAGCGGGACATTCGTGAATAAAGAAGCTACATCAAGTGAGAACATCTTCTTCTCCTTCAGGTTCCCATCTCTAATGTGCTCTACGAATGTAAAACTATCTCGAACACTACGTTTGGCAATTCGTTTTCTTATTGGCTCCAGTAATTCTGCCAACCACTGGGCTGTTGGATGACATGCGGAGTTTGTCATGGACAGTATTGGGCGTATAGGTACACCTTCTTTGTGAACTTTTGGCAGTCCATACATTCGCGGGATAGATGTTCCAACTGGCCTCAGACTTTCAAACTGACTACTAGATATAAAACCGCGGGTACATAGATCTTTCAGGCAATTCGTCAGGTTTAGTTCCGCTTTGGCTGTTTGTTCCTTCTCACCTACTTTTATACAAAACTTCGTTTCGTCTAGGAGGATCTGGTTTAGTTTCGAGATATAATCACTTCTATCCATTAGGACTATACCACTTCCCTTATCTGGCTTGCAGATGACTATATCTTTATTGTTTTTTAACTCTCTCAGGGAGTTCAAATGTTTACGAGTAAGCGGGCCGCGTTGATTCACCTGGTAGTTTCGATATTGGTAACAGCAATTGACCAACGAGGACTTGAAACCTTCTAGAGCATCGGTTGATAGCGCGACTAAATCTTTCGTTTGTGCTAACAGGTTTTCAAATTGTGTCTCAGTATCTAACTGACGTTCGTTACTTTTAGGATAACAGAATTTTGAACCGAGTGACAAGATTTCAAGTAGTTCTGGCGAGAGCACCAATTTCGAAAAATTGTGAACATACTTTTCTGGATGGTTCGGGAAAGCAGCCTGTGGCTTCATGGGGCTAAGTGATCGAGCCAATGCATCACGTTTCTTCTGCACTCTTCTGTCTACGATCTGTTGAACATAATCCACAAACTGCTGATGTTCCTCTACAGTGAGCGCATCAACACTGGATTGTCTCTGAGCGACGTTGCGTTGAAATTCAGGAATTTTACCACAAATAGTATCACGTTGGTTTAGGGCGTGACGACGGACAGGTCAGTATACAAATTTCAGTAGTTTTGTACCGCTTAAATACAAGCGTAACTTAGTACATTGTCTCACCTCAAGGGCGAGAAAGATATGTTCAGAGGATGCTCTGGAGGATGAGATGAAATCCATCCAGAACACTTTGCGTGAAAATGGTTATCCAGAAAGATTCATTCAGCGCAACATGCAGCCCAAAATAACACCGGTCGTTAAGGACGTAGTCGCGCAAAAGGCCCTCTTCATCCGCCTTGATTTTAAAGGTGATACAGTTAGTGAGCTCTTAACAAGGAAACTGACGCAATCGATAAGGAACACCTTTCCGGCTGCGGAGTTACGATGCATCTTCGCCACGAATCAGCTAATTCCTGTGTGCAACAAGGACAGACTGCCGAAGCTGACCTCTTCTTACGTTATCTACCGATTTGAGTGCACTTGTGGGGCAACATACATTGGTCGTACGGCTCGTCAACTGTCACGTCGCATTAAGGAACATAGCCCTAAATGGTTGTTGAACGGGGGCACCGGAGTACTTACAAGCGGTATCTTATCTCATCTTTTCGAATCTGGTCACCAGGTTAACCTCCCGAATGCTTTCACTGTGATTTATCAGGTTCCAATGAGCAAATCGAAAGGTACGCGGTTAAGGATGCTCGCCACTGCAGAGGCCATTGCGATCCGCATATTCCAACCCCCGCTGTGCTCGCAGAAAAAGTTTGTTCAATCTCTATACCTGCCCTGGCCGAACAACCATCAGCCTAGCCGTCACCCCGACATCGGGTCAGGCCTTGTGATTACGTAACCCTCAATCGATCTGTGTGCATGAGACAGCGGCGAACCATTCGCTGTCTAACCATTGACCGAGTCAGTTCAGAACAAACCCCCGAACCAATCACTATCCATCCCTTTGTAATTTAACCTTATATGATTGTACCGGCCTGTAGATGAATCATTGAAAACAATTGTTTGCCTCAGACTGATGTTCTTGATGAATCACTGAGAATGTTCCATTTGTTAAAACGTACAAAGCCGCCTCACGTGGTGAAGGATCTTAATCAGTTCCTAAAGTTTTCCACACGGCTTGCTGAAGCTAACAGTTACGTTCGGTTTCTGAATGATTGTATGAATACTCGTGAGTACCCAACCGCATTTTGGAAATACCTTCGCCGAAACCGTATTTCGCCCAACTCTAAAACTCTCCGTCGTCACGCCCTAAACCAACGTGATACTATTTGTGGTAAAATTCCTGAATTTCAACGCAACGTCGCTCAGAGACAATCCAGTGTTGATGCGCTCACTGTAGAGGAACATCAGCAGTTTGTGGATTATGTTCAACAGATCGTAGACAGAAGAGTGCAGAAGAAACGTGATGCATTGGCTCGATCACTTAGCCCCATGAAGCCACAGGCTGCTTTCCCGAACCATCCAGAAAAGTATGTTCACAATTTTTCGAAATTGGTGCTCTCGCCTGAACTACTTGAAATCTTGTCACTCGGTTCGAAATTCTGTTATCCTAAAAGTAACGAACGTCAGTTAGATACCGAGACACAATTTGAAAACCTGTTAGCACAAACGAAAGATTTAGTCGCGCTATCAACCGATGCTCTAGAAGGTTTCAAGTCCTCGTTGGTCAATTGCTGTTACCAATATCGAAACTACCAGGTGAATCAACGCGGCCTGATTACTCGTAAACATTTGAACTCCCTGAGAGAGTTAAAAAACAATAAAGATATAGTCATCTGCAAGCCAGATAAGGGAAGTGGTATAGTCCTAATGGATAGAAGTGATTACATCTCGAAACTAAACCAGATCCTCCGAGACGAAACGAAGTTTTGTGTAAAACTAGGTGAGAAGGAACAAACAGCCAAAACGGAACAAAACCTGACGAATTGCCTGAAAGATCTATGTACCCGCGGTTTTATATCTAGTAGTCAGTTTGAAAGTCTGAGGCCAGTTGGAACATCTATCCCGCGAATGTATGGACTGCCAAAAGTTCACAAAGAAGGTGTACCTCTACGCCCAATATTGTCCATGACAAACTCCGCATGTCATCCAACAGCCCAGTGGTTGGCAGAATTACTGGAGCCAATAAGAAAACGAATTGCCAAACGTAGTGTTCGGGATAGTTTTACATTCGTAGAGCACATTAGAGATGGGAACCTGAAGGAGAAGAAGATGTTCTCACTTGATGTAGCTTCTTTATTCACGAATGTCCCGCTACTAGAGACAATAGAATATCTATGCAACTATGTGCATGATAACAGCATTCATTTAGCTATACCCTTACCAAGCCTGAAAGAATTACTTCTGAGATGCACCTACAACATTCAGTTTCTTTTCGACGGCATATATTATCGGCAGAATGATGGGGTCGCAATGGGGTCCCCACTCGGACCAGTGCTGGCAGATATTTTTCTTGCCAAACTAGAAACTGAATCACTGGGGCCACTTATAGATTGTTTCGACCATTACTATCGTTATATGGATGACATTTTCTGCATAACCCATAAAGATATCTCTCTGGAGGATATATTGGCAGAGTTTAATGGTGCGCACCCGGCGATTAAGTTCACCTACGAACTTGAACAAGATGGCCAACTCTCATTTCTGGATGTACACCTTAGTAGACGAACTGACGGTTCCATATTAAGGAAGACAAACAGAAAGAAGACGTGGACAGGTCAGTATACAAATTTCAGTAGTTTTGTACCGCTTAAATACAAGCGTAACTTAGTACATTGTCTCACCTCAAGGGCGAGAAAGATATGTTCAGAGGACGCTCTGGAGGATGAGATGAAATCCATCCAGAACACTTTGCGTGAAAATGGTTATCCAGAAAGATTCATTCAGCGCAACATGCAGCCCAAAATAACACCGGTCGTTAAGGACGTAGTCGCGCAAAAGGCCCTCTTCATCCGCCTTGATTTTAAAGGTGATACAGTTAGTGAGCTCTTAACAAGGAAACTGACGCAATCGATAAGGAACACCTTTCCGGCTGCGGAGTTACGATGCATCTTCGCCACGAATCAGCTAATTCCTGTGTGCAACAAGGACAGACTGCCGAAGCTGACCTCTTCTTACGTTATCTACCGATTTGAGTGCACTTGTGGGGCAACATACATTGGTCGGACGGCTCGTCAACTGTCACGTCGCATTAAGGAACATAGCCCTAAATGGTTGTTGAACGGGGGCACCGGAGTACTTACAAGCGGTATCTTGTCTCATCTTTTCGAATCTGGTCACCAGGTTAACCTCCCGAATGCTTTTACTGTGATTTATCAGGTTCCAATGAGCAAATCGAAAGGTACGCGGTTAAGGATGCTCGCCACTGCAGAGGCCATTGCGATCCGCATATTCCAACCCCCGCTGTGCTCGCAGAAAAAGTTTGTTCAATCTCTATACCTGCCCTGGCCGAACAACCATCAGCCTAGCCGTCACCCCGACATCGGGTCAGGCCTTGTGATTACGTAACCCTCAATCGATCTGTGTGCATGAGACAGCGGCGAACTATTCGCTGTCTAACCATTGACCGAGTCAGTTCAGAACAAACCCCCGAACCAATCACTATCCATCCCTTTGTAATTTAACCTTATATGATTGTACCGGCCTGTAGATGAATCATTGAAAACAATTGTTTGCCTCAGACTGATGTTCTTGATGAAAAAGATTTGTCGGAGGTTTTTGATATTTTTGTTTGTTTTTAAAACGTTAATTAACCAAAAAGGTGGCAAATAAATACAATATCTAAAAATCTGAAAATATTTACACTGTACATAATCGGAGAAACAAACCATCTTACGCACCTTTCGGCCACGGCGATTATTCGTGGGAGGCGACGGGCTAGGTTCTGGAGATGTTGGGACGGCTTGTAGACCGCGATGGTTGTCTGGTTGAACTGCACTAGAATGCTGTAAGCTGGTGCGGTGAGCTGTGGCGTCGCACAAAGCACTACTAGACGATGTAGGCGAGGGGTTTTCTTCCATAATCGCAGGTTTTGGACGGTCGTTGATGACTTCATGTCGACCACCGCGATCAATAGTGTAGGCCTTACTCGCACGACGTAACACCTTGAAAGGTCCAACGTACGGCGACTGAAATGGCTGTCGAACACCGGTTGCGCCAAGAAGGACGTGTGAACTGGTAGACAGCTTCACGGACATGTACATTGGTGTTTTCTGGGATTGAGGAGCGGGTGGACGTAACGCACGTATCCGGTGAGCCAATCTATCTGTGTAGCTTCCGTAGTCCAAAGCGGAAGTACATGGGGCTGGCGCTTCCAGCTGTCCGGGCAACCGCAGCGTGCAACCGTAGGTAAGCTGCGCTAGTGGACGTCGAAATCGGTTTTAACCGTGTTTCTTAAACCCAAGAGAACAAGGGACAGCGTTTCAGACCATGAAGGATCTGTGTGCGCACGTTGCGCTGCCTTCAACTGGCGGTGAAAACGCTCCACCGTGCCGTTGGCGGCGGGATGATATGCTGCAGTTTGAACGTCGCGACGGCCTAAATCCTTGAGCAAAGTGGCGAATTTTGACGAGAAATGTGACCTTCGATCTGTGGTCACAATGGCGGAACAGCCGTATTGAGCTACCCAGCGCTCCAGAAAAGCTCCCGATACCGTTTCCGAAGAGCAGTTAGGTTAGGAAGTAGCTTCCGGCCACCTAATAAATCGATCGACACAGGTCAGCAGACGCACGTAGCCTATCGAAGGCAGCAGAGGACCTACGAAGTCGACGTGTATGTAATAAAAACGTGCGTCTGGCGTCGCAAACGTGCCTAATGGGCTGCCCGTGTGTTTGTGGACCTTCGCGCGTTGACACGGAAAGCAAGCAGCTGCCCGGGTACTGACGTCCCGATTAACATTGCGCCAAACAAATCGTGCGGTTACAAGTTTAACCGATGCACGAAAGCCTGGATGAGATAAGCCGTGCAACGTGTCGGACACGGTCTGCCGAAACTCGCGTGGGACGACTGGGCTTGGAGTGCTCAGAGATAAATCGCAGATTATAGTGCCGTCTGGTGATGTCAGCGGGACGGGTCGTATGTTCAATGTGGGAGACCTGCGTAGTAGATCAACATCAGGGTCGTTGAGTTGCGCTGTGGCCATGGCTGTTAAGTTGATAACGGTGCCGGCTTCAGCGGAGATAACTTGGATGCGAGAAAGTGCATCGGCGACGGTGTTGTGCACACCTGAGACATGCCGTATATCGGTCGTAAACTGAGCGATATAGTCAAGGTGGCGCGACTCTCTAGGAGAGTATCGGTCGGTAGTCGAGCCGAGCACGTAAGTCAGGGGTTTGTGGTCGGTGAAGACGACAAAGGAGCGGCCTTCTAAGACGTGTCGAAAGTGACGTATCGCTAGATATACGGCTAGTAGTTCTCTACCGAACGTGCTGTAGCGAGATTCGGTAGGTTGTAGGCGTTTGGAGAAAAACGCTAAGGGCTGCCACGTGTCGGCTACTCGTTGCTGCAAAACAGCGCCGACTGCCACGTCCGAGGCGTCAGTACTGAGGGACAGTGAAGCGGCCGGATCGTGATGCGCTATAGAAGCTATGTTGGCGATAGCCTCTTTCAGCGACTTAAAAGCAGCGCGTGCTGCGGTAGGAAATTCGAATTTCTTGAGTTTCCCTCGGAGAAGGTCCGTGAGGGGTTGCATCAGCGAGGCGCAGTTGGGTATGAACCGTCGGTAAAAGTTGACAAGCCCATCAAAACGCCTGAGCTGTTTGAAAGAATGAGGCTCTGGGTAGTCGATGATGGCTTGAATTTTATCCTGCGGTGGCACGACGCCTGCAGAGAAGATACGATGGCCGAGGAAGTTGACTGAATCGACACCAAACGAACACTTTTCTGCGTTGATCGTCACCCCATGTTGAGATAAACGATCAAGAAGTGTTCGTACGTGGCGCATGTGCTCTTCTCGTGAAGAGCTTGCTATTAAAATGTCATCGAGATACGCGTAAGCGAAGTCTAAACCGCGACAAACTTGGTCGATGAAGCGCTGAAAAGTTTGCGCGGCGTTCTTTAGGCCAAATGGCATGCGCAGAAACTCGAACAAACCAAATGGAGTCGTCACGGCAGTTTTAGCGATGTCCGCTTCGGCTACCGGAATTTGGTTGTATGCGCGTACCAAGTCGATTTTGCTGAAGATATTTTTACCTGCCAGACTGGCGGTGAGATCCACTATGTGTGGGATCGGATAGCGATCAGGCGTGGTAACCGTATTCAAGGTTCGATAGTCGCCGCAAGGACGCCAGTCCCCCATGACCTTCTTCGGGACCATGTGCAGAGGCGACGCCCATGGGCTGTTGGACGGTCTGACGATACCGAGCTGAAGCATGTGGTCGAATTCAGCTCGTGCTGCCCGTAGTTTGTCAGGAGCAAGCCGTCTTGGTCGTGCGCTAACTGGCTGACCACGCGTGACTATGTGATGAGCGACCTCTGTCGTGACTGGCGGAAGCTCTGCAGCTGGTCGTACCAGTCGCGGATATTCAGACAGTAGGTTCGCATAATCTGACGGTACATCGGCGATTCGAAAAACGGGACTGATTATCGGGGCGTCCGTAAGAACGCCTTCAACCCCTAGTTTAGTACGGTCGTCTAAAAGTCTGTGGCGACCAGCATCAACAAGCAACCAAAATGTCGGAGGAAGTCGATACCGATAATTGCGAAGGGTACAGACGCAACCATGAAGACCCAC
This sequence comes from Dicrocoelium dendriticum, assembly GCA_944474145.2. Taxonomy (NCBI): domain Eukaryota; kingdom Metazoa; phylum Platyhelminthes; class Trematoda; order Plagiorchiida; family Dicrocoeliidae; genus Dicrocoelium; species Dicrocoelium dendriticum. Next base: position 115,299,889 of record OX104067.1, on the reverse strand, counting down.
TGAAAATCTCGGCGAAGATTGAGGTCCAGGTTCATCATGCGCTGACCGAATGAAGCTATCGGAGAACCGTTGGCCGCACGCAAATTGTACGTAGGCTCTGAGTGCTTGTCGTTAGCGGTCGCTGGGATGACGCTGACTTCCGCTCCCGTGTCGATGAGGAACGTGATGGAAGAACGTCGATCCTTAACGTAAAACAGGCGATTTGCTTGATTATTGACGGATACGTTGGTCGTGCTAGTATGCGGGCTATTCGCTTTCCCTGAAGCAGCTGGGTCGTGCCTAATGCAGGGAGCCCGACAACGTCTAGCTCTTCCACCGTATTGGCGGTGATACCAACATACTTCTTCGACGGGTTCGGTATTATCTGACTGAGAACGTGCAGGGAAAATGTTGCGCTTTCGTGCCGAAGGAGACGTACTCGGTGCAGGCACAGACGAGCCGCAATGAACGGTAGCCAAAACGTGGTCAGCATTTGACCGTGGCACCCGCTGCTTCGAAGCCTTCAGTGCTGCTATCCTGCTGCGAAGTAGCGCAATTTCCTCGTCTTTAGGGTCAGATCCGTCTGACGACTGGGAGCAAATATAGGATTCGGTTTTCATCGGTGAGAATACGTCACCGGAGCTACTGGTCGTCTGCTGCGGAAAACGTTCGAACGCAGCGTCTGCCTTGGTAGCTAATTCTTTCAGGGGTGTATCTATAAACATGGACAGCAATACCGGCAATGGCTCTGGGAGACGTGCAAACCACAGCTCCTTTATCCCTTCTTCGCTCAAGAATAAGGGACCAGCGATGCGCTGAAGTTCGCGGAGCAACGCCGACGGCTTGCGATCTCCAAGCTTGAGACCATTGAGCTGTTCAAATCGAGCTCGTGCGCTGGGCTGTAACTCTTTTAAAATCGCTTGCTTCATTGTTTCATACTTTGCCTCATTCGATGGGCAGAGTAGAATGTCCTCAACCAGCGTCACAACCGACGAAGGAAGGCGTGGGACGAGCTGATTGTACCTCGGACGGTCCGCCGTAATGCCCTTATTTTCCAGTTCGATCTCGAATATCTTAACCAAACCTCTGGGCTGTGTTCCATGAAACTTGGAACAGCCAAAGTAAGCATGGTTACGCTGTGAAACGACTCAGATGCCACTCTCGAAATGTGAGTCGAAAAGATAAAGGATGAACAAAAACACGATAAAAGTACTAAAATTACGCAAGAAACAAATGAATACAGGTATATAATCGAGAAAAAGGAACGAACTCACCAAAAAATACAAACGAGGAAAAAAAGTTGAATTCGCGCGTGCGAATCGGGGTCACCAATTGTAGGACTAGTTAATACTAGTCCGAGACGGTGCGCGAAATTAAGCGCGGATATCAGAAGGCAATCGGAGTCGGACACAGCGGACTGTATTCGATGGGCTACAATAAGAAGCGGACGGATGAAGCGAGAAGAGAGCGAACACGTGAGCGCGGGAACTTACAAGGCTGTCGAGTGTCGAGCCGGTTGTAAGGACGATTAAAACAAGAAAGAATAATGTACAATCGGTCAACAATTAAATTGTACATGAAAGATAAGAGTTATCTTTTTGGGCGCTACAAAGCTCCCCTTAGAAGGCTGAACATAGAAAGCCTTCGATTTCGATTAGGACTGTTGAATCGAGGTTCGTAAAGCAAAATCGTGCCGAGTAACAATGAGCGAGGGGTGTGTGTAACTGCGGGTTCGCCGGAAGACGGAGTCCGCTGTGGCGCTTGTGATTTGTTATTTATTGATTTCATTTGGCCTCTCCTTTGGTCCATATCGCAACGCTTCATTAATGGTCTTGGTGTCGCTAGCCCCAGCGCAAAATCCCAATCTTCGCTAGATTCCCTTCGATTTTGTGCCTTGCATTCTTAAACCTTTTTGAGCAGTCCAATCTCTGAATCCCTTAATGCTTATTGGCCTCATGCCAATGCCTTATTTTGCGCATCGGCTGTTATTGACCAACGTGCTTATTGGTAAAAGCAAAAGCCTCAGACCTACTTCCGTCTGATTACTTATCTTGATGCTTAGTCCGAATTTGAAATTTCTGACCTGTGATTGTGTTTTGCCTCTCGGCTTCACTATCAAGCTTTAGCTGATGTTAACCTCTCCTCTCTCTTCCTTTCTCAGCTGTGCGTCTTATTCTTAAACTTTTTGGACCAGTCCGGTCTCTGAGGACCTAAATGTCCATAGGCCTCATACCAATGCTTCGCTTATTTTGCGCATCGGCTGCCATTGTCTAAGGTACTCATTGGCAAAAGTGGTAGCCTCATGTTATTTGTCTCCGTCTGATTCAATATCTGTATGCTTGTTCCCTCATATAAAAATTGATATTTCCGGCCTCTGATTGAGTTTTACCTCTCGACTCCACTACCAAGTTATTTTGCTCCCATTAACGTCTCTCTCTCTTTCGGCGTCTGCTCCGGTCCTTACGGCAACACCTCTCTACATTTGTTGCAACTATTTCTGTCTGTTCTTTCTCTTGTGTTCAACACTGTACACCTATCAGTTGATGCCGAGCCTAATAAATCGTGCCGCACCTGCATACTAATTAATCGGGCTGCCAGCAACTCAATAACCAGCATTCTATCTGACTTTAACCTTCCACGGTGGATGTCCACCTTAGAGTGGCACACAGCTACTTTTGGGGCTGCTGCCCACACTACTGTTACTAATGGTCTCTTTCTGCGCTGGCTCTACAACCGTTTTCTCGCCACAGCCGTAGTCTTCAAGCCTTTCTCGCTCCTGCTTTTAACGTTGAACGCCTATCAGCGGGAAGGTTCTTCCTCATAATTAAGCCGAATTCCAGTATCGCCCTTACCTGCCGTATAGTTGACTTGTTTGCCGCACTGTAGAAGTTGCTGTCTTTTCCGCTTTTGCAGGTCCCTCAGATCTCGTTTTGCTACCGTGTTCTCGCTACAGCTGTAGTATATAAATCCCATTCTCATCATAACTTTGGCACACCGTCCCAATCCTTCACTCAGCTATTTCTCTAGCATCCGGTTACTGAAAAGGTTTCATCGTTATTTTCATGGGTCTCCAACCCGGCGTAGAAATTCCACTGGCTGTCATACATGTTAACAGGATAAGCTCTACCACTGTCAACCGATCGCTCAACCTATACCTTAAGCGCATATTAAACAACGTACTATACTCTTCTGATTGTTTTTTACTCATTTACCGGTTACTGACGCCTGATACCCCCGGGTTCCGCACAGGAAGAATTTTTCGTATGTTAGGTCACTTTGGTCAGCATTTGTCTCTCACCTTCAGCAAATATCAGGTCTCGCATTTGTACGTAAAACTACGGATATGATGTATAACATATTCGGTCATTCCACTGCTTGTAACCAGCACAACGTTACCACGAATTTTATACTTATACATTAACATAGTCTTATTCCATTTCCTTGGCAGTTTGCTCGGTCTGTTTTTCTTTTCTTCCTTGTTCTAAACTATAACATTACCGGCACAGTAATCTGAGAACATACCTGCTAAGCGCACCTGGACAGGGCATCAACAAAGAACGAAGAACTCACCTGCACGTCGTAACGTTGACAAGCTAAAGGAACCCCCAAACCGAATCAACTCAATACAAGTCCCCGTAGTCAACCGACATGGACAGCTCCAACCACTTGCGGTCGACTCCGAAGGAGACCACATAACCAGTTCAGTTCAGATGAGAAACCAAGTTGTGAAACGACTGCGAATATCCGCGAGGGTAGTCGGTCAGATGCAATCTTGTCAATGTCATATCACCAGTCGGCAGTGTTCCAGGAACTGGTGGGTCTTCGTCTGACAAGCGGCTTCCCTTCGAAAAGCCACAAATGTCTGATTAACAACACTTCGGCGTGGCGGACGTGACTAGCCACTCAATAAAGTCACCGCCCCAATCTCACGTTGGCAGGTTGACCGATATCATGTTTACAACTGCTGTGCATAAATCTGCGCCCGTATGAACACACCTACATATTTGATCAGTTATATGCCACTATCCTTAAATATGCTTGCAGCTCTTTCCTCATGCTTCACTCACTTTACCTGCAGTGTGTACACAACATCATCGGACTAGCTCCTCATCAACATACTCCACATTTGTGATCTGATTTCTTATCTCTACTTCTCGCATTCTGTGGAATAGACTTTGTTCAACCTTTGGGTCGTATGGGCCTGCACTACTGACTCTATGTGTACTACACCCGCTGTCGGTGCTTCTAATCATACTACCATGTATAATATTGCATTTATGCTGATCATTCCCAAAAGGCATGCCTCGCTTTGTTGAGAACAAAATATTTATTTCTTTATTTCTTTATCCTTTTTCGGGCTAATGCACCTACTGAATGAACCATCTTCCATAAGAGCAGTGTATGGACAAGCAAGGAAATGTAGGTAAGCCTCCAAGCACCGAAAGTGATGTTTATGGTAAAATGCTATTTGGAAGCAAATGGTACCGGGTATCGCTGCGAATGTCTTCACGTTGAGCGGATGCAGCGCCCACATTTACTAGGGAAAATACATTCGCCTAAGTGGTATTGCTATACAAGTGTGATTCCAGATGCTAGAACCTCAAGCCGTACCTTAACTTCAGTAGCCTAGTCGCAGTACCAATTAATGACGTAAGTACTCTTTGTTATTGCAATGAATTAATACGTGCAGATGGCTTTTCCATTAGTTGTAGTGTCTGCATATGCTAAGACAATGGTTGAGTAGGTTAAGCATTCCACTTTACCTCGCGACCTTGCTGGCCACTTTTGAACACGGTCACGCTGAATGCCATTGACATTCGAGCTGCTTGTGTAAGTGTTTGAGCGGGTACTGATCAGCTTCCATCATAATCCTCTGCAGTGTCTTTATGGCGTCAACCTTAACTTATTTATCCCGGCAAACAAACTACTGGTGTCAATGCACCACAACACTGCCGACGCTTGAGCCACCGCGAACAAATATAGTCGCCTATACCCCGCGAAGCAACGCACGTCACAGCAGCAAAGTGTGTTCAACTTAGGCATTGGTGCACCCGAGGAACACCGCCGTGTTACGTGGGTACCACGATACTCCGTTGCAGCACGGCAGTTTCGCCCGTGTTTTCCTTAACAATTACTGGTCCGTCATTTTGGTCGTGGACATCTTCCTTCTGGGACACTAAAAGCTTTTATGCTACAGGAGCAAACGACGAATGCCAGATAGATTACAATTGAGCATCTGGGCAGGATAGTTTAAACCTAGTTATGAGCACAAGACTGCTATCCTAAATGTGGTCATGTGTAAGTAAAACAATGGTGAACATTTTAACCAACCTGAATAATGGGCACTGCTTTCGCTAGACGCAACCATTCCCCAATGCCTTGAAGCTTCCGCAACCGGAGCGTAGGTGACGTTGGTGCGGTGATTAACGGATGCCAAGGACTAAAGGATCCCAGGTTTTGACACCATCGGTCGCCACGAAGTCAAACAGAAAAGTTGATGGCGTTAATCCAACAACTCAACCTCCTGTTCCAGGCCATACGACGTTAACACCATATTTAAGACCGTTCAGCACGCAACTTTATGTACCAGCAGCCGGCTGACCCTATTAAGATTGCGCTTCGCAATCTTATCACACCAAACGTAGGTCAAAACAGACCCTCCAATTAGTCATTTACCGTTGTACCAAGTGTTGCCCGCCGTGACACGGTAGCCAAGGGGGTAGATTTTTCGACCACAATTCCAATGGTCGTGGAGTAGATGCCTGCTATCACTACTTGCTGTGAGGAAATTACATCGAGATGCCTCACGGTTGTGCAGTGGCTTCGGGTGGGCAACCCTTAATTTCCATCTGCTCCGGATACGTTCCCAGTGATCGCGGTGAACAATAAATTAATAAACAAATAAATAGTTTATTCTCGTCATTGCGTGGCACACCATCAAGGGAATGATCATAATAATACAGATATGTATGATCGGCAATTGCACAAATTAGTGCATATCGACAAATGGCATAGGAATTTATGTGTGTGTTGACATGTAAAAGTATGCTTAACTGAGTATTTGGAGGGGACCACGTAATGTGAGTAACTAAATGTGACTCTGTGTGTGTTTTTGTTCGTTGCGCTCGCCATCAAAGGTGGAGTCACTAAATAAATAAATAAATAGTATATTCTCGAATTTCCGAGACACACCTGACCAGGCATGATCAACGTTTACAAGCAATTTATGTTTCGCAACAAACACGTTGCTATGTACGTAATCGGCAGAAGCCGAACGTTGTCCAAGCTTTGGAAATTGTGAAATTAATCTTGAGGTATAAATTCGTCAAAACATGACGACAAGTTGGGTTCTAATGGGCGTAGTGTAAACAGGCTGGGCATTCCGTTTGTAGAGAAAACTTGTCAGGAAAATATTACATTAGGACTCTGGTCGGCTTGCCAGTATGTAGTTGTGGGCAGGGAATTTATTCAGTGGCGAGTCACATCCGCCACGTCGCAGTGTTGTTAAGCGGACATTTGTGGCTTTTTATAGGGAGAACGCTTGCCAGGAGAAAACCCACCACGTCCTGAAACACTGTCAGAAATCCGTTTGTACACTAATGTAAAACTGGCAGAGCAGCTCGTTGACTGCTTTAACCTTCGGTTAACCGCCGTCAATTGCTTTCCAATTTCCTCTGTTAGCTGAACAGGTTATTTTTGCTCTGGGCGGCCATAATGGCTGAGGCCTATGGAGGGTTAGACCTTCGTCATCTTCGTGTCCAGGTGAGCAAAACTTCCGATTCTTGCTTCTAGAATTTACAGGATTATGTATACTTTGCAGTATGAAGGCGTCATGTCCAGCTACCATTACTGGACGACGGTCATGGTAGTGAGTGCATGTTTATCCACTTGCTGTACAGCCGTGTTCTATGTAGGTCCTTGTGGGTTTCTTTGTCCTTTCCCAGACACAAGCTCTTTCACGGTCCGATCCCAGATCCCCAAGTAGTTCCAGACCTCGGAGAAAGGGAAGGTGAGAGACAAACAGGGCCGAAAAGAACAGACGTGGGAACAAGCATTATTTATGTTCTATGGTCTAACATTTAGAGGAAACATATGATGTACAATGTGTAACAATGATTATGCCAAAAGTGTCTTTTGAATATTCATCGGAAGCAAAGCCCTATAGGTTGGTTGCTACCGTATACCTTGGATGCAAAGCGTTGCGCCGTTAAGCAAAGAAAACACAGGATCAGTTTGCTATGATGCAACTGTTGCGTGGGAAGATTCGCTGGGGAGCGTAGAATATGCTGACCCAGGGAAAGCCAGTGAGTCTGTTGGACTCATACATGGGTAAGTTTCGCAAAAATAGCGGCGAATAATTGAGGAATGAACACCTGTAAATGAGAGGCTAAGGGGCGACTCTCCATGGAACGCTTTGAAGCAGATGTCGTTCGTGATGTGGAATGATCCCCCGGAAAATGGAAGGGGCAGTGACTTTATTTAGTGGCGAGTCACATCCGCCAAGTCACAGGGTTGTTAAACGGATATCTGTGGTTTTTTATAGGGAGAACGTTTGCCCGGCGAAATCCCACAACATCCTGGAACACTGCCACCGAACGATTTGTTGGAACGGGAAAATCCCGAACCACCCAACTGGCACCACGAGGAGGTTGTTCGGCTAGCCAGTGTGAGTCGCGTTCCACATGCAGAGTGCGCGTCGGAATCCAATCGCACAACGTGGAGTCCACAACTGATCCCTCAATAACTATTATTGGTTTGATGCTGCTGCCTCCAAGAGGCAACAGAAAGCTAACGCATGGGAGTAATTTGAGTTCGATGTGCATATGTCGGATTCTGTTACTTGTCTTTTTCATGTGGTAACGCAAGCCCATTGGTAACAGAACTTTTCTAAATTTAGACATGGTCAGTGATGGAGGTTCTGTTTACCGCTTTCTTACATGCATAATCCAAATTTATTTTCTGTTAGTCCAGTCGCCACACTACAAAGCATTGATGGAAATATGGTTATCGAGCAAGATGAGTATAACATGCTGTGGTTCGTTCGTAAGTACCTCCTCCTGAATTACGGCAGGACCTTGAAGGAGACACGAACTAGTCCGTAAATGGACGTATATAACGGGATCGTACCACAGGAGTCCCTGTGTGGGTTAACTAGAAGTGGGGTTAATCAGATGGCACGACTTCCAACATGAACTCGTGTGAGTTTCCCATCGGAGAACCACATGCGTGTGCAAATACTCTCTAAGGGTGGGCGGTGAAAGGCCACCGTACCGCGAGGATGTCACCGACGCACTCTCGTTTCATGGCTTGTGTCGGTCTCCCCAACCTAGAGAGCCTGCCTAAAGCAACCCGAGTTGAAGCCACGTGCCCGCTACTGTCGGAAATGATCTCGATGGATAAACTAACCAACCGCAGCTAAGTAAGAGGCGCAGGTTTGCAAATGTCACAAATGCGACCATATCGATAAGCGAAATGTCCGTCTACCACTCGCTCTTGCACAGCCCAGTTTCGGACAACGCTGTCCGAAAAGTCACACGTGACTGCGTCACCTATCGCACGGTTAGCATCGGTTGCGTCGGCGTTGCTAGTGCCAATGGAGCGGATGGAGCCTTAAAAGGTGATTTCACTGACCTTCAAGCATGTGAGGTAGCTGAAGTTAGGAGCTCGTAAGTACCGACTAAAATCTAAATTCCACCTTTCCGTCATTTTGTTTGGGACAGGGGTATGCGCACGTTTAGTAGGCCGCGGATGAGTCACTGACGTCAAATACACAACTAAACCTTTTGCGGATTGTGTGCCTTATTTTCTCTCTACTCACCTGTACCCTAGTACTGGCTCTTGTGCAGGTTCAGGCCTGCCTAATCAACTCCTTCACATGTTTGCGACGCTTCCTCTGCCCCAGCCAGAACCGAGTACAACTAGACAAACAAACTGGTCCCGCCGCAGAAGCAAATTCATCGTCTTCTTACATGTTTTTACCTGTGTGAATTACAAAACTCCTCCAGACTCCCTACTCTTCCTCTTGTAGCAATCAATTCGGTTGAAGTACGCACCGTTGTAGGTCCCTTGGGTGGGTGTGACTACTTGTGTTCATAAAAGGCTGTTTTACAGTCAGTGCTGGGCGGAGACTGCGCTGTAATTCACAGCTATCCCCCTTCTGCATTAGCTGGCTTGGTATATTCGTAAATGAGCTCAATACATCCCTTTGAACTTTAGCTATCGGTGTTGACCTGCATATTGAATTCCTTTCTTGAACTGTGGACTCAAAACCATCTGTTCCTTGTTTAGGTACTTTACAAGCTGATGCTTACTACTCAATTACCCGTGCATTATAATGGATGACAATTCGGATGTGTGCGGAGTATCAGGATCCGGCTACTATTCGAGACATGTTAAGTTTACCGCTGGGAGTAGTGGTCACCCATACCGTCTTTGCTTTTTGCAAACTTCGATAATACTTTACCGCTAAAATACCTATCCATGCTTACGCGAATATTCGTCTGCTGGTGTCCAGTAGATGTGACCTGCTTTCAATTAATTATTCCCGAATTATAACCAAATTTTGTGGTTCCCTACGTCATTTAAGAGAACAGTTAAGTAAACGTGAAATTCTGCGTAGTTAAGACTACTGCAGGTACGCCAGATGGCACGGAACAATAGCTGCCCAGGGAAAGCGAGATTAAAGTTTACCTCGTGGTAAATGTTCTGAGAGCTTTGGCATTGAATAACGCATACAAATACTACAAGTTAACGGGCCGGGGAACAGGTTAGTTTTTAACTGTGGATATTATCGCAGATCGTCAGTTGCATATTAGGAAGGTTTTCTCTATTTTACTTGCTCAGCAAATTGTAATTTTGGAACCATTTTGCACAAGTCCTCAATAAACTGAGAAAAATGCGCTCCAACTACAACATGACAAAGGATTTCCACATAATAATGCGCATGAACGACACACTAACAAGGTGGAGAAACCTGCAAGCCACGTATGCCACGTCAGCGGAACACGCTGCACTCAGCAGTAACAACAAGATTAAAGCACTCACCCAACTGATGAAACGCAGTGCAAACAACAGAGCTCAAACAGTTGCCTCATTATCGCTTCCTAATGGCAATCTCATGACGGACCCCGCCAAACTCTGTGGTTATATCAACAAGCACTTTGCAACTCTTTTTCGGTCCCTGATTCGGCAACTTCGCTTACAACACCCCTGCTCACTGACGATAGACTGACCATCATCGAATTTAACCTACGCGCAATCATGCGAGAAATGCGTACACTCAAAATGTCCCAATACCCCGGTCCTGATGGCGTTCCATCCGTAGTGCTGATACTAGGAGGTCCGGACATTCCAGTTCTCCTCCTTAATCTATTTACACTATCCTTGACAACCCATAACTTCCCCGCTGCTTGGAAGCATGCTGTGGTCCTACCACGACATAAACGAGGATCCCGTCTTGACATGGACAACCATTGGCCTATCAGCCACACACCCATCGCATCAAGAGTTATGGAGAGACTGGTGAAAGCAGAAATCCTTAACTTTCTTTTGCCTCGTAATCTTATTAATAGGTCTCAACACGGGTTCCTGCCCTCGAAATCCTGCCAGACATGTATGTTTGAGTTTTTAAACCACGTCACGGACACAATACATATAGGGCATAAAGTGGTCATCATCTTCCTCGACATGAAAAAAGCATTCGGCCGCGTTCCACACTTAAAACTACTGACCAAACTCGCCTCTTGTGGCATCGCCGGGAAGCTGCTCTCCTGGTTTCCATCCTACCTATCAAATCGAACACAATCGGTGAGCCTAGGCGGCACGCAGTCTTCAAAAATAGCTGTCACCAGCGGAGTCTTTCAAGAAAGTGTCCTGGGCCCCATGCTCTTCTTACTCTACGTCAATGACATCTTCCAAGTCTTCAGCTGGGAAACGCCATACCTCTTTACAGACGACATCAAAGTCGTATTTTCCTTCGTCTTCGATAATATGATAGATAACCTATCCACAATACAAAGAGACCTTAAGGCGCTAGAAAACTTGTGCGCAATATGGAATCTCGAATTTTCCCCAGGAAAAAGCAACATTCTCTCTTACAAATGCCCCGTGCCACCGAATACCCTTACTCTTATTGGTGCTCCTCTTACCGTTAGCCACTTTGTCCGTGAGTTGGGGGTTCAATACCCCAATACCTTTAACTTTGCGGAACAGCTAAGCTATAGTGCAGCTAAAGCTAGGTCGTTAATAGGCTATATGTTCAAATCCGTGTCGCTTTTGGAATCTCGATTGACACTGTATAAAACGCGCGCTAGGCCTATTCTCGAATACTGCTCTATAGTCCTTACGAACTCACGCAAGTGCGACAGGATTGCACTCGAGAACGTACAGCGTTCCTTCACCAAACGTCTATTGGGCCCAAACATTCTGAACTATCGTAGTTGATTCAAACAACTTGGAATAGGCCCGCTTTGGCTTAGTTGGCTTAAGAATAACCTTACGTTTCTTAAAAAACTTAAACCAAAGCCGGAAACGAACCTTACACGACACTTTCGAACGGAAGGAGATTCCCGATTTTCTTTTCGGAACGCGACCTTTTCATTCCGTTTGCCGGCTTCGCTTTGTTGCATTAGACATAACTTCTTCCTTTATTAATTAGCGAACACCTTGAACAAATTACCTTTTGCCATTTGATCCTTTTTTACCAATTCACACTTCAGCAACGCTATACCGAGATTCCTTGACGTAAACACCGTTTCCAAACTTTTAAGCCTTCAATTGACCGAAGACGAACTTCGGAAGACCGGACCAAACCACCTCTTGCGAACTTGCCTTCATTCCTTTCTTATGCTTTATTTCCAACAATTTCCTTCTTCCTTTTACCTCGCATTCCGACTTTTGGTTATACCTTATTCGCCCGTTTTCTCTTTTTTGTTCTCCCTATTCCTTCCTTGACGAGGCTTCATCAGGACTTCCATCTTTTTGATCCAAATTTTTCCCTTACTTTTCCTTACTTTTCCTTCTAGAAAGTTGAAATTTACCTTCTTAGCCGCATTTTTGCTTAATTCAATTCTCCATTATTCTTAACCCGACTCTTTTTATTTTTTTTTCGGCCCCTCTTCTTGCCCTTATTGCAACTCTTCAATAGTTGCCTTAGGACACATTACGCCGGTGACAAATTCTTGGCCTTGCTAGATTCTTGTTTCTTCTTTTCTGCTTCTTCGCTCCATTCCACACCTTCCTCTCCTTCTTGGCCTCTCTTTTGGAATCTATCGCCAATTTTCATTTGTTGCAATGGTTCCACTTGCCTCAACCCCAAATTCTAGGCCTCCTTTTATTCTCTTTGCTTCTTTGGCACCCATTCTTAAAACCTTTCGACTTGTTCGGCCGCTTAGGCCCCAAATTCCCATAAGCCTTCAACGAAGGCAACTTTTAATTTGAACATTGGCTTAATTAACGAAAGTTTTTCATTTTAAAAGCAACATAATTGATCTCCTTTTCGTTTTATTCAATATTTGCATTCTTGGTTCCCCTACCGAAAACGAAAGTTCCGGTTCTTGAATAGTTTGCCTTTTGCCAACCATCTTCTTATTCTTAGCTTCAAAATACCTTCCCTTTTTTGTTTGGCCTTTTGTTTGGTTCGGTCCGCCAATGTTCAAGGGTGGATTAGGTTCCCATTGCGTCAGCAAAACCTACTTGGCCACCTTTGATCCACTTTCGTTCTTCGCCTTCACTTTTAAATTTTCTTGACCGCACTTGCCTTCGGCTCCAAATGCCTTTAGGTTTTAAACAAAGGCTTTCCTTCCTTTCATCCATGATTAAAGTTCCTCTTGGCCATGGAAACAGCCTCATTAATCTTGCCTTCGTTTTGCTTATTACCTTTTTTCTTGGTCCCCCCCAAAATGCACTTTCAGATCTCTGATTTACTTTTTCGTCTCTGGTCTCCACTCACGTATCTCCGCTCTCAATTTCGTTTTCCTCTCTTTTTTTGCCTCTCTTTTTGTAAATATCTCATATTTATACAGTGGCGATAGATGTGTCTATCGTCTGAGTATCTTTCTAGCCCCCCCTTTAGATTCTTTTCTATATTGTGACTCTCAGTTAAACCTATATTGCTATTCTGGGCTCTCTGGCTCTCAGAGCCTATATTCACACACTATGTGCTCTCTTTTTTTGTGAGTCTGGTGCGCTCGATATAGGTTTTCTCTATTATAAGTAACGCGTTTTCGTTTTTCTTCTCTGTCTGATTTATTTTCTCTCCGCTCTGTCTGCCTATAAAATCTAAAAATTTGGTCCCTTATTTAGTTTTACTCTCTTGACACCTGTCCTTCTCTTCTGATCTCAAGTATCGTCTCTCTCTCTTTTTTTGGCTCTTGTTTTTTCTCAATCTCATATGTGTAAAGGGGGGCTATATACAAATAGCATCAGCACAACATCTTATACATCTTTTTATATTCTTTTCTATTGTGTGACTCTTATTCTAACCTTTTCTCCTATTCTGTCCTCTCAGAGTATAAATGCGTATATAGCTATAGCCCAGGGCTCTCTTTTCTTGAGAGTATGTTGTGCTCTCTATAGGTTCTCACTGTGATATGTAACGCGCTCATGATTCTCTTCTCTCTCTGATTTTTTTTCTGTATGCCTATTCTCCGACGCCGCTATATGTTTTCTTGTTTGTGTCTCTCTCTCTTATAACTTTTTTGCTATTCTGGGCTTTTCTACTCCCAAAGCCTATGGGTCTCTAACCCAGGGTTTCCTTTTTTTTACCATCTCTCTCAGTACTCTCCGCGATATGGGACAGCCTCATGTACTCGCGTCTGTCTGTTACATTTTATAATGCTTTTGCCCCTATACAATTTTAATTTTAGATCTCTGTTATACTTTTTCGCCTCGCGTCTCCTCTGTTGTGTCTCTTCTTTCAATTTCGTGTCCCTCTCTTGTTTTGGCTCTCTTTTTTTTTATATCGCATTTTTGTAATGGGGCGATATATGCCTCTATCGTCAGCGCAACTTTTTTGCATCTCTTTTATATTCTTTTCTATTATGTGACTCTCCTTTTAAACCCTTGGGCACTACTGGGCTCTCTGAGTCTCAATGCCTATATAGCTATAGCGCAGAGCTCTCTCTTTTTGAGAGTCTGTTGCGCTCTCTATAGGTTTTCTCAGTTATATGTATAGCGGCCATATTATTCGTCTCTGTCTGATATATATTCTGTATGCTTGTTCTCCCTACACATATCGAAAGCTCTTGTCCTAGATATATCTCTCGTTTTAGCTCCCCTATCTTCCTTTTCTGATCTCAAGTATCTTCTCTCTCTCTTTTTTTGGCTCTCGTTTTCTCTAAATCTCATATGTTCAGTGTCGGTATAGGTACCTCTCTCGCCCAAGCAACTCTCTCTCCCCCGTTTTATATTCTTTTCTATTGTGACACGCATTTTATAACCCATTGTGCTTTTCTGGACTCTCTGAGTATTCTATCCCCTCTCACTCTAAACAATGTCCCCCCCTTATGCGCACCGCGTGTCTTTGGGACAAGTGTTCATTTTTTTATAATAAATTCCTCCTTTTCTCTTCTCCTTCTGGTTCTTACCTGCATGTTTGTCCTTCTACCGAAATCGAAATTTCAGGTCCCCGGCTGAGTTTTGCCTCTCGGCCCCACTCTCATGCTTCTTAGCTCACAATTACGCCCCCACTTGTTTGGCCTCTCTTTTGGTCCATATCGCATCAGGTCAATGGCGGTATAGGTATCACTAGCGTCATCGCAACATCCTAGGCTTCCTTTGATACCCTTTGCAACTGTAGTACACAGTTTTAAACCTCTTCGACTAGTCCGGCTTCTCAGTTCCCAAATGCCCATAGGCATCAAACCAAGTCCTCTCTTATTTTAAGGACCGGCTGCCACCGATTAAGGTTCTCATTGGTATAAATAACTGCCTCCTGTACTTTCCTCCTTCTGTTATATTACCTGCATGCTTTGTCCTTCTACCGAAATCGAAATTTCTGGTCCCTGGCTGAGTTTTTCCTCACGGCTCCACCGTCATGAATCTCAGCTCACAATTACGTTCCCCACTTGTTTGGCCTCTCTTTTGGTCCATATCGCATCAGTTCAATGGCGGTGTAGGCATCGCTAGCGTCATCGCAACATCCTAGGCTTCCTTTGATTCCCTTTGCTACTGTGGTACTCAGTTTTAAACCTCTTCGACTAGTCCGGCCTCTCAGTCCCCAAATGCCCATATGCATCAAACCAAGGCCTCTCTTCTTTTGACGATCGGCTGCCATCGATTAAAGTTCTCATTGGTATAATTAACTGCCTCATGTACTCTCCTCCTTCTGTTATATTACCTTCATGCTTTGTCCTTCTACCGAAATTGAAATTTCAGGTCCAGGGTTGAATTTTGCCTCTCGGCTTCACGCTCATGCTTCTAAGCTCAAAGTTACCTCCCCTCTTGTTTGGCATCTTCTTTGGTCCATATCGCATCTGTTCAACGGTAATTTAGGTTCCCGTAGCGTCAGCACAACATACTAGACCACATCTGATTCGCTTTCCTACTGCGCCACGCACTCTTAAACTTCCTGGACCGCACCGGCCTCCGGCTCCAAACGCCCATGGGTCTTAAACAAAGGCTTCTCTTACTTTGAACGTCGATTACAGTTTTCATTGGCATAGGAGACAGCCTCATGATACTGGCCTCCGTCTGGCTTATTACCTGTATGCTTGGTCCCCCGCAAAATGCAATTTCAGATCTCTGATTGACTTTTGCCTCTCGGCTCCACCATCATGAATCCCAGCTCACAATTACGTTCCCCTCTCTTTTTTGGCCTCTCTTTTGGTCCATATCGCATCAGTTCAATGGCGGTATAGGTATCACTAGCCTCAGTGCAACATCCTAGGCTTCCTTTGACCCCCTTTGCTACTGTGGTAATCAGTTTTAAACCTTTTCGACTAGTCCGGCCTCTCAGTCCCCAAATGCCCATATGCATCAAACCAAGGCCTCTCTTCTTTTGACGATCGGCAGCCACCGATTAAAGTCCTCTTTGGTATAATTAACTGCCTTGTGTGCTCGCCTCCGTTTGATACATTATCTGCATGCTAGGTCGTCCTACGGAAATTGCAATCTCAGTTCCCTGGTTGAGGTTTGCCTCCCGGCTCCATTCTCATGCTTCTCAGCACACAATTACGTGTCCCTCTCTTGTTTTGCCTTTCATTTGGTCTATATCGCTACAGGTCAATGGCGGTATAGTTATCACTAGCGTCAGCGCAACATCCCAGGTCTCTTTCGGTTGCCTTTCCTTCTGTGCGTCTCAATGCAAAACATTTTGTCCAAGTCAGTCCTCTGAGGCTCCAAATGCCTATAGGTCTCAAGACAAGGTCTCTCTTATTTTGAGCACCGGCTGCCATCGACTCAAGTTCTCATTGGTATAGGTTACAACCTTATGATACTCTTCTTTGTCTGAATCATTATCTCTATGCTTGGTAACGCCTACCGAAATCCGAATTTCCGGTCTCTGTTTGAGTTTTGCTCTCGGCTCGACTATCATGCATCTCAGCTCACATTAACGTCTTCCTCTCTTGTTTGGCTTCTCTCTTCGTTCATATCGCAAATATTCATTGGCGGTATAGGTACCACTAGCCTCAGCTCATCGGTCACTCCATTGATTTCAGCCAGCACAACTTTACCATAAATTTTATATTTATACAATAACATAGCCCTGTTCAATTTTGTTGGCAGTTTGCTCGGTCCGTTTTTCTTCTCACCCTTGTTCTATAGGATAACATTACCTGCACCGAACACCGCTGAAGACGTACCTGCGACGCTTCCATGTGCACGGATTCAATAAAGAACAAAGAAAAAACGCGCACTTTATAATCATGACACACTAAAGAACCTAGGAAACTGATGCATTCAATACAAGTCACCTGAGTAGTCCGACTTCAACAGCTCCAACCACTTGTACTGGACTCCGAAGGTGACTACACAGCCATAGGAAACAAATTGGCGTTACGTGACTGCGAATATCCGCGTGGGTAATCGGTCAGATACAATCTTGCCAATGTTATATCAACAGCCGGCAGTGTTCCAGGACGTGGTGGATCTTCGTCTAGCAAGCGTTTTCCTACAAAAAGCCACAAATGTCTGTCTAACAACACTGCGACGTGGCGGATGTGACTCGCCACTCAATAAAGTCACCGCCCCTAACATTGGCAAGTTGACCGACACCATATTTACAAGTTCTGTGTATATATCGGCTCTCGCACGAACACGCCTACATATCAGATTAGTGACATACCACTATTCTTAAGTATATTTCACCCGTTTCCTCATACTTCACTCACTGACCTACATTGCTTACGGGACCTCATCGGACTAGTTTCTCATCAACATACCATATAAGTGATCTGATTAATATCTTTACCTCTCGCATTCTGTGTACATAGACTACATACAACATTTGGGCTCTATGAGCCCACACTACTGTCTCCAACTTTACTACTCCCACTGTTGGTGCTGCTTATTCCTCTATCATGTACAATAATGCAATATGCTGAGCATGCCCGAAAGGCGTGTTTCGCTTTGTCGAGAATAAAATATTTATTAATTTATTTAAGTATGATTGCATTTGAAATAACAGCTTTACTGTTATGGTCCTCATTGCACCTTATAAGTAATTCTTTTAGTTTTGCTGTTCTGGGTTTAAACGAGGATGCGGGTATGTTTTCCCATCTCGGCTTTGCCCTATGAAACAGAGCAAGTAACACTGGATCAAGTATGTTTATAAATTGGGCGGCGACAAGATTGAACGGAGTTTAAAGGATCAGGAAAAAAGGAAAGCCAGGACTTGTGACAACCTATTGGGAACGCACGAATGCTTCCCTAGGATAGTAGTGGCTCAAAGATATGGGTTCCGTGGATATCATGAAAAAGACAACTAGTGATTTTGTACACAAATATTTTGCTTGTAGGCACACGTGGATGCCATAGTGCGCATGGGCGCGCGTTTTGCAATTATCAGCGGTCGTGTCCAGACTATGCGCTTTTGTGTTTCAGTTGCCCAGTTATAAGTTTCCGCTAGCTTTCTTGCAGCAATTTTGCTTTGGTTTGTTCAAACGCATTATACTCGGCCTACCCTGAACTCAACTTTTCTATTGCCAATTTTTATTAATCACGTAGTGCAACTTTTATCAGCTTTTCATCGCGCGAGCTGCAAGACTTTATTTTCCACTTCATCACCTTGAATTCACCATTTTGAATTCTAACTAGAACTACTCTCATGTACTTACAAGCAATCAGTGCGAAATGTCGAACTGCATATTAAATTCGTCTGTCCTAACTGAGCGTGAAACCACGTGGCTTCACGGTTGACTGCAATACACGCTACGCAGTTGTCCTTCTCCATAATCTGTAGCTTTCTGCACGGGGTTGTTGTGTGTTGAGCACATTTGCGTGCGTAAAACATGGTAATCTGCTCCTCCCGACCTTTCTGCTCTGCCGCGTTGTGTTGAGTATGCCAAAACTAGCTGATTGCACTTGAATAAGCCCTCCGTCTATCATGATAGGTTTTTGTTCTAAGCGATTACAATCACAGCAACCGTCGTGGCAATGTGGCTGAGTGGTTTAAGGCGCTGATTTTATGCACCAGTCCGAAAATGCGTGGCTTCGAATCCCACCACTGTCAGTCAGTTTTGACAATGTCCAATTCTGTGTTGGTGCCCAAATCGAGACCGGTGACGCTCGAAACGTAGTGGTGCACAAGCTTGTTATTGCAGCGAAACACAGTAGCAACCCCTCATGGGCTTATGGTCAGCTTCCCACTTCGAATTAGCTCTCGGTCTAGTGGCAGGATCCGGCGTATAGCATTGCGAGGGCAATGCGATAGCTCCTAGCCGTTAAGCGGTTCACCGTGCAGAGTAGACGCAACAACGACGCACTCAGCAGACCGGAGCGACTACGCATAAGGTGCTTCGGTAAAGGGGATGAATTGACCGAGTCAATTATAAAAGCTGTACAGTAATGAAGTTAATAAAAAATAATAATGTACAAGCGTAAAGAGTCGAAGTGACGAACACTCTGAATGCGCTAGCTATCGTGAGTCACGGGTCCAGTTCAGCTAAAATTTCGGGTGGGACTGGAACGACAGGAGAATCCCGTGAGTGTTCCATCTTGAGTTTATCGTTGAGCCGAGAGCTGATGAATAGCGGATATTGATGAACTTAAAACAGAACACCATATAGCACCCCGGCCAACCGGTAAATGTCCACGTTTCCTGCCCCAGCAATCCCTGCTGTGGCAGTCACGTGAAGTGTGCAAAAGCTAGCAAGAGAAATGGTATGTACAGAATAAGGAACTTCAGTTGAAATAAAAAAAGAAATACCAATTCATAAAGTAGTGAAAAGAAAACCTAGGTATGAAGATGCGAGTTAATCAGGAAGATAGCAAATTTTCGTGTTGTTGCCCAAGAGCGTCAAGCTGCCGATGAAACCCATTAACCGTAGGTTCCCTGATAACACTTGCTGAAAGCAGGTTCCAGCGCTCGATGGCTCGTCGTGACAAGGAGAGTTTTGCCCTAATCCGACCGGACCGCGGTTTGTCTAACTTCAAGGAATCACCGCATAGAACAGACAATCTAGCGGGACTGAATAACCAAACTAAACCTAAACCAGCCTTCTTAGTTAAGATACGGTCGGTTACGATTAAGGCTCCTCTAAGCCTTTGGTAGTGCACTGAATGAATTCCCAAACTAAGTAGACGCTCGAAGTACTTCCGTCCCCGTAATCCATCGACTAACCTAGGATTCACCCGTAGAACCCCACTAGCTCCATCTTGTCCCGGACGAGGCATAGCGGACAAGCCTAGACGCGGTATTCCAGATGAGTCTGAACGAAAGCCGAGCACAGTCGCGTAAAGTCGCCGCCCGTCAAGGCTCCGAACGAACGTGGTACTAACCACAAGATGCGGCAACCTCTGCTTTCCGCTTTCTTCCAGTTATGGCCCGAGTTAATGCCGTAGAGTGTACGACGCCTAGAGCAACCTGGCTAGATACACGGGGTAGTTCGGACTAAATACTTCGCAGAAGGACAGCCTCCTCCAGTGCAGAGAATGGAGCATTTTGTCTGATTCATGGGAAATAACCATAAAGTAGCCCAGTCCCAATGCTTATCCATTGATCGCTGAAGACCTCCGGGAACACCAGTAATATCGACATTATTCCACAGTTTCGGATCATCAACAAATAGCAGCGCTGGTACCTCAAGCTCCGCGAGTAGGTCATTCATATATATAGAGAACATCAACGGTCCAAAGACCGAGCCTTGCCGCCTGGCGCTGGATATTCTACCTAAACGACAGGCTACGGCTTACCCGTACCCACAGTACTCTACCAGCAAAGAACGCAGTCAACTAATGAAAGGCTTGACCAGAAACACATTAGGTGAGTAGCATTGCGCGGGTCACAAATGGTGTACCGCGTCAAATGCCTTCGGAAAGTCGACGAAATGCTGGTTCAGTGTGTGGCCGTTATCCTTTGCATCAGCCCAAATTTCGCGAGCCACCAGTAGATCCGTCAGATACAAAAATCCCCAGCTGAAGCCGTGTTGTACATTGCTATGTAGTTTAAATCTACTCAGCTGACTCTCCAATGAATCTCTCACCAGTTTCTTAAGGGGTTTGTCTTCTACACTCGTCATACAAGTTGGCCTGTAATTTGCAGGCAGACAAGTCCCCATTTTTGTAGATGGGACATGTGACAGCTTCCGTTCATTCTGAAAGGTAATGCACAGCTGCCAAACGATTTCCGAAACCCCATAGCAAGCGCTCCACTTAGTTCCGCAGCCAACTCATGCAACCGTTTTGGGGAATTAAATCAGGCCCATAGGCCTTAAAATGGTTCAGCGCTTGTATCAGTCTAAGAAAGTCCGGCTTCGCTACAATAAATTCAGGTAGTCCTGAACACTTTGAAATCTTGCAAACCAGCTTAACGCCTGTCAATTTGGTTTTACTTACATCTATTGCTACGTATTGCCCACTATGTGCGCAGGTCTTGTCATAGTTCGAGTGCACATGAGTACCGCCATCACGTATCAATAACTAGAATTGACATGTCCTACCCACAGCGCCTTTTGACATGAGCGAAGAATCTTTCTGGATTCTCTGAATCCTCTTCTGTTAACCCTTCCTCAAACGTGAGCCGAGCATTCCTTAGGTGCTGCTTACACCTATTTCTAGCCTTACGGTACCAGTCATAAGTATCAGTAGTGTGAGCATCTCGGAAAGGCCGCTAACATCTAGACCACTTTGTGAGCAAATCTTCAAAACGACAACCTTACAGATCATGTAAAGAGCGACGCTCCCTCCCTTGCGGTTAGCGGAGCGGTCGCATCTAAGTCGTGCATAGCCAGATAGAGGTGCTTCACCGTCCGGGACGTCGTGAGACAGCCACGTTTCAGTGAATCCAAGTATATATGGATGACACCCATCTACAAGCAGACCTAACCCGTACACTTTATTCCTTAGCCTGCGCACATTAGTTAGCACTATCTGAAGGTATTAGTTAGGTCCAGGCCTGGCTCGTGTGCTACCAGAATGGGCAGTGGTAGGGCGGAATAGAAGAGCCGGCTGACGAACAGAAGGCCCACCAACCGGAAATCTTGTTCAGCGACCGCTCGCCTGGTTTTAAAGTCCTTGATGGCCTACCTTAGCTTCAGCCTACCGGCCAGCTGAATGTCCGGCTGAACTATAATGCTTGCAACTTACAGCTTAAAAGCAAACCGCATGAGAGCCTTCCGTTCTTCTGGGGTGGTGAGCACACCACTAAGCATTCGCGGTCGAGGTTTTGATACCTTAACTTAGACGTTCCTCAGTCTAATCAGCTTTCTGGCGGTAATGCCTGAAATACCAGGCGGAGGAAGATTGTTACGCACATATTAAATAATTGTAGGTCCTCCAACGTGCGATCAGCAAGCCGGATAGCAGTGGATTCAGTAGCCATAAGGGATATAATGCTACCATCCGTGAGAGAATCACCACGACTGGTTGTATTAACCTTACGGGTCTTGGATTTGACACCTGGAGCGGGTGGCTTCGCCACTGGTGATGGGACTGTGTTTATCCCCTCAGATGACGTAGAAATGGCAGCGTATGATGTTCGCTTCATTTTCCATGCCTTACATTTTTCAGGTCACCGATTCCCCCGAAAGACTATGGCACGTTTGGTCTGCTTTCTCTTTTTGATAACGGAAGGTTGGTCCGGTGACGCTTTGAGCAGAGGCAAGCCAACTGTCAGAACGTGCATTCTAGGGGAGAGCCGATGTATCCATCAACTTCGATCGACAAGCAGTGTTGGTGGAACAATTCGCCTTCGCACAACCGTCAGACGGTTCGACAAGTAGCGACACGGCTTGTTTCCGGTGCCGAGAGAAATACAACTTCTTGTTTGGCAGAGAGCTTAGGGGGTTCCGTGGCTCCTTTCCACGTTACTCGGAGGGACCCTTGAACCAGCAATTCGGCATCGATCAGGGTTTAGCAAAATCGTTCGGGCGCTATGTGTCAGGCTAGTCAAATTTGGAAAAAGACCAATATGTAGGCGAGACAGACGTTTATTGTCAAAACAAACAAGCACGCTAGCGGAAGCCACCCAAAAACGGTTCTAGCTAGGGAAAAGGTATAGTCGCCAGCCGATATCGTGTAACCCTTCGGGAAGCAAGAAGACTGGGCCGCGATCGCGAGCCATTTATTAGGATTACGATCGACCATGTATGGAGTATATACACCTTTTACAACAGTTCCTCTCAGTGGCTCATCCCTAGTATTTGTATTGTGTCGCTGGCTCCCTTTCTATTGGTTTATGCTTGGCCGCCACGTCACCGCTGTCTAAAACCACCTTGACTTCCTTAGTGAATATACGATTGGCGGGATTCGGCTTGCGCGCTCCTTCCCTCCGTCCAATGCCACAAGCCCTGGCTCAAGTGTGCACACGTATGCGCTCCTTTGCCTCCTGGAGCTTGAGTGGTCACATGCACCTTCAGTGGATAGTTGCAGTTTGGACGCGATTACGTTCCACCTGTTTCCTGATTGGCTGACCAAGCTGCTTCAGACAACATACTCCCTATCTGTCTGGCCTGTGACATTCGAACGACATTACAGCATTTCCAGCCCCATCACATCCTTTCCTTTTTCGTTTTAGGATGGCGTTACAATATGTTCCGTTTTGCCTACCAGTTCGTGTGCGTTTAATATCCTGAGTTTGACCAGCATTATTCCTCTCCGGTTGTTGTTGCTGGCCCTCTCTCCGCAGCGTCCACTTCTGACACACTCTTCTCAGTTGCACCCGATTCCGTCGAGCGTGATTGCCCCCAACCTTGACTTCATAGATAGTCTCTCCCTTCCGACCTTCGAGCACTCCGTTCCGTCAACATACACCGGATTTCGGTACAAGCTGCACCCATACTTCTTCTCCCGTACCCATTGGTGGGAGGCCTTTCGATCCGCGATTACAGTATTTTCGCCTTAGCATTCTGTTCCGTAGTCGCTCTTGTAAGATATTGGACTTTGCTATCTCGGGCTGCAGTAGATTTGTAGCGGTTGGTATTAGCATTATTGTTCTGTGATTGAATAAACGATATGCAGGACTCGATCCCATACCAGTAGATGGTGTATTCCTTCGGTCCAATAGCGATATGTGCGGAACTTTTGGAGTGACCTTGGTTTTTAAGTACTTCTTTCGCCTCATTCACTGCAAAATCAGACTTATAATTTGCTCGGCTGTGGTATGGGCTGGTTAGCTGGTGACGAAAATCCTACTTCTCGCTGGATGCGCGCCACGCTGCGATATAAAATGGCGGCCCATTGTCTAAAAACCGCCTCGGGTATTGCGTGCCGTGTGAAGTGGCACCGCAACTTGTGCACCACGGATTGAGCACTAGTCGTCGTAGGCGCATCGATCTCGAAGTACTCACTAAGATAACCTACAACAATTAAATAGTTCCCTCCATCATGGGAAAAGCCTCTAGTAAATCCATTTGCAAGGGTCTGACAGGAACGTCACCTAGCGTCAGCGGTTCGTTTAGCTGGCATACGTCGTGTGCTCTGCATGCTACATAACTGCAGATGTAGTCGCGTATTTGGCAGGTCATGCCGGACCAGTCCAACGGCTATGTAGCGCTTGCCACGCAGTGGTTGGTTCCTAAATGTGCACAATGTAGCAGCTACAGCATCAAACGCTGCGGTGCCATTGGAAACACTATCCTGCGGTCTTTGAAAGTTAATCCAACCCAAGTAATGAGCTCCTTACGAAAATTGAAGAATGGAGTCAACTCCTATGGTTACATTTTCTGGGTCTTCTTCCTTTCCTAGCGTGAATGATATGTGCCCTCTTGACAGTGTGTCCGCATTTTGCGTCTAGGATCCTGGCCGGTATAAAATCTCTAGGCCATACTTCTGAAGACATATAAGCATCCTTTGCAGACGGCGTGAAACAACATGTAACGGGTTGCTGTCGATCGACACTAGGGGATCTTGGTCGTTAAAGGCGTGGAGTTTGCGGCTAACCGTATAGTCATTAAAACGCTTCACGGCGTAAACCAAAGCAAGCATTTCTTTCTATTTATGCGTAACGACCCTCGGTCTCTGTAAGCGACCGGCTGCGTAAGTTGATAGGCTTACCGTTCTGCATGAGTACAGCTCCGATACCATACTGACAGATATCATACTGGAGCCCGAGCGGCAGTGCTGGGTTATAGTGAGCGATAACGGGGGGTACTCGTGCTCAATTATTTTATTTTCTGTAATGCTATCTCATGCTCTGCGCCACAATGCTACTCCAAACTATTATGCGTCAATTTTAGAATTGGTACCATTACATCGGTTAACCTGAGCAAGAAACGACTTGGGTAATTCACCATCCAGTTCAGCCTGCTAACGGCTTTCACGTCAGTACTAGGCACCCGTTTGATAGCTCTGACTTTCTCTCGGTCTGGTTTCAGTCCTTCGGAGCTTGGCGCGTGTTCATGAAACACCACTTCCGTCCTATGCAACTCGATCTTCTCTCGTGTCAACTTAATGTTCCTGTTAAGACAGCGCAGCAGAAATCGGTGAAGGATCTAGTCTTGCGCCCTTTGCCTTGCGCCAAAAGCCAAGATGTCATCTGCTTCACAGAACGTTCCCAGTAACTCGTCGAAAACCTGCAGCAGCCGCTTCTGGAATACCATGCTAGCTACCTTCAGTCCAAACGGGAAACGAAGCCCGTGGTAACGCACGAAAGTTGTCCCAAACAAGGTCAGGTAGCCTAACTCTTCGTCAAGTAATACATGCCAAAACGCAGAAGCAAAGTCGACTATCGTGAACATTCTAGCTCTGGATACACCGAAATTACGTCGTTTGCGTTGGTAGCGTGTAGTGCACCCCCTAAGTTCGGCGCTAAGTGGTTTTCTCTAGTACAAATGCGTACTTCTCTAGATTTCTTAGTAACAATCTTCACCTAGCTTACCAGTCTGTCTGCCCCTCGACTTTGACTATTACACCCAACCTAGCAAGACGCTGCAGCTCGGCTAAAATTTCGCACCTAAGGTCATAGGCACCTTTCTGGTCAGCAACACTTCCATCATAGCGGATTCTATTAGAGATAAATGAGCACACCATTCGGGTCTACGTACGACCCAGCTAACGCGCTTGGGTAGCTGTCAACTATATCTATGTTCTCTTCACACCAATGGAAGAAATGTTCGTGGTTAAAAGAGCCAAAGCCGACGCTCTGAATAGAATCAATACCCAGAATGGGCAGAAGGTCTCCTGAGACTATCAGGAAATCAAGTTGGTTTTCTGTGCCGTTATTCCGGTTGACGGCCTTCAACGTGGCCGTACTACTGGCAGCAGCTTTGAACCATTCTGCCTTACGAGACAATTCTGCTTCCTGTCACGTGTCATCCACTACAGTGCTTCGCAGGTAGGATGTTGACAGTAACCCTTGAGTCCATTTGGTACACCGGTCGTCCTCGTATCAAAAGCGTCGCGAAAACACACTTGTATTCGCCACGATTTTACAAATTGCTTATCGATAATTATTGTAACTGTTCGTAGATGCTGTCACCTACTGAGCTGACCTTAGCGGATCTGCAACCGCCAGAGAAATGGAGTAATGGAATTAATTTGGACGTAAGGGAACCTCCACTGTGGTTTAAGAAGGGTTTACCGGATGGACACATTAAATTGGATTCCTTGTTTCCGTTAAATAACGGTAGCTTTTCAGGTGAATGTAAGAAACTCTCTACTAAGCCGACTAAGGCATGTTTGGGTTTCTAAGCACAAACACATTCCTACACCGTTGGTAAGCGATAACATGACGTCCTAGTCATGGTAGCTGAAACTTCTCCTGACTACCTGTTCCGGTCTGTACTGGAAGGTGTAATCACCCAATGTATATACAAGTCCATGAGCCTCGCGATCGTACGGATAATTCCGTTGCCGATGGGACGCAAGTGGTTATGTTGTACTTAGTGAAATACTCTAACCAGCCGTTGCGGTATCTGCCGGGTGCATCTATGACAATTGCTCGCTTTCACCGACATCCTCGGGAAGGTTACGTCTATTGGGAGCGTAATTTGTGAGCCCATTACTGGAAGGTTGGGGAATTATGTGGAACACGGTGCAGGCGACCGATAAGCTAAAAGTATGCTGTGTATTTTCCTTGAACCTTACTGTGAGTCAATGCAGGCGTCTCTGCTAGTGACTACTGAAAGTTGGTCCCCGACCTCGGACAGGCAATTATTTTAACACCCACTGGGTACGGATCTCCCTTTATTGTCCTATTGTCAGTAGACTCTGGATGGTTGGACTGACAGAGAGCAGCTTTTGATTGATGTTGACCTAGCATTAAGGGGAAGACTTGTCACTCCGTAATGACGATTTTACTTACGCAGAAATCCTCCGGGACTTACGCGAGCGCCCAATGTAACCAATAGAGGCATCACAATAATGAAGGCACCAATATACTGCTCGCCAAATATACCAACCCTTTGATGGTCGGTATGCGCACGGCATATATTTTGTAAGTGATGCTTGATGAGGCTGTTCGGTAAGTTCGCCAGCACTTAGAACCCCTTCTGAACATCTAACCATCTGTAAGAT
Organism: Dicrocoelium dendriticum; assembly: GCA_944474145.2. Taxonomy (NCBI): domain Eukaryota; kingdom Metazoa; phylum Platyhelminthes; class Trematoda; order Plagiorchiida; family Dicrocoeliidae; genus Dicrocoelium; species Dicrocoelium dendriticum. The sequence continues at coordinate 115,272,799 of OX104067.1, read as the reverse complement.
CTAGCAAGCGAGGCTGTGCCAGTATCACCCGACTATTAATGTGGGGTGCGTAAGGAACAGAGATTTCGGTGATGTAGGCCTCCATTTTCCCTAGGCTGTATCCACCGTGTACGCCGCCGTGCTAACTCAACGCTTCAGCATCTGCCCGGCACATATTTGCACATGACTCTGCGGTAGCTTGATTGCACTAAGAGCACATCAGAATGGTATGCGGACATGGTCACTGGCCACCAGTTACCCGACCCATGTTAAGACCACCGCTAATTACTAGCGGTTTTATTACATGCTAAAGCAAAGTCTTAGTGAGGTTGGTAACCCATTATATCCTTGCTTTGCACAGGCACCGTTACTGCGGTCGAGCTTCAGCATCCCACAGTGTACTCCGCAACTGGCGTCCATCCATTGTCCATCCAGGGATCGGTGGCCACAGGTAAGGTCCGATTTCATTGATGACTACGCTTTCAGAGCCAAATTACACATGCTTTGCCATTCGCCGTCATGATTTTGCTGCCAGTGTTACTCCTTCCAACTCCCGTTACCGCCATATGAGAAAGGAATGGTTCGTAGTCACCGGTATGGTCCAAAGTCAAGCAACACTTTGCTTTCTGAGACCAAGTACACATGCGCCTTCGTCCGCCGTCGTGCTTGTTGCTGCCCCTGTCACCCCTTCAACCCGCTTTCATCATATGACACAAGTGGGATTGGTAGCCACAGGTAAGGTCCGATTTCATTGATGACTACGCTTTCAGAGTCCAAGGACACATGCGCCGCCATCCGCTGTCATGCTCACTGCTGCCACTCTCTCCTTCGACCTCTTTTTACCACCATATGGAGCAACTGTGATTAGTAGCTACAGGTAAGGTTCGATTTCCATGATGATTTCGCTTTCAGAGACCAAGTACATATGCGCCGCCGTCCGCCGTCATGTGTACCGCTGCCAATGCCCTCCTCTTACCTCCCCTTACCAACATATGAGACAAGAGTGATACGTAGCCACCGGTAAGTCCTGATTTTAATCACGGCTTTCCTTTCAGAACCCAAGTACACACCTGCTGCCCTCAGGTGTATTGGTTACCGCTACCACTGTAAACACGGCTCGCTCGGTTTCAACTCTCAGTCACGTGCGTTTAGTTGCCAGCAACCTTCATACTACCGCGTCCGGTCATTTAACGCTTTACGGTTTCGTCCACAGTTTACATTTCGTAGAGAAAGGAGCAACGGCCGTTCATAAGACCATCCCCTGTCATTGTGTCTTGTTGTCTCACACCGCAAAGGAAACATTCGAATTATGCCGCTTCCTCGCGGCGTACGAATAGCCACAGTTTCACTGGGTGTTTCTATAACCTTCCGCCGATATATGGGCCCAATATACCAGTAAAATATATATATATGTAATCCGACCGTAACAATCATACGTAGACTAAAAATATAAGTCGCCCCAGTTAGTCCAAACACAGTAGATCACGTGATGAACTGCGTCAGAGATTGGAAAAGGAATTAGTTCGAACGGCGCGACAGTTATTCAAACGGGTAAACAACCATTTCCCTCGATGGCTGAGTCAAGGAGGTGCCGGGACTACTAACAGTCCTAGTCTGGCCCACCTTGTTGAAGCCGACCATGAAGTGGATTGGAAAGCGCTTTCCGAATAGTTTACATGGTTCCGCCGCACAGAACGAATGGTTTCCGTTTTCGCAAATTTGCGACAGCTGAAGCACTATGCCTGCGGTTGTTCCAGCCGTCCTTATGCCCACAGAAGAAGCTTGTCCAAGCTCTCCAAATTCCTCGTCTACCGAAGACGGAAGACGCCCAGGACATCTGCCTTCGGTCAGACGCGGTAGCAATCAATCAGCCCACTAAGACCTCATTCGTTTTCTCATTGCTGGCATGGACTTTCACGTGGTATGTGAAAGTGGAATTAACTGGGTCTATTTTTATTTTTAGTCTTCATATGATTTCATTGGTCTGAGGATAACTCATGGAAGGCAAATGCTCACCAAAAATCCCTCTGTACTAGCGAATAAAATGGGTATTTTCAAGTTACATATATTTATGTAAGAAAACATCCCCTTCAATCAATTTCAGCAGGCATTTATATTTATTGAGCAAGCCAAACAGTACTTGTATACACATTATACCACATTTTTCAATCAAACACCTCCACTTCAATTTGAAATACTTGCCGAAGATATATATATTTATACATAAATATACACCACTCCACGTATATATATGCGTATCCATGTAGACATACTTGTGTGCTTGTGTTAACATTCGCATACTGACATTTGTTACTCATATGCACACATAGTTATAAAACTCAACATACATAAACAGCTACATAATTCCACGTTTACACATATCTTCTCCTCACTTCCCAATATCATACAATGATTACACATATGCCCATACCAACATGCACCAATAATATATATCAGTAAACCTTATAATAACCAAATATATAAAGAGAGAGGTGAGTACATGTTTGCACACACGCGGTACATTACCTAACGATTTACCAAGGTTCTGGTAAACATTACTTCTAAAACGTTACGATTTACACAGGTAACTTATAATGCAAAACAACTGGTGCTTACAAATCATAGGCTATATATGTACACTCATATATTTTGGACAATTAACCATACATCCTAGTGCATTTGCTTTTGCGAAAACATTGCGCCGACTTTCCTTAGCAATTCTTCACTTTCCGTTTCTTTTCTATCACTTGCGTACTGCTATATATATCAATTTTAATTTTTACGGCTGCGCACTTAAGCATAATACAGTACAGTTTCCAGCATATTTGAGTTCCTGACCTCTGTATAAACACGTTCCGCAATAAATAACCCCAGTAAAACGCATAGGTTTAGTGGACACAGTACGCTGGTGTCCTGAAGAGCAAGGGTTTAGTTCTCTAACCCATGGCGGAAAGTTTGCTACTGGCCAAGGTAGAATGGAACAGCAGGTATAAAGAGGGCAATCATGAGATAAAAAATAAATTAATTATTAAACTTTCAAAAATAAAAACGAATGCACTGCATATGTTTATAAAGCGGTGAAATAATGTAACGTTTGTAGTAAAGTAGTTTACCGTAACCATGGTAAGATGTCCCCGAAAGTTCCAAGGGGATTAACTGAAGCGAAGTACTGATAGTGCAAGGGTTTGTTATACGGCGAAATATCTTAGTCGTCTAATAAACGTAAACCTGTTTCAAGTAGCCAATGAAGGAAAATGTACTGAAACCTTATGGGAAATGTATGACTCAGGCTTACCTCGCATGGTGGGCTTTAAGTGATCGTTGGTTATTAACACTTATGAAATAACATTTGTTGCAACGGGGAAATAAGGGGAATAAGGGAAATGAAATCATGGAGAAATATGAAACGAAAATGGTTGGATGTTGAATGTTCTCCAGTGAAGAATATCGCGAAGTCATATTATTTTGAAATATGCAATTAAATGAAAGAAGTAATACAATCCATGTGCGAAGTAAACAGAAGTAGTTAAGGCTCGACATAAATTAGCTGCTGAAAAAGTGGCATGCGTAAGCTGAAGTCATAAGAAGTGTACAGTTGTGCGCTGTGTTAAAGTGACAGCAAATTATTGATGCGGAATTCATTTCGGGTAAATAATGTGCCGGCCAATCTGTGGGCATGTTACTCAAACTTGGTGCAAACAGAATGATGAATAGAAATAGCCTGATATGCAATGCATAAAGTAAGGGTAAAATTAATTATGTGAAACTGAAGTTACAAGATAAATACCAGATAGCCCAGGTAGTGTGAATAGGTGTATATTGTCCGAATTATATATATATATACATTTATTTATTTATTTATGCCATACATATAAATAGTAATAGAAAAGATCAAAATTAGAACAATACATTATATACATAAATATATATCCTTAGACAAAAGTCCAATATATATATATATATATATATTTGAGTAACCACTCTAACACATGTACATACATTTAGACGTAATCTTTAATAATGGAATACGTGTGGATGTTTGCAATTGCGACGTCAATTAAGAAATGTGCTAAAGCATTTGTCCATCGGTAAATGCCCGTATTCCATATGTAGGGTGGCACTATTCTTCCGGTAAATGTCAGCAACCGTAATCACCGGGTGGCATAATAACTCACCATTAGCATACGTGATGCCAAATGCACATGCCTAATGAAACGCAGCCATGCATACTGTCTTCGTACGGGCGACATGCAATGAATCTTTTTCAAACGGTACTGAGTAGGTCAATAAAATGGCTCAGCAGAGCCAATACATAAACTCTCAAAATTTAAACGTTCAGTTAACAAATTGGAGGGTCAATTTTGAATTACACGTTGTGTGACTGAATTGCGACACGCAACCTCAATTTAATGGACTGTGATTCACATTGAAATGAACCTTAGTCAATGCGATCGTTGAGACCGTATTCAAAGTAGATGGAAATTAGCTATTGGCCAACCGAAAACACTGCACAGCCACGACGCGTTTCGATGTAATTTTTATCTCATCAGATGGAGACAGCAGGACTTGAAACGACGGCCATTGGAATAGCAGCCAACACTACTACGCTTTCTTGCTACCGAGTCACGATGGGTAACGCTGTTTGTCACCAAGGTAGGTGACTACTTGGAGGGTCAAGTTTAGATTACACGTTGTGTGGTTGGATTGCGACACGCAACCTCAATTTAATGGATTGTGATTCACATTGAAATGAACCTTAGTCACTGCGATCGCTGGGACCATATTCAAAGTAGATGGAAATTGGCTATTGCCCAACCGAAAACACTGCACAGCCGCGACGAGTTTCGATGCAATTTTCATCTCATCAGGTGAAGACAGCAGGATTTGCACCCACGAATATATGAATAGCAGCCAACACTACTACCCCTTTAGCTACCGGGTCACGATGGGCAACGCATTTTGTCACAACGGTAGATGATTAATTAGAGGGTTAAATTTGGATTACCGGTTGTGTGATTGGATTGCGACTCGCAACCTTAATTTAATAGACTGTGACTCAAATTGAAATGAACCATAGTCACTGCGATCGCTGGGACCGTATCCAAAGTAGATGGAAATCGGTTAATGCCCACCCGAAAACACTGCACAGCCACGGCGCGTTTCGATGTAATTTTCATCTCATCAGGTGGAGACAAAAGGATTTGAAACGACGGCCATTGGAATTGCAGCCAACACTACTACGCTTTTTGCTACCGGGTCACGATAGGCAACGCCTTTTGTCACAACGGTAGATGTTTAATTAGTGGGTTAAATTTGGAGTACCGGTTGTGTGATTGGATTGCGACTCGCAACCTTAATTTAATAGACTGTGACTCAAATTGAAATGAACCATAGTCACTGCGATCGCTGGGACCGTATCCAAAGTAGATGGAAATCGGTTAATGCCCACCCGAAAACACTGCACAGCCACGACGCGTTTCGATGTAATTTTCATCTCATCAGGTGGAGACAGAAGGATTTGAAACGACGGCCATTGGAATAGCAGCCAACACTACTACGCCTTTTGCTACCGGATCACGATGGGCAACGCATTTTGTCACAACGGTAGATGACTAATTGGAGGGTCAAGTTTGAGTTACACGTTGTGTGACTGGATTGCGACACGCAACCTCAATTTAATGGACTGTGATTCACATTGAAATGAACCTCAGTCAATGCGATCGCTGGGACCATATTCAAAGTAGATGGAAATTGGTTAATGCCCACCCGAAAACACTGCACATCCACGACGCGTTTCGATGTAATTTTCTTCTCATCAGGTGGAGACAGCAGGATTTGAACCGACGACCATTGGAATTGCAGCCAACACTACCAGTTTTCTTGCTACCGGGTCACGATAGGCAACGCCTTTTGTCACAACGGTAGATGAATCATTAGTGGGTTAAATTTGGATTACCGGTTGTGTGATTGGATTGCGACTCGCAACTTTAATTTAATAGACTGTGACACAAATTGAAATGAACCATAGTCACTGCGATCGCTGGGACCGTATCCAAAGTAGATGGAAATCGGTTAATGCCCACCCGAAAACACTGCACAGCCACGGCGCGTTTCGATGTAATTTTCATCTCATCAGGTGGAGACAGAAGGATTTGAAACGACGGCCATTGGAATAGCAGCCAACACTACTACGCCTTTTGCTACCGGATCACGATGGGCAACGCATTTTGTCACAACGGTAGATGATTAATTGGAGGGTCAATTTTGAATTACACGTTGTGTGATTGGATTGCGACACGCAACCTCAATTTAACGGACTGTGATCCAAATTGAAATGAACCTTAGTCACTGCGATCGCTGGGACCGTATTCAAAGTGGATGGAAATGGGCTATTGACCAACCGAAAACACTGCACAGCCACGGCGCGTTTCGATGTAATTTTCAAGTCAGCAGGTGGAGACAGCAGGTTTTGCACCCACGACCATGGGGACAGCAGCAAACAATACTACCACTTTGGCTACCGGGTCACGATGGGTAACGCTTTTTGTCACAACGGTAGATGACTAATTGGAGGGTCAAGTTTAAGTTACACGTTGTGTGACTGGATTGCGACACGCAACCTCAATTTATTGGACTGTGATTCAACTTGAAATGTACCTTGGTCGCTACAATCGCTGGTACAGTATAAGAATAGATGGTAATTGGCTATTGCCCACCGGAAAACACTGCACCGCCACGACGCGTTTCGAAGTATTTTTCATTTCATCTGGTAGAAGAGTAATTTTGGTACCCACGACCATTGGATTAGCAGCCAACACTGCTAAAACGTTGGCTACCGGGTCACGAATGTCAACGCTTTTTCTCACACCGGTAGATGAATGATTGGATGGTAAGCTAGGAAACTACCTGCTTCAAACGGTTGAGGTGATAATTACACCGAAACGCGTCGTCGCTCTGCAGTGTTTTCGATTGGGCAATAGCCAATTTCCATCTACTTTGAATATGGTCCCAGCGATCGCAGTGACTAAGGTTCATTTCAATGTGAATCACAATCCATTAAATTGAGGTTGCGTGTCGCAATCCAATCACACAACGTGTAATCCAAACTTGACCCTCTAATTAGTCATCTACATTGTGACAAAAAGCTTTGCCTATCGTGACCCGTTAGCCAAGGAGGTAGTAGTGTTTGCTGCCATTCCAATAGTCGTCGGTACAAATCCTGCTGTCTCCACCTGATGAGATGAAAATTACATCGAAACTCGTCGTGGCTGTGCAGTGTTTTCGGTTGGGCAATTTCCAATTTCCATCTACTTTGAATACGGTTTCAGCGATCGCATTGACTAAGGTTCATTTCAATTGAATCACAGTCCATTAAATTGAGGTTGCGTGTCGCAATCCAGTCACACAACGTGTAATTCAAACTTGACCCTCTAATTAATCATCTACCTTTGTGACAAACAGCGTTATTCATCGTGACCTGGTAGCCAAGGAACTGGTAGTGTTGGCTGCTGTTCTAATGGCCGTCGTTTCAAATCCTGCTGTCTCTATCTGATGAGTTGAAAATTACATCGAAACGCTGCGTGCCTGTGCAGTGTTTTGGGTGGGCAATTGCCAAATTCCATCTAGTTCAGTTAACTATTACCCGCTGCAACTTCTAATACACCTACTTATATTGTAGTCAAGTTTTCTCAGCTAGTTTATCCGGCGCAGTCTACCTGGGTAGGCATTCCTTCTGTTTTCAGTCTATTCCTCATGAAATCATTTTAAGCACACTTATAGCTATGTGACCCCCTCAATATTCTTAATGTATGCCTGCATTCTTTTCATCTGCTCTACTTTCTTTATTACACCATTTTTAACTCTCTACTTGTGTTAGGACAGCAATGTGCAGCCGTTCATTATGTGAACCATGTTTGTTGTAGCCATTTTACTGTTTAGTATTCCATTGTTAACTTTCTCACTTCACTGAATTGTACCCATGCATGTGTCCACTGCGTTCCCGACACGCACACGTTTCGCTCAATCTATCACGCGCACAACACTGCTACCGCTAGACCTAATGATTGAATCATTGATCGCACCGATCGAAGCGCATGTGAGTGTGCCCTTGATTGCCCGACATACACGCCGTTCGTGGTCTCACCAGAATACACACGTTGTAGCTGGTCGTCCAGTGTTTTTACTCCCGACACGGTTGGTGCAGTTTTTGGCGACACAATACAGTGGCGACGGAGGTGGGATTCGAACCCACGCGGGGAAACCCCAATGGATTAGCATTACGACGTATTATGAGATACCTCAACACTGGTTGGCCATCACGCCCCTTGGACTGCTATGCTGAGCAGTTTCGTAAAAGGAGTTTCGCCTTAACCATCATTGATGGATGCCTGATGCTGACCGATCGAGTTGTGATTCCTACCAAGCTGCAGCGGCGCGTTCTCAGCCAGTTCCACGAAGGTCACCCAGGAATCAGTCGTATGAAATCCATAGCACGCAGCTATGCCCATTGGCCATTTATGGACCAAGCTATTGAAAATGTTGTTCGTTCCTGCAGAAGCTGTGCTATGGCAGCAAAATTACCTGTAAAATGCGAACTTTATTCTTGGCCGATCCCAAATGGACCGTGGTCTCGCATTCATATTGAGTTTGCCGGACCCATAGAGGGATTCCACTACTTGATAATTGTCGATGCTTACTCAAAGTGGCCCGAAATTTTTCAAACAAGATACGCAACTACCTCTATTGTCTTACTACACCTACGTCATCTCATTTCAGAATTTGGAGTTCCCGAAAAAATTGTTTCAGACAATGCTTCGCAATTCACTTCCCAAGAATTTGCTGACTTTTGCCATTCTCATGGCATCGAACACATCCGCAGCCCAGCGTACCATCCGCAATCGAACGGGCAAGCTGAACGTTTTGTTGATACGTTCAAGAGAGCGCTGATTAAAATGGAGGAAGAGGGGAACATCCAAAAGGTCATTGACAAATTTTTGCAGATTTACTGTACTACGCCAGGCCCAGCAGTACCACAAAACCTATCTCCATCCGAAGCGTTTCTCGGTAGGGGCGTCGGAACCGTGCTTGATGCTTTGAAGCCAGTGCAAAACAACGGACAACGCAATGCTCAAATGGAGTTGGCATTTAATCGCCATCATGGAGCACGCCCCCGGCACTTCATGCCTGGTGACAATGTATGCGTTAAGAATTTTCGAGACGGAAAGTCATCCTGGATTCCTGGCCGTATCGTTGAACGAGTCTCAGGTGTTTTGTACAAAATACAAGTAGATTCTCTCATATGGACTAGACACGTGAATCATATTAGACCCCGTGTTGAAGTGCAAGGGAATTTCCAGAGACGGGAAACTTCTTTACCACTGGACATTTTGCTGGACACGTATCAACTGGGCCCATCAGAAGAACCTGTAGCGCAAACGGAGAATGCACCAACAAACCGAAGGTATTCAACGCGCACCAGAGCCCCAGTGCAAAGACTAGTGGTTAACCCAAGGTGTAGAGCATATGAATCAAATGTAGCATGCCATCCAATTTTCTCTAAAGGAGGGAGGTGTTAGGACAGCAATGTGCAGCCGTTCATTATGTGAACCATGTTTGTTGTAGCCATTTTACTGTTTAGTATTCCATTGTTAACTTTCTCACTTCACTGAATTGTACCCATGCATGTGTCCACTGCGTTCCCGACACGCACACGTTTCGCTCAATCTATCACGCGCACAACACTGCTACCGCTAGACCTAATGATTGAATCATTGATCGCACCGATCGAAGCGCATGTGAGTGTGCCCTTGATTGCCCGACATACACGCCGTTCGTGGTCTCACCAGAATACACACGTTGTAGCTGGTCGTCCAGTGTTTTTACTCCCGACACGGTTGGTGCAGTTTTTGGCGACACAATAACTGGAGACCTTCCTTAGCTCCTCAGGTCAGCGCACAGCCACTCTTTGATAGAAGCTCAGCCTTCACTTACTCTTCTGTAACAGCTAAGTAATTGTGGTTCAGCACGCTCACTGGCTTCCACCGGCGCAAGCTACAGTTATTTTCCATTAGAACCATAGCAGGATTTGTTAATCTGCGCGTCGCTGCGTCCCAGCCTCTTATGCTCTGAACTATTTAACAACCTTATGGTATGCTTGCGCTATTCCGTTCGTTGTTCCTTAATCATGGATCCTTTCTTAGCTCTCTTCTGTCCAGCGAACATAACTCATGTGGTTTATGCAAAGCCGCTCCTTAGCCTCTTCTTTCTAGACCTTCTTTTATCAAGTACTGGCTGCATCGTCTGTGACACTCACTAATACTGTAGTCCTACTCTCTCACAGGCTTTTCCTATCTCTAGCTACCTTCGTAATACTCCATTAACACCCAAGGATGCTTTAATTATCTGCCCGCCGCTGCGTCTAAATTTTTGATGCTCTGAACTATTTAACAACCACAATTGCATGCTTGCTATGCTTCCGATTGCTCTCTTCATAATAAATTCTTTATTAGCTCTCTTCCGTTCAGGAAACATAACTCATGTACTTTGCGCACAGCCGCTCCTCAGCCTCTCCATTCTAGGTGTCCATTTATCTATTACGCGCTAAGACATCTGTGACACTTACTTATACTGTGGCCCAGCTCTCTCACTGGCTTTTCCCGGCTCAGGCTTTCTTACTTTTTTTCCCTTTTCACGTTGGCGTGATTTGATAACCGTGCGTGGCTGCGTCTTATTCCCTTATGCACTGAAGTATTTAACCGCCTTATTGTATACTTGCGCTCATTCCGTTCACTGTCCTTCCATTATGGAACCTTTCTTAACTCTCTGTTGTCAAGCCAGCGTAACTCACGTGATCGGTAGAACGCCCATCCTAACCTCTCCTTCCTAAACGTTCATTGATGCGCTGCTCGCTGTAACGTCTGTGCCACCTGCTGCTATGGAAGTCCAGATCTTTCACTGGCCTTTTCCGGCTTGGTCCACTTTGGCACCACTATTTTAGCACCATAGCAGGACTTCAGTAAGTGCGCGCCACTGCCGCATAGGCTGCGACGTCCTCAGTAAACTAAATGTGTGTATGCATTCTGCCTGTCCAATGTTCATTAAGTAAAACTTCTAGCGTTCTCCTGGCACTTCTACTTAACACATCAGTTCAGCGAAAAGCCGCTACTTAGCTTCTCTATTCTAGCTCCCCTATATCTTACTCGTTGTAAGTTCTTCGACTTTTCCACCTGCAAGCGGCCAGCTCTAGGACTAGCTTTCCCTGGCTCTGTCCAATGTAGTATTACCCAGAAACCTAGCGTGCGTTGTGTACCAACGCGCCGCAGCATTTCTGCTTTTATGATGTGACTCCCTAGTAAACTTAATGTATCCTTGTGTTCGTCCTGTCTGCTATTCTTCATTCATTCAACCTTTTTTCCTCTCATCTGACGACCACCCTATCTCATCAGGTCAGCCCACAACCGCTCCTTACTAGATGTTTAGCCGTCACTTACTAGTCTGCGACACCTACTTAATTGTAGTTCAGCTCTTTTACTGGCTTCTCCCGGATCAGGCTTAATATGTTATGGTTAGTTAGCACACCAGCATGATTTGGATATCTGCGCACAGCTGTGTCTTAGCCTCATGTGCTCTGAACTATTTAACAAGCATATTTTATGCTTGCGATTCTGCTGTTCGCTGTCCATTTATCCTGAAACTTTCTGTAGCTTTCTTCAGTTGTGCAAGCCCAACCCACTTATTCAGCGTAACTCGCTATTTTGCTTTACCTTTCTAGTTGTTCATTTACAGCTTCCTCGCTGGAATGTCTAACACTTTTCATCTGCAATCCTCCAACTCTCGGGCTAGCATCAAATGGATCTATTCAGCCTGGTAGTTTTATCTAAGCACCCTAGCATGACTTTATGTTCTTCGCGCTGCTGCCGTTAAGTCTCAGGCTCCGATACACTCAGCAACATCAAGTTATGCTTATATTCCGGCTACTGGCTTCCTTTTCGTTAATTAAGCTTTCCTAACTTTTTAGTTCATTAATTCGCTCATCTGGTCAGCACATAGACGCTCGTTTGCTTCTCATTGCTAGGTGATCAGTTATCATTCACTCGCTACTACGTCAGCGTGACTTATTCAATTATGAGTCCAACATACTCACTGGCTTTCCTGGGTCACCATACCCTAGTACCGTACCCTTAGCGCCTTAGGATGGCTCGGTTCCCTGCGCGACGTTACGTATACATTTGTTTAGCACGTTTGCTTTCCTTCTATTAACCTTTATTACTTCACTTATATCGATCAATTTTTCTCATCTAGTCCAGACATCCGCTCCTTAACCACTCATTTGTAAGTGTGCTGTTTCCGTCTCGCAGCAAACTTTTCGATACTTGCTCATTTAGGAGGTTAGCTCTCTCAATGGCTTTTCCCAGCTCAGTCGGCAGTAGCACTATTCTGTTATTACCATCGCTCGCCTGTTGATTTATTCTTTTAAGCTGTAGGTATCCAGTAGTGGTCAAATGTCTTAATGATATAGCCACACCAGCCACTGATACATCCTTTTCTAAAGCCACAATCTCTGCTTAGCAGCAGCTGGTCGCTGCAGGCTCTGTCCAACTCTGTGGATACCCGGAGCTCGCTAAGGGTCACCTTCCTTACAACGTTTATTCTCTTGGTATATTTTGATCACAGCTCAGGTGGTTTGTTGACCTATACTTTGACACTATTTATTCATTTGTAACTAGAGGGATTAACCTAACAAGCACTTGGCCACTGAAACTCGGTCCTTCAGCGCCATCTGTCCATCGTCTTACATCCAACCCTTATTCTTCCGTTCATAACCATTTATTCCTAGCCTGTTTCCAGTATGCTCAGCTTCCTATCCATACATACCCATGTAATTAATAGTCACTGTGGGTCTGAGATAATCCTCATTCCGTGAACTATATATAAATATAGCCACTTCGTCACTGTATCTTTTGGTTTCAGTTAGCAAACAATCGTGACTACATACCCACCTTCTGGTCTCAGGTTGAATTCCAACGCCGTTAGCTAATACCTTATGCATTTCTTACCGGAACGCTGCTCTTCATCCTCATGTACATGAAAGTATTTTCCTCATTAGGCCATTCCATCTGCATAAGTAAAAAACATTTTCAGCGTAATATCTGTTACCCCTTGTAAACCAGTTGTCTCAAGTAAATGTCCTGAAGTAGGATTTTCCAATGCTTAGTACAATGACGGTCCTGTTTTGTCTTCTCTCGGCCTGTTCCTCTCTTTCCCTTTTCTCTGAGGTCGTGAATTTCTGAGAGCTCCGGAACTGGACTGATGAACTGTCTCCGTCTGGGATGGGACGAAATAACCAACAAGGACTTGCCTGGACAATGGCTCCACTTCCATACTAACCATCTGCACCCAACAACTCAACCACCGATATCCAGTGAGGGTAGCTGGATACGAAATCCTCGCTCCCCAGAAAATTTACACAATCATAGAAGGTGAGACCCCATACTCTGGAAATTCTAATTACCTGCAAAAACATACATTCTCCTCGACTGACCCTAACGTCCATGTTGGAACCTGACTGCCATTTGCCTGGCCAACAGAGGAGTCACTCGACTGCGAATAACTAAAGGAACTAATGCTTTATAATCAGCTTTGCCAGTTGCACAGGACCGATTATAGCAATCGACGACAGTGTTCCAGGACGTGATGAGTTTTCGCCTGGCAATCGATACCCCTATAAAAAGCCACAATAGTCCGTTTATCAACACTGTGACTTGGCGGATGTGACTCGCCACTGAATAAAGTCATTGCCCACTGTTACACACTGGAATATCGACCAAGCATTTTTCGATATTCTACTGACACGTACAACAGAGTTGCTCTTTCTTCACATACTGTCCCCACTGTAACTACTAGGCGAAATTTATTTACTCTACGCTCACTTGAAACCATTTTGTTGGCAATCCACTTTTGACTTTGCTCCTCATGAGTGCTTCGAGTGTTTCTGCAAATTGTACAACTTTGGCCACAGCCAATTACGTGCGTTGTAATATATCTGTTGGCCACCTAATTGCTTGTAAATTTTGATTAAACCTGAGTTGGTATGGCTCGATGAATTCGGGAATAAAATATTTATTTATTTATCATGTCGACTTGCTCTCTAGATACCCCGAACAATTTTACTCCGCGATTAAGTCCTATCCTTCTGCTGCTTTACCACCAAATGACATTTGAATCCACCTCGTCGCAAGCTAGTTATTTCTCTACTTACTTATGCAGTGCTTTCTATCAAAATAGGGTAGTTAACAGCTGTTCATCCACCATCCAACAGCTGTCGGTCTTTGAACATTTAGTTCTAACTTTCCACGCAATAGTTGCATCATCGCAAACCGATACCGTGTGGTTTGTTTAATGGCACAACGCTCTGTATTCCATATACATGGTCGCCACTTAGCTATACGGCCATTGCTTTTTGTAGAAATTTCAAAAAACACGTTCAGCACAATCAGTGTTTTACACTGTACATTTTTCTCCCCCCTAAATGTTATAACCTGCGGATTTAACAATGTTTGCCGTCTTGCTTGACCCTCGATGTCACTTTTCTCAAAGATCCGGAAATTCCTGGAGATTTTGGATTTGAGTGAGCAACTGGATTTTCTCCCCGACAAGACATAAGAACCAACAAAAATTTACAAAGCGCATGGATGTCCACCAAATGAATACAACTGCACTCACTACCACGACAGTAGTCCAGTAATGATAGCCGGGTCTAATGCCTTCACAATCATGAAGAGCATACATAACCTGAAAATCCAGACACAAGAAACTGACGTTTTGCTCAACCGGACACTCATAAAGACGGCCCTACGTAAATCGCCTACCCACGTTTGGCTCTAGCTTTAATGGCGGCCCTTACCAAGACACCTGACCAATCAAAGGAATTTGGAAGTCAGATGATTGCAGATAACCAAGTGTGGAACCAGTCGGCAAGCCGCTCGGCCCGTTGTACAGTAGTGTACAAACGGATTTACGACAGTGCTCCAGGACTTGGTGCGTTTCCGTCTGGCGAGCGCCTTTTCTATAGAAAGACGCAGAGGTCCGTTTAACAACACTGCGACGTGGCGTCTGCGACTCGCCACGGAATAAAGTCACTGCACACAACTATATACTGACAAGTCGACTAGAATCATATTTCAATATTTTCTCGACGTATAAGACTAACATATATATATAAGACTACATGTATCGCTTACAATACACATATAGTGCTCTGACTGTTTTCACTATGCACGCTTGAACCCAACGTATCGTCCTACATTGAAGACCCTATTCCTCACGAGCACCTTTACAAGTTTGCGGCCTGCATAGCTTTCGGCTAATTGTCGGTTACATACATAGCAACGTGTTTGTTGCAAAACATACTTGCATGTAAATGTTGATTATTCCTGGTTTGGTGTGCCTCGATATCTTCGAGAATACACCATTTATTTATATTAATTAAGCCGAACGCTGTTGACGGTGTCATAATGGAAGAACACCGGAAAATTTGAGGCATAACAATTGTTAGGCTACGGTACTTTCATCGTTGAACGGGGCTTATAGTCCATATGGCATTGCTTGGAGTAGTGCTACACGCATGTTCGTAGTGTGGTGATTGGTTATTGAGCGAATCTGAAGCGCTTGCAACACAACCGGTAACTTACCAAAGATACCAGATGCACACTTATAAATTTCGCGGTGGCGATTCTGAATAGAATGGACTTGGAAGCGTTGTGCAGGACTAACAACGTCCACAGCAAAGCAAGGCCTATATGTTACTGGGATTGTTTTCTTGGGTGTGAGAACAGACTTTCAAGCCATATGCGAATAATGTCGTCTGCTTTGGGGTGTTCAAAGTGATTATAACCCGCCAAGCGACAATATTGAAAAGTTTTGGTTGTTATCGTGCACGGCATAGAAGGGCTATGCTAAAGCACCGGAAGTGCAATAGAGCGTTAAAGAATGTGGTCTACGATTACAGACCCTTCCACTGCACTAGAGGCCAAGTGGTGCGGTGCATGCAAGCAGTTGAGTGGGCACTACTGACCTGTAAGGACGCATCATAAGGCAATAGGAAATAGGGTAGCCACGAAATGGCGCCCGAGTAGTTCATGAAGTAATAAGACAGCGGAGGCAGTTAACAGGGCGGACTAACCAGGGGCATTCGAACGTCGTGGCTGGTGGTGGTGCTACCTGAGTAGCGGTTATGCTATATGAGGTGTGGGCAGTAAATTACGGAAGCATTGGCGACCTGTTAATCTGAAAGGCAATTGTTTGAAGCAGCACCACTCACCTATGAACATGGGCGACAGCGCTGTGGTAGAAGAATAAAGCGTGTAGCATGCTGCAAGAAGGTTGGCAAGAGACAAGGTAGACACAGTACTTCGAAACAAACGTGAAGCAGGTACCTGCACACTTAGGTTTCCCATATGGTCATCTACTGGCGCAATCGTTTATATGGTATAAAGACGCGGCATATTGTAAGTGGTGGGCGAAAGGTGAGTAGGCTGGTGTGCAAGAGGCGCGGAAGCCATAGTGCTGTATATTTAGATATTCATGCCAACTTTATGGTTGCTTAGTAAACTCATATAACTGTCTCGGATGTAGCGTTACTCTGGGCACTTAAGGAGACGCCTTTGGTTGCCTCGCCCACATGACCAGTGCACGAAGATTTATTACAGGTCCCATAACAGAGGTGGCATGCTCGCAAATTAACTGGCATCCATGTTGTCTTCACTAACGTATGGCTATATATGCCCAACTGAGGTACATCAAGATTGCCGGTAGTTCTACGAACCTCCGTAAACGGTAGTTACTTAGTCTTTATACATCCCAAGGCACTGAAATCAATATTACCATGAGCTATTCCAAAAATATTGGCTACATATGCGTTCAAGGGGTATTCATAGTTATTCTATATATGTCCCATAGTATTTCTTTTAGTATGGCGACTAGCTTGGCGAATATTTTTTGTTTCACAGACGTTCGCGACCGGTGTTTATTTATCTATGTTGACGGTACAGCGTTGTCATCAGTACCGCCTCTAACAAAACTTATTTTGAGCTCCCACCCCTCCATGAACTTTGGCTACTGGGTCCACATAAGTCCTTTGGCAGCTGCAACAACATCGCTACTATGGAAGTAGCAGCTGCATGCTTCACACGCCTTTTAGGCGGGCCTGTGTAGGTCCTTAACCAGCGGCATCAAAATGGCCACCGTCAATTAGGCACTATCGACCCTGTGCGCCTCCACCAAGAATATTGATTAAGGGAATATAGATCCCATGGCGGACCTCATTATCGCTACAAGCGCAACCACTGAATTGGGCTGAAGTGGTGCTTCAAGTAGCATGCATGGAATGGGTTAAATACACGTCATGGATACAAAGTATTCGCGCGTCACATGGGATTTAAGTTTGTGTGTCATGGAATACCTATGTTTGTAATCCCTTTTGCTGCATTTTCACTGCAATATGGCAGCAAATTCAACGCAAACGTCTGTACCGATTCCACGTATTCACGATATGATGGGGAGCTTTTTCTGCGCTATTGACGTACAACGCGCAAGCACTGAGGAATGGTGTATTGCAAATTGTGACTTCGGTGGACCAACATGTATCAGTGAATGAAAGAACGTGTGCATAGCTGTGCTCAACAAAGCCTTTACTTGGCAGGGCTAGCTTTGCAAGTGACGCGGATTATCGAAGCGCACCTGTTGGTATACGGCCCGGGATCGTTCGCCATCGGAAGCGCTTCTGGAACGGAAGAAGTGAACCGCCGGCCTACCACCCGAAATCCCGCTAAGAAACCTTTTACCCAGCTTCACGACGGGCTTCAGTATCGCAAGCCACTCTCAACTTTAGCGTCTCCGTCAAAGAGTGGCCTACGTGCAACAAAACACCAGTGCCTTTGCGATCAAAGGCAAAACGTAGAAGAGCTTGACGCACCTTTGTAGTGAATCGAGCAACAAGCAACAGCCTTCTCAGTCGACAAGCTACCGAGTCCGGTGAGTTTTCGCACAGTGACGCCGGGAAAACCTAGAAGTAAAGTTTCTTAAAGCACACCTTAAACGATTGCTGATCATCTGGCAAATGCCCCTTTATAAGAACAGCATATGACTTAGTGGCAATACAGAAAATCACGCTGCCACTAGTATACGGGTTTCCGTAACGCGGAGTACTCATCAAACGCTCTGATGACGTTCGCGGTTTCGTATTAGCGGTTGATTTTTAGACTCCAGCGTCGTAAAAGCATAAACCTTAGATGGTACAGCTGCAGTATAAATGGAGGAGAATTGGGATAGGGCACCCAACGGACCTCTTAGATCTGCTTTGGATTTTTCCACTATTTAACCCACTTTCCCTTTCCTTTGAAAAGGGCGGAATCCCCGTTGTCTTCAAGGCTAACAGGTGAATCAAAAGCGGTATCTAATGGTTCGTTGCCAACAGCTGTATTACTAAACTGTGCACTGGTAGTAGAATGTGAGCAAACAGACGCCGGGTCTGGCAAATTATACCTTCCACTGCTTTCTGATGGAGACCTAAGCTGCCCAGATACTTAGCAAAGCCAGCCAATTTTCTGTCCAGCGAACATTGAATACACCATGCTTTCCAGAGACCACGGAATTGGCGGGTATGGCTCAGTGCTATGCACACAGCCGTCAACATTGCTGTGCGGCATCCTCTTACTGCTAGCCATAGGTACGTGCTGCATCAGATGCAAACCAGTACGATCCACATGGAACCACTGGCAACAACTGCCGCATTGCATGTCCTGGTCAAGTCTGTAATTGCTTTGGTGCCAGATGTGTGGCTCGTGTTTACCCCGATCTAGCGAAGAGTTCGGCGTCAGTGTCCCAGGACGTGGTGGATGTTCGCTTGGCAAGTGTTCTCCCTAGAATAGGCCACAAAGGTCCGTTTAGTAACACCGGGACGTGGAGACTGTGACCCGCAACTGAACAACGTCGCTGCTTACGAATTGTCAAACTACACTGTCTTCTTGCGATCGCGAACAGAGACAACTCACAAATTAGTCACACTTTACACTTACTCAATAACAATACACTTGCATATAAACACACTTAGCTCCAGTATATTACTGGTCAAGGTGCCAAATTTTATACATTTACTGACCATAATCAAGTCACAGCCTACAAGTGTTTACACTATGCTAACCTACACACCGATGCAAACAATTTCCACTTCAACTTCGATGTTTTTCTTACAGTTACTTCCCATTTAAGCATGCAGCACAATGCGCCTACTGCGAACCATTGGCTGTAAACTTTTTATCATGCCTGATAAGGTACGTGTTGTTGCTATCGAGAATAAACAATGTATTTAGTTATCTAGGTATATAAACCAGTCGTCGGAAGAAGGACAGGACGAGTAAGAAATGCACTCACAACCATCTCGACAGAAAAGTTTGAACGGCAAATAAATGTAAGGTAAGTTAAAGTTGTGAACCGGTTTGCGGCGCCCAGTTATGCAATCGACGAAAGGACTAGTCGGAACTACTAAATGTCTACGTAGGTATTGAGATTGACCCACCTAATCTTAACGGGCGATATAAAGTCGTCTTTAACGTCAAACATGTGACGACAGGTTCTTTAAGAAATTACAGAGACACAACAACAGCCAAGAAACCTGGGCACGCAGAAGAGTTCCCCCGAAATGCTCGTCACAACAAAACAAAGGAACTGTGCCTTTTGCAGATGTTCAAAGGCGCGCCGGCGGCGGGTAGCTGGTTAACGCCCAGCGGTCAAATGACGAGTAACCACCCAAGGCTTCAAACACCACAAAGTGTCAGGACAGAGGATGCAGGGACGAAATATGCGGTAGTTTAATCAGCGTCCTGTTTCGCGTTTCACTAAGCGAGCTGAGCTCCCAGCACAATGACGTGATAATCGATTCTTGCGTTTACAATACAAAAGGAAAGTAGAGCCATAAATTCACTGCGTTTTCCTGTGTTCGCATACGCTGCTTTCCTGTAGTTAGAGGATAAAGTGATTACGCACAAGAAAACGGGGAACATGGCCAGCCATTTTTCTCCCAGGCAACGTTTGAATCCCTCTACTGATTGCAGGAATAACACCAAAAGCAGGCTGCTAACGAGACTTTTTCCACGTGGCTCAGCAAAGGGACAATGGAAGCGTTTGATTGTGGGCCAAACAAGCCTTGTCCTGATGGCAGCGATCCTAAAACTGCGGGAACCGAGTTCATTTTTCACCCTGCCCCTAAGAAGGATGCTTAAAGCGATTTTGAGGGCCAAAACAGTGACCACTTTCCGCTTGTAGAAGCACATCGCAGTGGCTAGTTAAACTTCCTTCACATCCTCCTCCACGTCAGCAAATTTAGAGGAAAGCAAACGCAACGAACGCCTAAACGTAATCATAACGTCCGTCAAGATGACCGCTTCCAACGTGGCTCCATAGCGATATATTACCGATTTTTAGTTACGTGAACAACAACAGAGGAGTTAAAGGTGCCCTCCACTGATCTCATCACGTAGACGTAGTTGCCAGGTACATCTTCCATCTATACATGTTCACCTTCACTATCAACCTAAGCAGCTTTTAGCCTTGCGTACCACACAACACTCACCAGATTATAGGCCTAACTGGTTGGTTAGAATCCTGGTCCGGAGGAGCAACGGGATCATTTGATTGCACAATGAGGAACATCTGATGCTTTAGGAAGTTCGCTGGTGCAAGTGGTACATAGCAACGGTGGAACTTAGCAAGGTTGTCAAGGGTGTTAATTGTGCGATAGTGGAAACCGTTCATGAAATTGTTTAGTATAATGACTTGTGATGCAATATAAAGAGTTATGGATAAGGGTGCATTTGTATGTTGTTGGTTTTATTTTTCCGGCGGCCATAGTTGACTGTGCAATTGCTGCTATGATTGTGGATGACGGAGAGCTCATCAGGTCCTTTGCTGCGGCGAAGTATGACAGAGTGGAAGAATTTGAGGAGCAATTGGGACGTTTTCAAATGGAAACGGCGACTTGCTCTTTGAGCTACATCGGTGTCCGCCGCAGCGTACCGACGCGGAAGCGGAATGGACTTGCCCGAAGGAGCTGGTTACGGTTACAACCAGTACCGGCACGTGCATTGGGAACCGACAGGATCTCGTGGCAAACGGTAAGGTTTCATAGTGATCAATACCTTCACTTATGCATGTAGATACAAATCGTAGGATTGCAAGGCACGGTTCTCCGCGCTTTTTAAGGAGGGAAGATAGGTAGTTGGAAGTTTCTGCATGATTCACAACCATGTGCTTCATCTTGGTAACCCGTGGTTACGCTTACGTAACCGTCGGCTCTCATTGGGACAAGAGTTGGGGCTCTAGGTTTGATGGAAACTTTCCATAGTACACCGGATTGGCAACGGTTTATATTTCCTCCATATGGCAAACGTTTCACTCGCATGGATCTTAGTAAGTTGCGGAGACGTCATCGGAGTAAGACTGCATGTGAGGTTATAGATCTCGCGTTAATCTTAAAGCGTCATGGAGTTTGCCAGTTGGTATCTGCGGGAAAGCAGATTCAGTAAGTATTTTTCTCCTTCTGTTGTTCGTCCCAGCGTGAAACGATATGGTGAGGTGCTTTTGTGCGATGAACCCCACCAGTTAAATTATGGTGGATACCTACTGTGGCATTGCATGCTTGTTGACTTGAATGGTCTAGGAATGTCCTTTTGCTACGTCCTTTTAGCGTAGGAAAAGTCGTACAGCTATAGTCTTGCGCTTGAAGCAATGCTGCAGGTGGTGCCAAGTACCAGATATTATCGTACTGTCGTGATGGATAAATGTGCGGCGCAGTTGAAGGCCCTTAATCGTTGGTATCCGACCGCAAGGATTGTAGTTGGCCGTTAGCATAGCAAATGTGACATGAATCGACGTTGCAGTCAGGCACTTGGGTTTTCCCTTGCTCGGAGAAAGCAGTTACGTGCGTGGTTGCGCAATCTAATCTACTCACGTGAAGTATTATAGTTTGATAGGTTAATACCCGCGGTCAGCTTGTGTAATACTGAGTGCTACCGGTATTTTACCGGAACATGGTTGAAATACGCTCGTAAACAGAAAAAGGTTATGCTCTTCGGTTACCATACAACGAACCGAGTGAAGAATGAAAACAAATAATTTAAGGGGTATTTGTCCAAGAGATCCCCGCTGCTTACTCGCTTCACCTGCGTTGTTGAACGTGTGAGTAGCTGTATGCATGAAGGAACCAGCTTCTAGGGAAGCGTAACATGAGCGTTGCATCTATTCCACCGGAATTCTGTGCTGTGACGTTGCTTTATAAACAGCTGAGTGAATTTGGAGCGAACGCCTTTTTGGACCAGTTTCTCGTATCCTCTGTTCTCCGTTTCCGGTCTGATGGCCCCTATTTTTTAATGTCCTGTCCCCATTCTAAGGGTCCTCGTGCGTACATCAACCGGGGAAGTGATTGTGATTGCGAATATAGTCGTCATTGGCAGCTACCATGTTGTCATAGCTGTTATGTTGCTTGCCTTCGAGGCCATTCCGCAGACGACATCCTGTATGGTTGTCGATGGATGGTGCCTCAGCACCCGCCCACAGCTACTTCTGACTGTGTGGACGAGGGTTGTGTGTCGGATTTGCGGGATCGTAAGCCTACGGAGATCGAGGTTGTTGTAAACCGTGTCTAGGAACTGCGCAAGTCGCAGAAAGTGTTGTCGGACATTCACCCACAGATATGCAGTTACGGATCGGAAAATTTTTCGGTCGCAATGAACCCGTTTAAACGCTGGGCATGGGGTCCAAAGAAGGCAATTTTCAAATGTCGCATATCCAAGTGGCCTGTACCGCTTCCGCTGGATACGGAGGCAAACGTAAGTGTATTATGTGGTGTAGCACCGCCGAAAATCGCGCACGCTCACT
Source organism: Dicrocoelium dendriticum (assembly GCA_944474145.2). Lineage (NCBI taxonomy): Eukaryota > Metazoa > Platyhelminthes > Trematoda > Plagiorchiida > Dicrocoeliidae > Dicrocoelium > Dicrocoelium dendriticum. The sequence continues at coordinate 115,249,891 of OX104067.1, read as the reverse complement.
CAACAGTCACTGTATTTAATGTCTCCGAAAGTAACGTACCGCAGTACTTGCAAGTAACTGATGGGAATAATTTAGGCCACTTGACTTTAACTCAAGCAACTTACCCCTTTAGTTCTGCATCCGGGACTAAGAAACGGAAAGCGCCAATTAAATGTCGTGTGACGGAGGTGTGTCCCAGTAAAAGTGCTCTTAGTGGATCTGAATTTAAGAAATTGCGTATCACCACATCTTCCTATTACCTAGTCCCCGTTAAACGCAAGCGCGGTACTCAGGGATCTGTTGCGAAAGAAGTGTGTGGTGTTTGTCAGCGACAGGATGACATTGCAGGTCATGGTGACGCCATCGATTTGGTTATGTTTGATGTTGGTACCCATTGGTGTCATGCAACCTGTGTTTGCTACAACCGTGACCCGGATTTCGTCTGTTTTTCTTGTTCCTCCTAGTGCTAGTGGAATTTGTGTCCGGATCGATTCGGTAAGTTATGATCTTGGTATACTACTGTGGTGCGCCGTTTCTTTATGCTTTGTCTGAATTGCCCCGCGATCGGTGACGGTGGCACTCAGTGCAATTCCCCGTCTCTGATACGTTCCGGTTGCAAGGTTGTGAACCCCGGTGCACTTGTTGTGCTGTTTCATTTCGTGTTTTGTAAACCGCCGTCTAGATATCCTTACCAACATAATACTCCGGTATTTCCGTATGGTTACATATGTTTCTGTGTATTGATGTCCTTAGCGTCGGGTTGGGGTCCCTTTCGTGCCGGTATGTTAGGTTGCCAATACGTCGATCATTACCTGCACTAGTGGTGCAAGGGCCAATAGAAATAATCATTCGTTTCGTGAGGTGAGGTACGGTACAACGGCGATACTAGATGGAGAACTGGTTACAGTGATATTTACAGGAGGGTAGTGAAGGTCCGGAAGCCGCGATATAGGTTTTTAAGCCCGCGTCTGCACCTTCTGTATCACATCACGTTTATGTTGCTTTGTGAGTGAGCGACCGAAGGACCATATTCCAGGACCTCACGGGCATGTGAAGGGAACAGCGTTCAAAGGATCGCCGTAATATTCCAGGACGGGGTTTGCGAAACCCGCAGCATTCAGTTGGCTGCCGGGAAGTTCTTTGCGGGCCGAGTTATGTGTAGAGGTCCTGCGTCAAGATGGCTCTTAGGACCTTCTCATGTGTGACAGACATTAGGAGACAACCTCCAATATAATACGCATTAAAAGGACCCAGGGCACGAAGCAGGAGAAGGGCACATTTGTCACGATTTTGCGGGATTCCTGACTAAACGGACCAGGTTAGCAAAGGTCCAGGGAAGCTAGTAGGCTGTTGGTGTCCACGGGGCCCTTCGTAGACCACATCTTTATGTCATCCGAGTATACTGGACAGTGCGTTTGTATTGCCGCTGGAAGGTCGTTTATGTACATTGTAAAGTGCTCTGGCCCAAGGAAGGATAACTGCGGAAACCCGCTGGTCTTAAGCACAAGGGCGCAGTGTTTGGTACAACCTCGCAGGCATGATTGGTGCCTCCGGGAAGTCTGGGTGTACCAAATCACTCAGGTTTGAGCATAAGCAGTTTAAGAGGCACTCTGTCAAGTGCCATATTGACGTCAATGTAGAGGACACCATGGTATTTCTTCTCGGCTGTCGCTGTAACCCATGCTTCTGGGCAGCAAGCAGGTTAGTGAGTTCGGACCTTGCAGTGCAGAATCCATCCTGTGGTGGGTATATTGCGCATACCAGTTCCCAATGACGGTGGAGCGAAAGCTTGATTATTCCCTCAAGATTTCTCAGTCAACAGACTTCAGATATATCGGGTGGTTGATCGCAGGAAGCTGCTGGTCCACACGTTTGCGTTAATGCGGTACTGTGCCTAAATTCCAAGCGCTGGGTAAGACACCGTCTGCAATTGAGAGCCGCATTATTTGGGACATGTGGTCGGCGATGTAATCGGCCTAGGCCTGATGCGTGGAGTCAGGCAGGGCCTGGCGGGCAGTAAGGGTTCCACTCAGGGATTGGTTGCATGAGGAGCTCTAACTCAGGTTTCACTAGATCCAGATTTGAGGCGCACGCAATCGCCTATTTATTGGCCAACCGTGATTCCACGCATAGACAGCTGAATACCGCAAGACCTTAATTTGGCTTAATCAGCTTGGTGATGGGTACAGTGCTTCCGCCAGTGGCAGATAGAAATGAGTTACCATCGACCCGGCTGCACTACCCCGCCTTACGCATGAGAAAAGCATCTCCGTGCGTGTCCGCAATTGAAGAGCGAATTATTGTTCCTATTTACCTCGCCTCATCCGCTTGTTTAGTTTGCGTAGGTTTCGTACCCTTTGTACATTAGTTAATGCTAGCTTACTTGTGTTTTCTAGAATAAGTCCCGGAGTTTTTCGTTTGTTCAATGAGGACCGCAGTTGCGGTTAGATGCAGGGCTTCCTTTGCATAATATACCCTACAGTAGTACATCTGGACGGCTTTTTCAGTTAAGGACGTCATCATGGTCAGCAGTAGATTCCATGCTTCCTCAGCACTAAGGGACTTTTGGATACTGAAACTACACATACAGCTAAACATCCACAATAACTTACCCTTACGTGTTCCACTGTAGGGCAGAAATTTGTCGCTGTATCCCGTGGGAACAACTTTTTCGCATGTATCTGCAATGTTGTTTACCTATCGACAGGAGGGGCGGCCTCTGTTATACTCGAGATACAAAGATGCTGACCATCGGGTGTTTGCGTGCCACTTCAGTACCCTACGCCGCATAGTTAAAATGGGCTCCATGCTTTGACGTCCTAGGCGAAAACATGCCTGCTCGTCCACAACTGGATTCCTGTTCCACAATGAGAGGCCGACGGAGAATCCATGGCAGCAGTTGTATCGCAAATGTCAGTTACGTTAATACCAATTTGGTTGGAACAGTCTGCGGTACTGTCGTTGTCAGCACATGGGCTCATTTTCCGCCAACGTTTACTAACCTTTCTGGTCATATTTGCTCGTAGCCAGCAAGCAGGTTCCTTCTAGGTTACAACAGGTTCCTTTACGTCTGCCATATGCGAAAAGCCAATGCACTACGAGGCCATTGTATACTTCATCGGCGGAAATTTCACCAGGACATCCGCAATTTCGTCCGGCACGAAAACCACTTCCTGAATAACCGTTGTGCAGTACAAAGTCCTTTAATTATAATGAGGTGACTTTCAGATTGGCACATCGTAGCATAGTTTTCAGTGCATCTAGCGCAAAGCTATGTAGGCTGGCAGCGGTACAAACGATTGAACGCCTGCTGGCTTTATAATTTTAGAACTTGGAATCGGTGTAATACAATTCATATGGTCATTTACCGCCGAACACCCGCTTCTGCGACAGCACAGTCAGCGATCCACTTAGTAACGACGCTGCCGCATGCGGAATCTTTCGGAAAATCTACACACTCGCACTTGATTTATAAGGGCTATTCTCTTGCAACCAATTAAAGAACATTCAGTGGCAACACTTATGCTTCGCATAATTGGGGCACCAGTAAACATGGATAAAGATGTAACACCGCCGTGCTAGATGGCTGGTTGTCCGCGTGGTTCATGTGCCCTTTTCTCAAGGGAGGGTATAGCACTGATATCAGACTTAACTGAGACGTGGCCGATAAGTACAGCTACCACTGATTTGTTGCGAAATATAGCAACAAACCTGGTGTATGATGGCGGCTTGTTATGGAATTGTGCCTCCCATCCACCTGCCCACCGATTTTATTCCTTCGGATTCACACTGGGTATGGGGTGTGCGGTTGGCATTGTGAGTGGTGCAGCGCAAGCAGCTGATGCAACTGACACCGTCCAGTCTGTTCTAGCTACTTGGACGTCTTCTTTGACCCACTGCATTACACCTGACCACGTGCCCCATCTCACAACTCAAACTTATACACACCCGATATATCTTACCCTCCCCTACGACATATTGCCCCTGACCACCGCCAGTCTCTTGCCTTAACTTCCGCAGGTCCATCGTTCATGCACCTCAGCGTATGCTTACAAACATGCCTCGCACCACAACGGGGTTGGCAAGGTGCGCCTTTGGCCGAATACCTCATCCAGACCAATCAGCCAGACTCCCATACAATCCTACTATTCATTGCTCGATCTATCAAAAATAAAATGCACCTACTTGCCCCTCTCATACTTCTTTCCAGTCCGCACGTGGTGCTGCTAACTGAAACGTGACACGCAGCTGATATGTCTGATGCTCCGCTGCACATTCCTGGGTACAGGACTTGCTGTAGCGGACACATAAATCAACGTGGCGGTGGTTGCCTTATATACGTCAGCAATGAATTCCACGCTTCCTTTTTCAAACTATACTACTTGGAAATCCCGAGGATTCTGTCTGCATTCATGCCACAGGTGGCCAAGCCGACATTCTGATAGGCTGCATGTAAAACCCACCACAGCCAACCAGTACTAGAGCTTATGAATTGGCTAAGCTCTTTCACAAGGTTTCATTCCTTCCCGCCCGTCATAAAATAAGAGGCGGAGACTTCAATATGTCTCACATCCCGTGGCTTACTTAAACAACCCCATCCAGGTATAGGGCCTTCGTAGACACTGTCTTCACACGTGACTTGACTCAGCATGTGCGCGCACCCAAAAGACAGCCCAACTTCTTAGACTTAATATTCATTAACGGTATCCCGCATGCAACTGCCAGCGTGTTAGATAACCTTCCGGGCAGCGACCACAAGACTATCATTCATGCTAACCAAGTTCCGTCATCATGTTAGCCTGGTCTACGCTGTGATTACACCACTCCAGCATATGATTTGGGAGGCCTTCTCCTCACTTCTCCCTGCGCTCCTGGGGACACTTTCTTCTTAACAACTAGTACGGCTGCTGCGACCTGTGCACTTTACAATAACTTTACGATTGGTCTCGATATCCTAGCCTTACTGGAGCGCTTGATGAGGAGAACTCAAAATCCCGATGTTGCCCCACGCGTATAATTACCACCAAGCTTAAGAAAATGCGCTCTCGCTACAAGAGCACTAAGGATTTTTACCTCATATTTCGTATGAACGGAATACAAGTGGAATGGAGAAACTCGCAAAGTCAAATACATACTTTAGCTGAGCGCACTGCGCTGCGCAGGGCGAACATTGCTAAGTCATTTGTACGACTTATGAAGCAACGCAGCGGCCGCAACAACTTGCCCATTAACACACTCGTGCTTCCTGATAATACGGTTATAACTGATGCACCAGAGTTGTGCGGGTTCATTAACGCGCACTTTGTGATGCCTTCAACAGCACTAATGTGTTATTGCCAAATACGATGTCAAAGTTTACTGGCGATTGCATTCACATCACTGATTTCAACCTCAACAATGTCAGTCGAGCTCTACGCTCACTGAAACTGACAAAACCCCTACCTTGACGGAGTCCCAGCTTTCTTACTATTACTCGGATGCCCGGATATGCAAATCCTTATTCTCAACGTTTTCACCATCTCCATGACGAGCGGAAGCTACCCAACCGTATGGAAACACTCCGAAGTCGTTCCCCGTCACAAACGAGTTTGTCGCCACAATATCGACAACTATCGATCTATAAGCTGCACGCCTTTTATGTCCAGATTTATGGAAAAGATAGTCAAGGAAGGAATGCTCCATTTCTCACTGAGGCGCAGTCGCATAAATAGGTCCCAACACGGGTTTTTGCCGGCTAAATATTGCCAAACGTGCCAGTTTGAATGCTTGAACTACGTGACACCCCTTACTGATTCGGAACAAGCGCTAGTCATTATCTTCTTGGACATGAAAAAGCTTTTGACTGGGTTCCACGCAATGGACTGCTGACGAACCTAGCTGTATTTGGTGTCTCTGGCCATCTGCTTTCTTGGTTTTTCCTACTTCTCTAGCCGAACGCAGTCAGTAAAACTTGGAGATACATCTTCTAAAAGGGCGCCCGTAACTAGCGTAGTATTTCAAGTGTACTTGGCCCTCTGCTGTTTCCGTTATACATTAATGACTTCTTCCGTTTCTCTCGATACGGCACTCCATACATTATTGCCGATGATATCAAAATTTTATTTTTGTTCGAGCCTACCTGCATACAAAATGACCTCTCAAACATTCAAAACGATCTTCGTGCTCTCGAAAATTAGTGTGATAGTTGGAGACTAGAATTCTCACCAATGAAATGCAATGTTCTCTCCTACCGTTGCAATATACCACACAACGGCCTAACGCTTAACGGCACATCCTTAGATAATAGCTACACCGTGCGCGACCTCAGTGTGCATTACTCTAGCTAGCTAACCTTTACCGAACAAGCAAGCTATAGCTCTGCCAAAGCCAGATCTATTATTGGGTATATACTGAAGTCGGTAAGTCTGGCTGAGTCCCGGCTCAAGCTCTACAAAGTATGTGATGGACCGATTTTACAGTACTGCTCGATAGTTATATTACATTCACGGAAGAGTGAGTAATTGAGAATCGAGAAAGTCCAGCGGTCTTTCATTAAGCGCCTTCTTGGCCCATCTACGCTTAACTATCATGGACGCTGCAAGCTGCTTGGCCTGGAGCCTCTCTGGCTGCGCAAGCTTACATCCAAACTCGTATTCCTTTACAAACTTCTCAAAACCTCCGACTCATGCATAGACGAAATTTTTAAACCGATGGGTGATACACATTACCTCATACGCAAAAAGCCTCACTCATTCACTCTCCCTAAGACACGTCGCAACATTCGTTCAAACGTCTTCCTTTATGGATATACGCACGTATGGAACAAACTACCAGGAACAGTCAGAACATCAAAAAATGCAGTGTAACTCCCCGGCCATAAAACGATTACTGATCCCCAAAAGGTGGCGGAACTTCTGGACAGCTGCGTTGCTGAAGACGAGTTCTGGCAACAAGGACCTGCTCACGTATAGGACATGTAACCACACATCCACCGCATACTCAATTGGATGGATACTTCTCGTGGCCTGGATGTAATCTAGCCTCGTCTGAGCAGTCCACTGCTTTCTGACTGCTTCCAGACCTCGGCGACGTTAACGATTTAGGCTCTGCAGTCACCACGTTCTGGTCTCCTTATCTTCAGATCTTTGTTCGGCAGGCTAACTACCTTTCCATATAGTCACTTTTGACTCAAACTGCTTCTTTGCTCATGACACGTTACCTTTATTCCCGCATTAAGTTAGCGGCATAGCACCATCTTGCTGATCTACCCGGTTTTATCTGAACAGTCTCCTGTTTTCTGACTGCTCACGGACTTATAAGATCTAAATGATCTAGGTTCTAAAGACTTAAGGCACTGTATGTTTTACCTCAAGAGCATCGCTGATCCTGATTCATCCTTACTATTATATCTCATCCTTACTTAACATGTCTGTTCTGCCGACGTTTTCTGTTATCATTCCGGCATTAATAATACGGCTTTCTCTATGAGCCGACATTTCATTATCGTCTGAATGGTCTCCTGCTTTCCGAATACTGAGACCTTACCGATGAATCATCGACAGCTCCAAAGGTCTGTTGGCAACACCTGGAGATCTTTCTATGCTCTTCCACTTATTCCTAATTCTTTCCTTTTCACGCCCTCTGTTTGCATTACCTTTTATTTGGTCAAATACCTCTTCCGGCCTGGCTCTAATGTAGACCGTCTGACCAACCTCCTGCTTTCTGATCACTTCCAGACACCCGAAACGTTAACGATCTGGGCTCTGAGGTACAAACACCGTTCTCCTCAACCTGCGACCTTTTGCTCTGCCGGTTAACTGCCTTTCAAATAGTCACTTTCGTCCTAAGCTGCTTCAACGTGCTGATTTATCCGGACTCGTCTGAACGGTCTCCTGCATTCTGACCCACCTCGGACTTCTGGGATCTGAATGACGTAACGTCACGTACCCCCCAAATGTAATGAACTGTTAACCATGCCTCATCCTTATTATTACAACCAGTTGCTTCCGTACATGTCTATTATGTCGATGTTTTCCTTTAGTACTTAGACCTAAATTCTACGGCTTTCTCTCTTTGCTTCCGACCACTGTGACTCTAATGCTCAGGGATGGGCAGATTTAATGCTCTGCTCACATTACCCGTGGAAAATCTTTGGCTTTTCCACTTCTTCGCCATGGAGTATTTTCCTTTTCTCACAATGGTTGCATTACTTTTTCCATTGGACGGATAGCTATTCGGGCCTGGCTTTAATCTCCCCACGGCTGACCAATCTCCTGTTTCTGACTGCTCTCAGACATGGCTACACTGCCGATGCTCTCCTTTAGCACTTAGGCCCGAATTCTACGGCTTTCTCTCTTTAAGCTAACATTCTTATCTTGTCTCAATGGTCTCTTTGCTTCCGACTATTGTGACCCAATGATCAGGGATGGGCAGACTTATCAGTCTGCCCTCATCTCCCTGAGAATACCGTTGGCTTTTCCACTTCCCCTCAAGAGAGCTTTTCCTTTTTCGCACTCTGTTTGCAGTAAGTTTACAAGTGGACCGATATCTTTTCGGGCCTGGCTCTAATCTACCCTTGGCTGACCAGTCTTCTTTTGCTGATTGCTCCCGGAAGTCCGAGACGTTATCACCCTAGGCTCTACATTCCAAACACTGTGCCCCTCATCCCGAGACCTTTCCTCGGCACGCTATCTGGCTTTTAATATAGCCGCTGTCGTCCCGAAAGCTCCTTTTCTTATGACACTCATTCCTGTTATTCACAACTAAAGTTGGCGGCCTAGCTTTATCTTGCTGGCTTATCCGGACTCGTCTGAACCATCGCCTGCTTTCTGACCCACCTCAGACTTCTGAGATCTAAATGACCTAGGCTCTGCCGACCTAACGTCCTATGACCCTCACCTTAAATGCATTGTCGGTCATGATTCAGCAATATTACTATGTCCCCTTTCTTCCTGTACATGCCTATTCTGCCGAAGCTCGCTTTAAGTACTTAGACCTAACTTCTACGGCTTTCACTCTTTGAGCTGACTTTCTAATCTCATCTCAGTGGTCTCTTTGCTTCCGACTACCGTGACTCAATGATCAGGGATGGGCAGACTTATCAGTCTGCCCACATCTCCCTGAGAATATCGTTGGCTCTTCCACTTCTTCGTAATAGTGTATTTTCCTTTTGGCACTCTGGTTGCATTACTTTTTCATTTGGACGGATATCTCTTTGGGCCTGGCTCTAATCTACACTTGGCTGACCAGTCTCCTTTTGCTGACTGCTCCCAGACATCCGAGACGTTATCGCTCTAGGATCTACGTTCCAAACAACGTAAGGCCCTGTAACCCTCACCTCAAAAGCATTGTTGGTCATGATTCATTCCGATTATTTCATCCTTAACATATCTCTTTATGCTGATGCTCACTTTTACTATTTAGATCTAAATTATACGGCTTTCTTTCTCTTAGCTGACACTATTCTCGATTTAAGGATCTCCATCCTTTGGACTACTTTGTCCCTAATGATCAGGGATTAACAGACCCCACGGCCTGCTACCTCACCCCGAGGCTAAGTGCTTTTCATTTAGCCACTTTCGTCCTAAACTGCAGCTCTTCGATGGCACTCATAACTTATTCCAACGTATAATTGCCGGCCTAGCTTCAGCTTGCTGACTTACCTAATTTTGTCTGAACTGTCTCTTGTTTTCTGACCTCTCTTGGACTTCTGAGAGCTGATCTAGTCATCGCAGACGCAACGCCCTGTTACCCTCACCTCTAGAACATTGCTTTCATGGCTCATCCATATTATCCTATCCCCTCTCTTACTTAACGTGTCCATTTCTACCGACGCTCTCCGTCAAATCTCAGAACTTACTATTACGACTTTCTCCCTATGAGCCGACATCCTAGTCTGATCTGAATGCTCTCCTACCCTCCGACTTCTGTGATCCTAATGATCAGGAATCCACAGATCATACCGTCTGTTCACACCATCTCGGAAATATCATTGGCTTTTCCATTCCTCAACAATAGAGCGTTTTCCTTTTCTCAATATGTTTGCATTCCTTTTTCAATTGGACAGATATCTCTTCGGGCCTAGCAATACTCTAGCATCGCCTGACCAGCCTCCTTCTTTCTGACTACTTCCACACATTCCAAATGTTAACAATCTAGCCTTTGCTGTCCCAGTACTCTGTCTTCCTTATCCTGAGACCTTTCATTGGCATGCAACTGCCTTTTCATTTGGCCACTCGTCCTGAACTGCTTCTTTTCGGATGGCACTCATTATTTATTTTCACCTATATTAGGCGGCCCAGCTTCAGCTTGTTGACTTATCTAATTTTGTCTGAACGGTCTTCTGTTTTCTGACCGCTCTCGGACTTCTGAGATCTAATGATCTTGGCTCTGCTGACGAAAGCCTGTTACTGTCACCGCAAGAGCATTGCTGGTCATGATTCAACCGTATTATCATGTCCCCTTTCTGCCTTAACATGTCCATTACTGTGGATGCTCCCCGTCAGCATTCAGATGTTACTAATACGACTTTTACCCCATGAGCTGACATACTAGTCTCGTCTTAACGACCTCCCACATCCCGGCTGCTTTAACCCTAATTATCAGGAATCGGCAGACCCAACGGTCCGTGCACATCACCTGGCGCATATCCTTGGCTTTTTTTTTCTTCTCATACATAGAGCCTTTTTCACACTCTATGTATGAGTTATCTTGTTCTGTCTGTACAGTCTTCTGCCTTCGACCTCTCACAACCTTCTGGGATCTAAATGATTTAGTTCCTGCGAACAAAACGCTCTGTCTCCCTCGCCTTCAGAGCACTGCTGCTCATGATTCGTAATTAGTATATCCCCTTTTATCCTTGACACTTCTATTCTGTTGACGCTCCGTTAGCAATAGGTCATTCATTAGACGGCTTTCCCGCCATGAGCCGATATCTTCCTCTCATCTTCACGGACTCCTGCTTTCCGACTACTGAGCCCGTACGTCTGAACCATCGACAGGTCCAAAGGTCGGTTCGCAGCACCTCGAGATCTTTGTGGGCTTTTCTATTCACCACAATAGGCTACTCCGTCCCGACAACGTTCTTTCACTTTCGCTCTCTCTTTTTACGTTCATTTATCCATTGGATGGGAAACTCTTCGTGCCTGGCTCTACTCTAGCTTCGTTTGACTAGTCTCTTACCTTTGGACTGTTTCCAGGCATCTGAGGAGCAAACGTTCTAGGCTGTGCAGCCACAACACACTTGCTGCTTTCTCTCTATGAGCCGACATTCTAGTCTCGGCTCAATGGTCTCCTTTCGGACCGCTGAGGCCTTATTGATGAATCATCGTTAGATCCAACGGTCTGTTCAGAACACCTATAGACCATTGTGCGCATTTCTACTTCTCCCAAATGGACACTCTTCTTTCCGGCCCTTATTCTTTCCTTTCCGCGCCCTCTGTTTACATTCCTTTTTCAACTGGACTGAGATCTTTTCGGGCTTGGCTCTAATCCATCCGCGCCTACCCATTCTCCTTCCTGAGAGCTTCCAGACATCCAAGGTATAAACAGTTTAGGCTGTGTAGTCCCAACAATCTGTGCCCCTCATCCTTTGTGCTTTGCTCGCCAAACTATCTACTTATTCTGGCGCAAAGCTTTGCCACCCTTACCTTAATTACATCACGGCATTATTCATCCTTCCTTTTATTAACAAGGATGAACCATCACCAGAAGAACGTCGGCGGCTTTACCGCTTCTCCTTAATAGAACCTGTTTTACTCACCCTTTTCTTTCCTTCCTGTGCTCCCTGTTACATTCCTTCTTCATTCGACGCTAATTGACATGCCTTGGCCTCCCTGACTTTGTTTGTTCCTACCAATCTAATACTGAGGCAATAGGTCAACGCCGCTGCTTCTGAATGATATACGTTCCCATAATCTGCGCACATCGTCGTCCTCTCACTTGTCCCCACCAATTAGGCATATGCGCGTTAGCACCCATCACTCTATCTGCTTCATCTTCATTCTTGTTTTACCGGGAATATACCATTTAATTATTTATCTTGGAACAAGCTTTCATTCTCTACTGATGCGTGTACTGCTAGCTTCTCGTCGTATTCCGCCACTTATGATACACGTGTATATGCCATATTTAAATAACAATTACTTGTATAGGGGTACAATAGTTCAATCATGGCCGTAATTGATCGGCTGCATTTCAGATGCATTCCTTTCTTCTGTCTGTGTGGCTGTCTCCTTTCGTTGCCATTTTTCCAGAGTTTGTCACAGGTACGGCAACACACATCGAAGGAATTGTCCACCGTTGCGTTAATAAAAGGCAAACAGTTCCTTTATCTGGAAATGAGCGGAAGATTATCAACCTATTTTACAACTTACCAACGGGACAAATCATTCGCTATCTTGCACGGATAATATTTTTCCAAGGCTTGAACCATGGGGTTCATTTTGCCTAACACGCTCGCTTCCACATTCCTCTTGCCTGGAGAACTCCTTTTGACTTCGGAAGGTAAATCCTCCTGCCAATTCAAAGCCAGAACAATTGGACATTCTGCGCTCTTCAATCCCCCGTGACCGCTCAATTGGCCGTGTGTTCCTATAATTCTAATCAATTTTATTACATACCCTGGGGATCAGCGATTCTTGCTTCGGAAACATATCCTATACTTCAAGACTTCAACAACAATTCAACCTATTACAATGTATATCTCTCGGAAACTTCACGTGGTTCTGAAGAGGATTAACACATCATATTCAAGAAAAATGTTTAGTTCCTGACCTACAAATCGGGCACAGCTATTCGTTCAAAACAGGACGGGACCCAGGAACGCGATGGGCACTTGCCTAACGCATCAGCCAGAAAAATGGGACTCGAATTGACTGCGAATAGCCGAGCAAACAAACGTTCAGCAAGAAACATGGCCAGTTACAAATTGCCATTCAATTGACGGCGGCAGTGTTTTAGGTCTTGGTGGGTTTTGGCGTGGCGAGCTTTCTCCCTATAAAAAACCACAAATGTCCGTTTAACAGCACTGTAACGTGGCCAATTTGACCCGCAACCGAATAAGGTCACAGCCCATAACTTTACACTGGCAGGTCAACTAGCGTCACTATTCTCGTAGGTTCTTTACACTGGAACTTCAACGGCTGCATATACGGTCGCATCCTGTGCCTACGATTTCATGCATATACTGTCGTCTTTTTACCATCTATGATACCACCGTTAACCTTTGCGTTACTTATGCACGAACTCACTGTTTGGTCTTATTTCTCTTGGGCATGCTCTTCAATTATTTTCCAATAGATCATTCAGGATTCTCGAGCTATTATTTGCCGAGGTGTGACTGCAATATATGGCAGACGGATTATGTCCTAACAATCGGGTCCCGATCTCACGACAGCCAAATTATTGTTTCGCATTTTCACCATTGTACAATTCCAATCATGGACATATGAATAAGTTTCTACTGTTACTATTACAGTTGCCATAAAATACCTGTACAGTTGTACCTACCTGATCATGCCTCCATGGGCGGGCCTCGCCTTGTTGTTTTTATTTATGCAGTAATGGCTGAATACCTTGCATTCATAATTTTGACGTGAGCACCTGTACGATGCGAGCGACTGATCTGACTTAGACCTACTGTGTCTTGTGCTTGCAGTAATGGATGTGTTAGAAACAAGGGGTCACAATTAGAGACATTTCCTGGGGGTTATCACTTATTATCCCTTACAGTATACTTTTGTCCTGGGGTCTACTCTTTCCATGGTGCATTCATAAGGCCGGAGTTTCCGTAAGAGAACTCAAGTAAGTCAAGTGGCGATCGTTGAAAGCTTAAGTTCTCTTGTACTCTGATTGCTGTTCTTAAAACATAAAAATGAGTGCGACGGATATCGGTAAATTTTCTTAGGTGACAAGACGGTAACGACAGTGAACGTGGACGAGTTGTAAGCTCAATGTGCTTAGATGTCCCTCACTATATCGTAGGCGTCCTCAAGCTATATCTGGCCCAGTTTCCAAGAAGTTAACCTGGGAATCACAGATATGGAAGATGCTTTGTATTTTGTCAAAACCTAGGAATCTTTTTATCTCCTTCCTGAATGCCTGCAAGTTTCGGATTTTTTAGTCTGGAAGGCAACCTGTTCCATACGTTCACGTACACAACTAAGAAGCAACGAGCTAGCAGTCCCTTCTTTATCCTTAGCAGGGTAATGGAATGGCCCTTGTTTCGGAGTTTAGATTCAGGCGCGCTCCGTAGGTTAAGAGAAGTGATATTGCAGTGCAGCTTTCTGTGAATTGGTTTATGTAAGAGCACTGGTTAAGGATAATACGCCTTTGTCATACGGGCTAAGTTTAAGGTGTTTGTATCCTTGTCGGTAATGCAGCGCTTGTTTTGATGGAGTCAACAGCTTCAAAAAGCGCCGCTGAGCGTTTCCAAGCAGAGCACGATTAGACTACCGCAGGGTGCTGCATATAAAAGAACAATATTCCAGATGTGGCTTGACGTGGCTCTTATAAAGCTGTAGCCTTTCACCTGTAATTTCTATGTAACATCGTATTAAAAAAGATAATCCCCTTACGCTTGCCACTTGATAATGAAGTTGCTGGGCAAAGCTGAGGCTCATGGAGTTGCGCAAGCCCAGATCAGTTATCATGGCTTTTTGTATGAAATGATGCCGATAATTGTTAGGGGCCCAGCAGGTATAGAAAATTTGTGGGTCATGCCACCTGATTTCTGGGCGGCGAATGTCATTTGCCAGTATTCGCACTACTATTCAAGTGCTTTAAAATCCTTCAGTTACTAATACTTGCGAATAATTCATTACCAGCTAGAAATACGTAGACAAATTTTACGTCGTCATCGAAGATGAAGAAGCGACCTTGCTGCAAACTCCTGCAGAATTCACTGATATAAATCAAAAATAGGGTATGACCAAGAACGCTCCCCTGCACCACGCTACTGTGGACGGATATCAGGTTGGATACAGTTTGCTCAACCTTAAGTGCCTCCGTAGTCGTATTAGACAGGAACCTAGCTAGTCTAATAGAGGACTGTCTACCCCGTAAGCCTTTACCTTATGCATCAGGCGCATGTGTGGCACCCTGGCAAACGTCTTTTGCATATCAACGTAAAGAATGACAACTGAAAAATTAGAGACATTGGCCACGGTGACTAAATTAAGGAAGTCCAGCTAACAGGTTACACAGGAAAGAGCACTTAGAACTGCGTGCTGTGATTCATTTATGTGCTCGCCTGCATGAAGTTGACTCATAAGGGCTCTTTTAATCAACTGCACCAACACTCGCGGAATAATAGAAGTGTGGTTAATAGGGCGATATTTATCAAGTTCCTGTAAGCTTCCGCCATTATGCTTTCGCATAATGATGGAATGTTTTCAAGCGTTAGGGCGTTGACCTTCCTGCATTGATAAGAGCTTCAAAAGAAGAATAGGAATATCACCACCACCATCCTTAAGTATACTGGGCGGCCTTCCATTTGAGCCAGGTTCAAGGATGACTTGGTAGTTGAAATCGCAGCATGGACACTATTTATGTCAATCTGTACGGTGGACAGGGAGTGACTACCGGGTACTTGCAGGACCTGAAAGGTTGTAGCTATTTTGGAACCCTGCGATTGTTTAAATGTGAACTGAAGACCACATAAAATTCATTAGTCACTAGCAGTGTCGTTGGGACTAATCTTGAGGGTAGAGATCTCTCGTACATAGTTAGGAGTCAAAAAGAGCAGCAGCTAGCTGAGATCCTTAGCTTTGTTTGCACTATATATTGCGGCTATTTCTTGATTGGTTTGCTGCTGCTTAGCTCCGGCATAAAGCTGAGGTGCAATCTCATTCGCTCTCATGGTGTGACCAAAATTGAAGCGTTGGTTAAAGGATCGCCTAAGCTGAAGCATACGGTTATGCATTCTGGTTTGGGTCACACTTTTATATGATTGCCTTATTAAATATGCCATGGGAGCTAGAGGGTCGAGACAGTGAAGTATTACCTCAAAAAACAGCTCAGCCGAGCGATCCACAGCATTAAACATAAAGAATTCCTCCCGATTTCTTGATCGGACGAGTAAGGCTAAGGTTGTTAGTTTACGAGTTGCATCGGGTGGTATACTACGACTGCGTCTGTTTCGGTTGGATAGGCACTCTGTTGCTTTAAGTAAACCGAACAATGCACTAATCTGTAAGCACTACCTGGAAACTCCCGGCCTACTGACACTCGCATCGACAGGATGCCGAGCGTGAATAATAGGTCAAGAATATGTTACGTCCTTGTTGAAGCAGATACATGTTGCGTCCAGCCGCCTAAATTGACACATGCTGGTAAGCCTGCATACTTCGTTGCTGCAGTAGGCGGGAACCAGTTTAACTCAGGCAGGTTAAAACCTCCTGAAATCAGTTTGTATTCGCAGGAAAAAATCGGTGCTTGCGCGCAAGTAATCATTAGTGCGTTGTCACTGTTAACTATAGTATCGGGTGGTCCATAAGCAACCCCAAATAATACAGTCGATCAAAGCATATCAGCCATTACCCATACTGAATCCATCGCCGCAGCCGTGTTCAAGATTTCGGATATTTTCTGGGTAAGTATTTTTAACATAAATGGCGCACCCGCCCCTCGTTTATGCACACTAGTTTGCAAAAACAGCTAATGGTCAGGAAGTTAGGAATCTTCCTTTGAAGCATGGGAGAAAACCATGTTTATGACAAATATTGCAGCAGGTTCTGCGACGATAGACAGAGAACACAGGGGATGCATTTTATTGTTTAGTGACCTAGCATTTATTAGTAGGAGTGTGAAAGAACACTAAGTGTCTACTAGACTTACGGATGACGCAAATAAGCCTTTAATAGTTACTTTGCTGGTTGCATTAGTTGTAGGTAGTACGTGAGAAGGCGTGGTAGTGGGTAGTTGGGCGTCGAGGTGTTTGGTACCGGGATGAAACCGTCGCGGCTCATCCCCACCTAGGGTAGGAAGCAGTGGACTATTTGGCTTATGTATCTGGACCGGCGGCATAAATCTGCGGAACGTAGCAGGTGCACAGCAACCTAGATGCACATGAAGTTGAGCGGAGCTGTGTAGATTATCAAATGTAGTGGCCGCCGTAGGTGAATTGGCTGCGGTGGTGGTACCAGGTGCCGTCTCACAAGTATCTGGGGTAGGATTCGGTAGAGTCCGTCTTGTTGGACCGAAACACAGTTGCATAACTTGGTATAATTGCGCAGTTGTTCACAATTCAATATTCTAGTGCGCATGGTCTTACTATCGTCCGTTCTCAGTTTGAATGGGCCTGGGAATTTTTTGATCCTTTTGGCCATCCCCTCTACTTGTACCGTTTTTGACGCAATACCGTTAAATGTTACGGTTGTGTTCCTAATTTTGCCCGTCGATATGCCATGCGGAACACTAAATGCAAGTAGACTGAACTCCACACTGTACAACTCAGGCTGCGGCGACTGCTTGTCTACGAGTCTTGATAAATTTAAGGCATGCTTAGTTAATATAACCATCGTAGGGGAATGACTAGGTGTGTATCCTCAGCAAACCAATTTTGCACTAGCAGCCTTTGCAGTTATAGACATAATGCCGTCTAAGAGGTTAGATGTCGCTGGTGGTTTCTTCTTGAATGCGCTGAGAATTCGTTGGCTAAAACCTGTTTTGAGGCTAGTATTAAATAATTAAAATAAATAAATAGTTTATCCTCGAATTTGTCGAGACACGCCAAGCAAGGCATGATCAACATTTACATGCAATATTGCTTCGCAACAAACACGTTGCTATGAGTGTAGTCAGCAGTAAGCCGAAGATTGTACAGGCTGCAGAAGTTGTGTAAATAATCAGGAGGGATAGAGTCGTCACTGAATGACGAATCGTTGTGTTCTAGCGTGCGTAGTGTAAACAGTCAGGGCACTATATATGTAGTGAAAACGATACATATAGGCACGGAGTAACTAATTATTGAAAGTGTAAGGGCAATATTGAATTATGATTCTGGTCGACTTGCCAGTAGGTATTTCGAGGCAGTGACTTTATTCAGTGGCGAGTCACAACAGCTACGTCGCAGTGTTGTTACACGGACATTTGTGGCTTGTTATGGGGAGAACGCTTGCCAGGCGAAAACCCACCACGTCCTGGAACACTGTCAGAAATTTGTTTGGGCACCAATATACAACTGGCAGACCAGGTTGTCGACTGATTTCACCCTCGGATATCCGCAGTCAAATGACCTTCAATTTCTTCTGTTGGTTGATTAGGTATCTTGGGCAGGGCCGCCATAATGGCTGAGGCTAATCGAGGATGGGGGCTTCACGAAGAATCGTCTTTGTGGGTGTCCAGTTGGGAAAACGTCAGTTTCTTGGGTCTGGATTTTTTAGGAATATGTACTTTTTCAGGAGTGTGAACGTCTCGAGTCCAGCTATCATCACTGGACAACGGTCATGGTAGTCAGTGCAGCTATATCCGTTTGTTGTACAGTCATGTGCTTCATAGGTCCTTATGGGTTGTCCTGTCCCGGACAAAAGCGGTTTCTCGGTCCAATCCCAAATCCCCAAGAAGTTCCGGACCTCGGAGAAAAGGGAAGGTGAGAGACAACCAAGACCGCTACGAACAGGCGTGGAAACAAACATTGTTAAAATCCTATGTTATAACATTTAGGGCGGTGACAAATGATGTACAATGTGCAGCAGTGCTTGTGCTGAAAGTGTCTTTAGAATTTTGTACGAAAGCAATGGCTCTATAAGTTGGTTGCTACTATCTACAGGGAATACAGAGCGTCGCGTCATTAAGCAGAAACGCAGTATTACTCTACTATGATGCGGCTATTGCGTGGGAAGACCGAAAGCAGCGTTCAATGACCAGCGGCGTTGGAATGGTGGAAGGACGGCTGGTGGCCAACCTACGTCGAAAGAGCTTCAAGGTCAATTGGTGGTAAGTCAGCGGATGGATAGGATGCAAGCTCTGAGTAAACGTTATCGGGGGAGTAAGACAGAGAGACGACACGAGGGTATTAGGAGTATAGTGCTATTGCCTACTGAAATAGGAAAGTCCTGTTAGAGCTAACCTCCTACAAAACTAAGTGTCGAAACATTTGCTGCAAAAGCGGACCCAGCAAACTAGGTGAGGAAGGATTGATCGTTATAAGTGAAGTATTAAAGATCAGGTAATGAAAAGCAAAATTGCGGTCCAAATGTATACGTAGCCTCGCGCAGAGAAACGAGTCATTCTAGGGTGCTAAAAATGGTGAGAAAGGACCACCTAGAAGTGTGAAGCTAACGGGCGTCTGTTTGCTGACCAGGTGAGAGGAGTTAAAAACTAAGAGGCTAAGAAACCTTAATTGACGGAAGGGCAGGGAATAGCCGGAATGCAAGCGTATAGTTAGGTTGATTAGATTATCAGAGCAGTGAGAACTAACCGCAGCAGCCAGGGTGCTACGATAATAGTACCAAGCTGGATAGTGACAGGGAATGCTAGCCCGAGAGCCGAAGGATTGCAGGTAACAAGGTCTAATACAATACATTGAGTAAAGGATAAAAGAACATCTAATAAGATGAGGCAAAACAGCGGCTTGCGCTGAATGCATGGATATGCCTGCACGACAGAAGAGAGCTAAGAAAGGTTTCATGTAGAAAGGAGAGCGAACTGATGATTCCCAGGCAAAAGTTATGGCTCTTAAACAGTTCAGAGCAAAATTAGGCGAAAAAGCGGTGACGCGCAGATAAGAGGATCATGCTGTGGTGCTAAAGGAATAAAACTAGGAAAGACTGAGCAGGGAGAAGCCAGTGAGAGAGCCTTAATACAATGAATTAGGTGTCACGGACGTGTGACAGCTGGGCATCTAGCAGGGAGCAGCTGTGCACTGACCGGATGAGGTAAGGAAGGTCGCCAGACAAGCGCTAAAAAGGTCGAATGAAGGAAAGCCAACAGACAAGAAGAATGCAAGCATACAGTGAGTTGATTGAGGGAGTCATATTATATAATGATGAACCACGGCGGTGCATACGTTCACAATCCATGCTATGGGGCTGGGATATTGCTACTTTGAAAAGAGCCTGGAAAAGCTAGTCAAACAGCTGGACCGTTGCAGGTGAAAAAGTCGAAGACGTTACAACAATTAAGAGATATGAGTACGTCTAGAATAGAGAGGCTAAGGAGTGGCTCTGCGCTGACTTAAAGAGTTGGAAGTAGTGCTAGCAGAAAGCTGAAAATTTTATATGGAAGAACATCAAACAGTCGGAATGCACGCATACATTAAGTCTGCTGAGGACATCGCAGCATATGAGTCGGAGGCGCGCAGATACTGAGTCCTGTTATGGTGCTAAGAGTTTAGTGCTAAGATAGACTGGGCCGAAAAATGCCAGTGAAAGATCTGGAATCCTACATGAGCTGGCGTCACAGACGTTGCAGCAAGCAATGGATAAATGGACGTTTAGAAGTGAGAGGCAATGGAGCAAATGTGCGCGGGCCACATGAGTTATGTTTGCTGCACAGAAGAGAGTTAAGAAAGGTTCTATGAAGAGAGGAGAGCGGACGGATGAAGCGCAAGCATACGATATGACTGTTAAATAGTTCAGAGCATAAAAGGCGAAGACGCGACAACGCACAGATGGTGAATCATGCTGTGGTGCTAATGTAGTGCGTTGTAGCCTAACGTTGCGTATTTTTAATGGCTCGTATATCAGCTGGCTTAGCATTTTTGCATTGCGAATTTGTTCACGGTTAGCTGTGGGAGTACCAGTACTGCCTCATCCTTTGCGTTCAGTTTGATGGGTGCCGCAAATTTGGTTACACTCTTGGTCAGTCTTTGAACCTGCAGTGCATGCTCTGCAAAGCCATTAACCGCAATGAGTTCAAGCCTAAATAGTTCCACCGATATGCTAGTTGGAACCTTGAACACCAGTGCGCAACACAATTCAATCCCGCATACA
Source organism: Dicrocoelium dendriticum (assembly GCA_944474145.2). Taxonomy (NCBI): domain Eukaryota; kingdom Metazoa; phylum Platyhelminthes; class Trematoda; order Plagiorchiida; family Dicrocoeliidae; genus Dicrocoelium; species Dicrocoelium dendriticum. The sequence goes on along the minus strand of OX104067.1, from coordinate 115,229,000 downwards.
GCATCATATGGTGCTATGGTCTCCGCTTTTCTTATTTTCAAAGTTGGTGTCGTTGAACCCAGCGGCTTAGGTGAACTCGGTGATGTGGTCCATACACGGGGTAATTTAAATAAATAAAAAATACATAAATTTTTATTCTCGACGATGCGAGGCACAACTTTACAGGCATGATCATATTTAGCTAACATAATGTGATCAAATTGTACAAAAGGACATGTTTGGCATAACAGTGTATGTAAGTATATGGGTGTATATACGCATCTAATTGTGTAGGAATGTAGCTTGTGTTTTTGAATGTGCCGCAGAATTTTTGGACTGTTTGTTATCGACAGGAATGTGAGAATAAGCGATTGATTTTCATGGGTTGGAAAGCATTTTCCGAATATCCACGGGCCAGTGACTTTAGTTTGTGGCGTGGCACATCCGCCAGGTCGCCTTGTTGTTAAGCAGACATTTGTGGCGTTTTATAGGGAGAACGTTTGCTAGGCGAAAACCCACCACGTCCTGGAACACTGCCGCCAAACTATTTGCTGGAACGGGTTAAACCCGAACAACCCAGCTGGCACCACGAGGTTGTTCGACTAGCCAGCCGACTGCTCTGTTCTCTAAGTGTAGGTTAGGTTGGGCTCGCTTCGATGGTCATAGAATTTTCCTATCTTGTCTTATTGAACTGGGCTGTTTAAAGATTGCCTTGTAGTTTCGTCAACCATTGACTCTTCCGGTGTAGCTGATCTAGTTGTAACAGTAGCTGAGCACTTAGTATTATCTGTGGGTTTGCCTAGATTGTTCTCTGGTTGGCTGGTTTGATCTATGTAGGATGTGGCTTTATGGATAGTACTGGTCCCAGGGTTTGCAAGTTCTTCCAAAGAACCAAGCGAGCCAGTATCCCTATCAGCCGAAATGTCAAGGTCCACAGTAGGTGAGCCACTTAGGTTTACAGGCGTCTGACACTTGTCACAATTAGCCTGAACACATCTGCTCTGTGCGGAACTCTCTCTGAGACCATCGTAAAGGCGTTGCAAAACCGTTCTTGCTGGTATTACCTTAAAGTCAATGAACGTCGTGCGGGTTCTAACTTTCCTTTGATAGGAGAAACTTTAGAATCGAGCGCTTATTATCGAACTTGACTAAGACAGATCATTGGCTTCTCATAACATTTTTTCTTAGCCTCGTACAGCACAGAAGCTTATGCTCCAAGCCACACACGCTCGTTAGTATTTAACGAATGGTGTGCGGTTTCAGGCGGTCTGGGACATTATACACCACTATTTCATTGCGACAGTTTAGCCTATTCAACACCTCTGTGCACATCGTGTTAAGGAACATTCCAGCAGACTTCGATTGCTTAACCTCCATATAGTCCTTGGGATGCATCATAGTTGCTATGGCTGCCAGTCTATTATTAAAAGGTTCTATTGTGTTGAGGACCAGTTTGAGCTTCACCACGTCGTTTCGAAGCTCGGCCATCTAGAACTCAGAGTAAAGATGCCGCAGATGTTATAATTTCGCAACATTTATTAGGACATAGGGTCCCGCAAGGAGTTACCCTAAGGGCACGAAAGATCATTACTACTAAAAATTGGCCCCGTTAAAAGGTCTGTGCCATTGAGTGATAGACTAAACCCGCTGGGTGACTAGAATGCACGTATTAGGTGTGGTGACACAGTGTGAGCCGAAAACAGATGCCCACATACCAGTGCCCCTATGCTGAGGTGTGAAAATGCATACACAATGTTTTTTCATCGCGGTTCGTCTCATGGTGCTCCATCGACGTTGTTTGAGGTTCGGCGTCCGAGGCATTGGGGCGGCTGAGAAAACGAACTACCTTTATCAGCGCATTCGGCATTTATGAGCTCCCCGATACATTATGCAAACAGTATGGAATCACTTGCTTTGCCTGCCATACTTAACGGACGACGTAATCGGGCTCCGCCTCCCCTTCTACCCTGCTGCCAAACTAACCGCTTTGTTGGCAGCTTCAGAGGACATTCTTAGTCACGGACGTCAGTGCCACGTCCACCCTACTCCCGCTGCACAAGTCAGACTCACTTGTTCCAACTGTGCTTGGTACCCAGTTCTTAGCGGGATACTAGCAGCTAATAACGCAGGGTATAGAAAGAGGTTAGAAAGCTAACTACCGGATGCACGCACATTTGGGCTCCACGGCTTGGTATTTGTAACTGCTTACGGTTAACAAAACCTTACAGTACATTTACACCGTTGGTTCGCTTAGGGCATCAAGCTTCTCACATAAGTCACTGCCATGAGCACTCCTTACTCCCTATACCATACGTCATCCGGATTATATGGCATCGTGGTGTCCGCTACATTCAGTGATGGCCCGCTGTTGTTGTAATCCATGTTAAGTTATAGTATCCACGTTCCACTTATCTTCCCCAAATACAAGGCCGTCTCAGCAACGTTGTAACGTATGTACCGTTGCAAGTATGAACATCGATTTGCAATAACACCTCGTACATCTTTCTACTGCAGGCAGCTAGTGAACGTGTTCAGGAGACTGCACTGGCACCTATTTGAAGGATCCGCAAACCATTTATCAATGTGCTGGATTCGTGGGTTACGAGCCGTTAACAAGCTCGCCCGCGAGCTCGGGAATATTTGTGCATGGTTTAAACATCATAGGCGACCAGTACACCCACTTTCTTACTGTCTTTAACAAAGCATGGCATCCTCCCGTTATCAAGTATAACGTCACCGTATTTGTATGAGGCAGTGGCGCTTGCGTTATACGCTTGGCTGAGTAGCATCCAATTTACCAAGGTGGCGCCATTAATGGCAATAAAATACCTTGGAAAACCATAGGTTAGTAACGTCCTGTGAACAGTGGGTTGCTAAGTGTCGCGTCGCTTTGTTCCCGTAATCACCGCTCATGTTTACCACCGTTAGACATTGACAGGCATAAGACTATTTCGCCCGACTCACTTCAACGTACACATTTCTCTGTATTTAGGTAATGCTTCCTTGTAAAAGTACGTGCCTAACCGTTACATCCCCCATGTGCTTGTGAATATCGTTGCAATCATCATGATTCCATATATCAGCCATCATTCATTACTTAAAATATTACGCTAAAATGCCTGCATAGGTAAAATGCACCTGCATGGTTCCTAAGTGCTCGCTGTTAGTGGGTCTAAAGGGCTTCACACCTTCCCTCATTCGGCTTGCATATTCGGGATTCTGTATGGATGGCTGTTTCCCATGCCTTGCCATTCGTCGCTCGCAAGGCTACCTGTCAGCGCAATTACAGCGCCAAGTGTTGCATTCCGCAGCACGGAACTAATGAATCCCATTGAGTGCCTTCCCTACCACGCCATCTAGGCAAAGTGAGGTCATTTTAAAGCAATCAATCCAAGTCCATTTTGGTTTGTTACTTGCTTCAGCTGTACGTTTAGTCATCCTGAACACATGTACATGGGCTTCCTAAATAGCACTGAAACCCACCTCCCCATTTCTTTTGTTCAACGGATGCAAAAGTAACGGTCTTGCTTACTTACAGGCCTTTGGCCTTCTCCACCAATCATAATGGCTCCTAGACATAGCAGAGATGGACGGTCAACCCACACTGCGCAACCTGATTGGGAAGCATTTCCTAAAAGGAAATAATTACACGAACGTTAATGCTACCAAATTCCACAATGACGTTGCACGTGGTATCCTGTTACCGGAAGCAATGTTTACCCACCCAAACTTCACTCTGTATATGTATTTATATTCTGTGTTTGTTGGAGGAGACTGCAGCACCGTCCTCGTGCCCTCCCTAGGCTTTCAGGGCGGTTCCACACACGCACCGTAGAGCGGACCACGGTCCAGACGCCGCCATGGGTGGGCTAGATTCCCCTAATATATCCTGCTTGTTTTTGTCTGTGAAGCAGTTTGGGCCTGCTACGTGGCTAGACATTTGCACCCCTCCACACGCCTCCCGGGCTTATTCCCTAGGGTTTTTTATCGGATATGTGGTGTGTGGTTAGAGTTGCCGGTGGAGCAGCGCAAGTTACCCATGGCCTCTCTGTAAGCAAAAACGTTCTGTGGCTGGTCGCAGTGACAGGCGATTCCGGAGCCGGATACCGCTAACCATATCTGTATGTGTCGTGTTGCAAAGACCCACTTGCGCTAGGCCTACGGTATGTACATAGTGCAATTTAGTTTCAATGTGTCTATTTTTACCGTGGTTAACTTCTTCGCTTCCTCGCTTGTTTGTACAATGCGGTCTTTACGTGTAACTGGAGCGCCACAACGTGGCTGTCCGTCACATAACTAGCTTATCGTCGCACTTAAGTATGCCGTCATATCGGCCAGCGGTTGGGCAGTTGCATGCAACGAAGCCTAAAGATTACAAGCCAAATAGCTTGTGTTTTCCTTGTGCAACTTTCTATACCACTCACACGGCAGCTACATGTAATAACCAAAGAACATCCATGTGGCAGCGTACATTCCGTCATATTGCGTCTACTGCAAATTATTACAATGATACACGGTATCACATATATTACCTACGATGCACTAATTGTGCAAGCCAGGGACTTCTACATACTTGCCATATGACAGGACTTCCATTCGCTCAAAGTGAACTCGTCCAGCAAAGAAATTATTCCATGTTGGTCCAATCTGCGATGGCAGGGGAGATAAATCAGTGGGATTAATTTGCATTTGATGAGCACACAAACCGTATCCACAAATATCCTGATATCTACCTACTCTACATACAACGACGTATACCTTCGTATTCGCACCATCAAAATTATATCAGATGTATCATTCTGCGCTTCCAAGCATGAAATTCAGGACTTACCTAATGACATAAATATCACATAAGATTTAACAGAAACTCCATCGCGTCCCATCATAATTTTTACAAACGCGGGTTTACATAAGCACATATACTTTTGCATTACACAGACAGATATATATATATACATGTAGATACATACGTATGCACACATATATTACCTTGACCTGAAGTCAAATGCTTATATAAAACAATGGAAAAGTAAACACTGGTATATAGTCATGCCTTGATGATAATTGACAGATGGCTAGTGCATTTATAACGCACGTTACACATTAACATTTATCACATAGAACCTTTCACTTCGTACTTATTCCTTTAATGTATGCGTGGTCCATCCCATGGTGCATCGCATGCGGCCCTGAATCATATACATTCACAGCTCTATCGTTCTCACTCACTCTCGATATATATATATAAATGACAGTGCCTGATAACAGTTAAGCGACATAGGTTGCGCCAAACAACCTCTGCCTTATTATACCATTATATATACATGGCATTTATATATAGCATATTCAGGCAGATGTGATTTTGCACAACCAATTTTGGGAAACCGCTATCAGTCACTTCGAACAGCACTTATACATGAGGCGTCAAAGTTCACGGTAGGCTTTCTTCCATAATTTGTGCATTTGATGAAAACAAAAACCAACGTAACGAGTTCCATTGCCACGTTAAGTAATCATAACTAGGCATGCTTGCCTTTAAACATGCGCGTACAGGTGGCGCACAATAACATATATATATATATATATATATATATATATATTAAAAGCATACATAAACGTAGGCCATGTTATATGCAGTTAAACCGAACTACCTGCGCATATGTAAATGCGCAAATTGTTCCTTTTTGGATAGCACTTGTCAACCACCTACACACACCAAGACACGTTACACAGCGGTAAATATTCCTTTTCAATACTGCCAATAACAAATAACCAACAAGGCACGCGCATATTCCATTCTGCCGTCACACACACGCACCTGTGCGGTGATATACATAGTCCGTCCTTCGCAAATGGTTATCACTTTTGAACACATTCTTCTGTATGCCATCAATAATGCGTACAGTGCTGTTAATGTCAGAGCTGTGCTTCCTTTTGGCTTTCGTCATATTATTCAGATAGCAATTATTTCCAGTTATCCTTCACAATCAATCGTTACGTTTCACAATTTTTCATTACGTATACGGGCTCGTTCTAAATCAACTAAGGACCTACGTTGCCTTAAAACGTTCCAGGTTATTCATTCCGTTTATATTATTTGCGCAAAAAGTATGCAGTGTGCAGTTTTTGATCAGTTTCCTGCGGCATTGTTGACAGTAAATCCTTCGTATAATAGATTGTCACTTTACGCTTCGCCAAATTTATTATTAAAAACGTTACCTAAACGACAATAGTGTTCCATAGCTTGAACGTATTTTGCGCAAATTTGCAGTTGTTAATTTTCCGCCATTTTATTGGCCTTCATTATTTCACCAGGTCAGGGCAGGTCGGGTCAGGTCAAACGGACCATAGCGGCTTTCGCCTAACGAGCGTCCAGTTACTTGTGCCTGTAGGGGAAGCGGCCCCCGGCACTTGGAAGTTGAATTGACTCATCTTGTCTCTGCAAAGAAACGAAGCAAGAAAAATAGCAATCTTTGCACTTTCATGCGTCACTAACAAAATGCAATACATATTCCATTGCAACTACAATACAGCTGTAAATAGGATTGATAAACAATCATCTAAGCCACTTTTGAAGGCTACTACAGACTCACATTCCACTAAATAAGAAGGAAGTTTATCGCAGAAGTTAACTACTCGGTACGTAAAATACCTTGCCCTGACGTCCAAACGAGCTCTATGTTGTTTGAGCTTCAGCCAATGTCCGCCATGGATGGAAGTATCCAGCATTGAAGACGCCGACAGATTACAAACTACGTTCGATATACTCCATGACTGGTCGATTAAGTGGCATTTGCCCGTAAATCGTGATACATGCTCTGTTCTCCCCGTTGGCTCAGCAAACCCATTTGGAACTTACCACATTAATGGTTTCTTGCTCAGAAGCGCAACCCAAGAGAGGGATCTTGGAGCGCTAGTGTCATCAGATCTCAAATTTATTCAAGACACCCAGAAGAGGGTCGCAGCGGCCTACAGGATGTTTCATTCTATACACAGAGGGTTTTCTCTCCTGACCCTGGGACTTTTCCGACTCCTCTTAAATAAATATACATAAATATAGGTATATTTCTAGACAAGCGCTAGATGCTGTTCCTGTGTGGGATCAGATCAAATTGTACATAACGTCCATGCTCATGCATGGAGAAGAAATATCGTTAACAACTGCTTTTGATCGTGTTTATCTTTCCGAACAGTAAAGCAGGGATAAATACAAACGTTTCGTAGGCCTCGACATTTTTGAAGGCAGCAGTTATGGTCTCTGTACCTTATGTAGGAATTCTGCGCTTTTCACCGGCTACTGCTGCCAAACCTTGAGGTGCCTGATTCCATTAGTAAACGATCAATCTATTATGCCAATGGATTGTGTTATTTTCGATGGAAAATGCACCACAAGAGGAAATGTGATCCATTTTCTTTGGTCACATCACCGCATTTCGAGCATCCATTAGTAGCGAGCTCATGGAAAGGAATAAGCAAGCCAAAATTAGATCATAAAAGTGGAGGGTGGAAACAAAGGAAATGACAGTAGTGGCTAACAATTTAGTATTTCTTAGAAACGTGCGACTGAAAGGCCGGCCCACTTAACTGGAAAATACACTAATATTGGAAAATGGAGCCAAAATATAGCCCAGAAACAGCATACCAGAACCGCAAACCTGGCGCGAATTTCAAAGTATAAATCTCCAAACAGGCGGAACCAACGCCGTTTTAGAGCCGAAATATAATTTTAACGGGACAACAATGGGCGGTCTAGGACAAACATTAGGCGTTGGTTACGACAATGGTAAAATAATTAAGCTAGGTGCAGTGGTTATGGAGATATTTGCGTTTTTAGCGGTCGGCGGCGGATAGCGCCATTTTCGAGCATCCGCTAAATTCACGTTCTGCTTTGGAAGCAGATACAGAAAAAAGAAATAAATAATACTAAAAACGGCTAGGCGTAATAAGTTCCGAATATGAAGTAGTAACTGGGTATGCCTAAGATAACGTGTATTTCGCTGCAGTAGCAAAGTAGGACGCAGTGGGCCGAAAAGGATACTTTCTCAGTAAACGTAGTAAAAGTTGGGAAAACAGACGGAAAGGTTTTAGGGCAATACTAGGTAGGCTGTGAGAATTATTATATAGGTAGTACAGCACAGGATATGGTATAGCTAGCCCACAGCCAGAATGCGACCATGTGCGACTTTCAGAGTATATTGAGCCGCAGAATCCACTATGAATGTAAAATTCAACGATTTTAATGCTCCGATGTGGATGCGAAAATTATACCAAAGCCGCATGGACTGAGTCCATATGGATAACACAAGGGAACATAAAACTCATTTGCCCCGTCTGAACTAGGATAACACAAGCATTTCCTACAGAAATATTACCAGTTTCGACTCTTTGAGGCTATTTTATTCGTCGTTATGGTTGTATCACGGACACTAATGAGCCAGGGTGGTCTTCCAGTGATAAGAAAAAAACTAATATGAGAAAATTCACAAAATGTGTCCAGGTGAGAAACACATTGGGTTCCGCTTTGGTTAGACACGAATACCACTTCTTTTGGGGGTTGCGCCATCTCAAGCATGACTGATTAGTGGGCCACAGGTGCTAAAGCACACTCCATCTTGTCAACGCCAGCACAAGAGGAGTGCTGTGGGTTGTATAAACAGCCTATCAATAGGTCCAGTGGACCTCCAGCGGTTTGAATCCATACTGAGTCTTCAGCATTGCCAAGGGATCCGGTTTGGAAAGATGTTGCATGGAACTCGTTCTGACGTATATGAGACATCCGCCACCTCGGTTTTTGCCGCGTCCACTACAAAAAATGGTTGTACCCTGGAATGTGTAGTGGTGTGTCAAAAGCACCGGCCGAATGCTACGTTTCTGTGACCAGCACCAGATGCGGGGCGTGACAGAAGAATGAGGGGGCCTAGGAGGTGCATTTTATTTTTGATCGACCGTGCATTGAGGAGCAAGAATGTATACGTGTAGTATCCGCAGAGTCCAGTCATATGGTTGCCAGCTTCAGCATTGGTGTCGTAACGGGGTAGTTTGAAAGTGCTTTGGATAGGTGAGTTAAGTGCAGGAAGATAGGTGTGCCTGGGGCGAGGATTGTTACATAAGTAAATTAGTAAATAAGTATTTTATTCTCGACAAAGCGAGACACGCCTTTTGGGCATGATCAGCATATTGCATTATTGTACATGATAGCGGAATAAGCAGCACCAACAGTGGGAGTAGTACAGTTGGAGACAGTAGTGTGGGCCCACAGAGCCCCAAATGTTGTAGGTAGTCTATGTACACAGAATGCGAGAGGTAAAGATAATAATCAGATCACTTATATGGTATGTTGATGAGGAACTAGTCCGATGAGGTCCCGTAAGCAATGTAAGTCAGTGAGTGAAGTATGAGGAAACGGGTGAAAAATACTTAAGAATAGAGGTATGTCACTAATCAGATGCGTAAGCGTGTTCTTGCGAGAGCCGATATGTGCACAGAACTTGTAAATGTGGTGTCGGTCAACTTGCCAATGTGTTAGGGGCGGTGACTTTATTGAGTGGCGAGTCACATCCGCCACGTCGAAGTGTTGTTAAACAGACATTTGTGACTTTTTGTAGGGAAAACGCTTGCCAGACAAAGACCCACCACGTCATGGAACACTGCTGGGTGGCAGCCGGCCGCCGACGAGTCACTTGTCGGATTAAGGTCCAAGGGGGTTACGCGTAGGGCTGTAACCAACCGTTTTGTGTTGGCGGCAGTGTGTGAATGAGTCTCTGTAGATGATACAGAGCAGGCGCGAGCTCTAGGAGAACTGGGTGTGGTGGACCATGCCCTGTTGTATTCCACAGAAAAGGGGCTACGGTATGTGTGGAACTTCTCGGCGACCAGACCTTCTGTAGAAGTCCTGATGTGTGAGAGCGGTTAGTTGAAGTAAAAGGAGCTATGATATTCATGTTGGATGTTGAAATGTCCGTAGGAGCACATTGTCGTCTGCGGCTGGGCGCAGTTTAAACCTGTATTTTGAACTGATGTTGATAAGTTGGAGTTTGAGCCGTTTGATTTGTTGGTTCGAGTAGATATGGTTTTCTGCATGGATGGCTGGGTCTGGTCGGAGCAACCTTCCCAGGTAATGCTTGATAAGCTGGAGAAGTAAGTGTAATAGTCGCCGGTTATAGTTGCGGGGTATTGGTTTGACGCGGTCGGTCGTGTAACGTGGTATGTTGTGAATTTGGAAGTGATTTACCGGGTTTGGGGTATTGAGAAGGTAGGTACGACGATGAGACTGTGGTTGCTTGGCAATAGTCTTCGGTCCAAAGTTGGTAATTGGGAGTCCAGTTGTATGCTGGCGAGCCATCTGGTGGCGTGGTAGTTCTGGAGCTGGTAATGAGTATACTTTAGACCCACCGGATGGTCTGGGTATAGCCTCTTTGTTGTACTGAAATGGATTCGATGGGATACGATGGGGAGAGATGTGGAACAACGTTGCTTAAAGCTGTTGGTTGCTGGCTTTGTGTCCATAGTAGGTTGCTTGTGTTCATCGACAACGCTGTCTAATGGGGTATATACTGAGAGAAAACCCACACTCCCAAGTTCAGATGTGTCGCGCAAGTCAGACATATCAACAGCCTGTGTACTGTATTCGGTCGTGTCTACGACAACAGTCGAGTTTTCAGCTGATGTTACGGACTTGGCAACAACACATTTTTGCTGATTATTGTCTTTTGAGGACTTTTCTGCATCTCCGCATGTTAGCCGCTGTGAGGAATCCAGGTCAACGTCACGCGGGGTTAAGGACGAGGCCGTGTGGGTCGGATTTCCTTGCGCACTTGTGAGTTGGGTTTCTGTGAATGATGTCACACGTGTTTCTTTGTTCTGAGATACTGAACCATTAGGCAAAGTAGATCTTTGCAACGGGGTTCTGTCCGGTTTTATCAGAATTCGCCCGAGGTTTGAGTGCTGAGTCAGTATATATCGAGCGTCAAGGAATAGTTTAGCCAGCTCGGGGCTGCTAAATTTCATGACTATGGGGCAAGATCGGCCGGGGATCTTACGTAGGCGAGCTGCTGAACAGCAATCATGGGGTAGGCTACAATCATTGAGAAGGGTACGCAACACTTTGTTAAGCGGCATTTTTTCAGGTACATTGAATACGACCGCCTTATTGGCACGGCGAATGCGTTCGTTGACCTCGTGCGTAATGCTATTCAATAGTGCACCTGAAGCTAGCATATCAGGTTGGCTAGCCATAGTTTGGACGTTGTCCAGTTTGGCCAAAGGCAGTACTTTGTTTAGTAACATGGCAAGAGATGTAAACTCTTCTTTCAGCGATCTTAACTGACTTTCGAGAACACATACCTTTTGCAGCTCTTCTGCTAGTGGATCTACGAGCACTACTTTGCGATCTCGTATTTGAGATGGGCCAGCCTCGCTGAGGTATCATCCATACCTCATTGCTTCAATCTGGAAAAAATTGGAGGAAGGCTGCTTGTAGAGGGTTCCGTATGATGTGGTTTATTCGTCTCTCCATCGGTGTCCTAATGGCTAATATTTTTGTGAGGCTGTTCTTAACTTTTGTGCGACCACAAGTAGAGTACTGTATCCAGGCTTGTCTACCTTGCCTTTGTAAGAGGCAACATGGAACTGGTGAAAGTTTTGCGAGTGGGTACAAGGTTAGTGCAAGGATTACGGGGGCAAACGTACTCCGAACGTTTGCTTAGCTTGGGTATGTATCAATGCACTACCGCAGAATTAGAGGAGACTTGATCCTCACTTACCGTATCTTAACGGGTAAGATCGGTCCAGACTTGTCCTGGCTATTTAGTCCCGCCAAGCTGCCTAGTCTATAAGATTACCCGCTGAAGCTGCACAAAGAGCGTTCCGACCGGCTACGGACGGAAACTCGCTTGTCGCGTCGAGTTATTGAACATTGGCACTCGCTTTCGGCGCACGTGGTTAGGGAGTCTACGGTAGAGGGTTTCCAGCGTCAGTTAGATGCTCTTGGGTGGCAGTACCAAGCCTTCCCCTTCTCCTAACCGACTTCTATCGTCAACTTACCCTTCGTTCTTTTTTAATTTTCTTCTCACCTTGGTATTATCATTATTTAGCTGACATTCCTCTTGTTGTTTTCTTAGCTTACCCTTCACTCTTTTACTTCACATAAACCGGCCCGGCAGGGAGTGCTGGGCAGGAAAATGCGGGCAGTAATTGGTTGGACAGGGTGTGATGCGGTATTTGTTTTAGGCTTTTCAGCAACTCAAGTTGACCTGTCGATTCCCGATCCGACGACACGCAATGATGGCACATTCACGGGATTATCCTACCGTTCCGGTCCCAACTGAACTTGAACTTCAACATTTACATGCAATTATGTTTCGCAACAGACACGTTGCTATGTATGTAATCGGCAGTAAGCCGAAAGTTGTACAGGCTTTGGAACTTGCAAAAGTAATCATAAGGAATGAAATCGTCAATGCATGACGACACGTTGGGTTCTAGCGTGCGTAGTGTAAATGGTCTGGGCATTGCATGTGTAGTGAAAAGGGTACAGGTAGACAGGGAATATCCTACTCTTGAAAGTGTCAGGAATATATTAAATTATGATTCTAATCGACTTGCCAGTATGTAGTTGTGGGCAGTGACTTTATTTAGTGGCGAGTTACATCCGCCCCGTCGCAGTGTTGGTAAGCGGATATTTGTGGCTTTTATAGGGAGAACGCTTGCCAGGCGAAAACCCACCACGTCCTGGAACACTGTCAGAAATCCGTTTGTACACTAAAGTAAAGCTGGCAGAGCAGCTCGCCGACTGATTTCACCCTCGGTTATCAGCAGTCAATTGACTTCCAATTTCCTCTGTTAGCTGATCAGGTATCTTTGGTCGTTGCGGCCATAATGGCTGAGGCTCATGGAGGGTGAGACCTTAGTCATCTTTGTGTATCCAGGTGAGCAAAACGTTAGATTCTTGCGTCTCGATTTTTCCGGTTTATGTATACTTTTCAGGAGTGTGAAGGCCTCGTGTCCAGCTAGCATTACTGGACAAATGTCGAGGTAGTGAGTGCAGTTGTATTCATTTGTTGTACAGCCACGCTTTTTGTAGGTCCTTGCGGGTTATGTCCTGTCCCGGGCAAAAACTCTTTCTCGGTCCAATCCCAAATCCCCAAGACGTTCCGGACCTCGGAGAAAAGGGAAGGTGAGAGCCAACCTGGGCCTCAACGAACAGGCCTGGAATGTAATATTTTTAAGTCCTATGGTATAACATTTAATGAAAACAAATGATGTACGATGTGCAACAATAATGGTGCTGAAAGTGTCTTTTGAATGTTTTACGAAAGCAATGGCCTATAGGTTGGTTGCTACCATCTACGTAGGATACCGAGCGTTCTGCCATGGAGTAAAAAACGCAGTATCGTTTTGCTATGATGCAACTATTGCGTGGGAAGACAGAAAGCAGAATTTTAAGACCAGCAGGTAGCCAACCTACTTTGATAGGGAGCGCAGAATATCCTGACCCAGAAAAACGCCAGTGAGCCTGTTGCACTCAAACAAGGTAAGTGCCGCAAACATAGCAGCAAGTAAGTGAGCAATGAACACCTGTAAATGAGAAGCTAACGAGCGTCTGTGTACTGAGCAGATGAGAGGAGTGATGAACTAGAATGCTAAGAAGGCCTAATTGACGGAAGAGCAGCGAATAGCCAGAATGCAAGCGTACATCAAGGTTGCTGAGGATATCAGAAACTGAGGCTTAACGGCAGCAGCTTGGGTGCTAAGATAATAGTAGCAAGCTGGATAGAGCCATGGAATGCTAGCCCGAGACTTGGAGGATTGCAGGTAAAAATGTCTAAGACAATACAGCGAGTAAGGGACAAATGAAGATCTAGAAATGTGAGGCGGAACAGTAGCTTGCGCTGAATACATTGATATTCTTTCACGACAGAAGAAAGCTAAGAGGGATTTCGTGATAGAAGGACAGCGGACGAGAGAAGCACAAGCATACAATGAGGTTGTAAAATAGTTAGAGCAACAATCATGGCGGCCCCGATCACATTACCTGTCCAACTAACAGAGGAAATTAGGAGCCATTTGCCTGCGAATAACCGGATATGAAATCAGTCGTCAAACGGCTTTGCCGGTCGTACATTAATGTTTAAAATGCTTTACGGCAGTGTTGCAGGACGTGGTGGGTTTTTGTTTGGCAAGCGTTCTCCCTATAAAAAGCCACAAATGTCTGCTTAACAATACTGCGACGTGGCGGATGTGACACGCCACTGAATAAAGTCACTGCCCACAAGCACATATTGGCAAATCGACTAGACTCATATCTCAACTCTTCCCGACATATGCAAGGATATGTTACGCTCCGTCTACAAGCCCTGTTACATTGCACTTATTGTGCCTTAACCGTTGCAACTACAAACGATTGAACCCGAAGTATAGTAGTGATACACAATTGCCTGTAAACCTTGATCACGCCTGATTTGGTGTGTTTCAATGGAGTTGTGAACAAACTATTTATTTATATGAACAATTTGCTACTGACACTGTTACAGTTGCCATAAAATGTCTGTACGTTTGCACATACCTGATCATGCTTCCATAGGCGTGCCTCACGTATTCGTGAATAAAATATTTATTTATTTGTTTATTTATTTATAATAGACTAAGACGCATCGAAGCGCAGTTAAGCAAACCACGCTGAGGTGCTAATGAAATATAACCAAGAAGGCCTGAGCCGGGAGAAGCTAGTGAGAGAGCTGAACCACAATCAATTAGGTGTCGCAGATGAGTAGGTGACAGCTGTGCCTCTAGCAAGGAAGCCTGTGCTGGGAAAAGCCGGTGAGAGAGCTGGACTTTAGTGTAAGTAGGGGTCATAGACGTAGTCAGTAATAGATAGTTGAACGACTAGAACGGAGCGATGTGCGCTGACTACTTGAGTTATGTTTGCTACACAGAAGAGAGCTAAGAAATGTTTCGTGAAGAAAGGATAGCGAATGGATGATGCACAAGCATGCAATACAGCTGTTAGATGGTTCAGAGCGTAGAGCCTAAGACACAGCGAGGCGCAGATAATCAAATTATGCTAGGATGCTAATGAGATACGTAGGTTGCCGCGAGAGCGATCTAAAGTTCTATTGGCGGAAGGGTTGGGTGCAAATTGTCTAAAGGAATAATGGTTATTGAGATACGGAGTGGCTCCTACAAAGTTCAGGATAAACGCAGATGCGTGGGGCCTACGACCACTAGCGGCTTACTAAACAGAGTTGCCGAATTTAAGATGATCGACAGATGTTGGCGCTAGGAAAGATTACCAGTAGCCAGATGCAGCCTTTCCAACAAGACGCTTGAGCCCTAGTATATGCCTCAGGGTCATGGAATGCATCCACAAACCAGCGAAGGTAGGTGATATCCAATCCAGGGGAATGTATGATGGAGAGACAAGGACTGCATACTAGCAAGCTAAAGATCTGCACAAAAGCGACATGGAGCCTAAGACGAATCTCTGCAAAATGGCGAGGAAGCTAAGGAGAGTGATAGATAGTGGAGCTAGGAGAGTGAGAGAGTATCAGTGGTCAGCAACGGCATTCGGATTAGGCCTACTAATTACCAGTGGATACCTACAGTGACAGCATTAGTCAAAAACCAGCCAAGATATGTGAGGCAAACAATTCAAGAGGGTAATTGTTGAAGTGATAAGGAGTAGCTCATAGCGCAAAGATGTATGTTACCAACAATGACTCGCTGCAGCTGAAAAGTGGTGACGTAGGTAATACGAAGAACCGATAATGATACTAGGGGAGAGAGAGTACCGAAGGCCAGCAATGGTATTTGGGTGGAGCCTTATAGTTGCTAGTGAATACCTGAATAAGTGAACCGACGGCAAGTGTAGGTCACGCAAGCAATCCCAGAGATTAAAGCGTGGAGGGATAAAAGTTTGGCTCTTAGCAGGCTCAGGATATGCGCAGAGATGTTGAGAGCCTACGAAGAATGGCTGCTGCTAAACAGAGGTAAGACGAAGAACAGATAGGGCCGCTATAAGTGAGAGTATCAGTGATCAGCAATGGCATTTGCATGAAGCCTTTTAGTTACAAGTGTATACCCACAATTACCCAGAATAAATCAAAAAGGAGTGGATGTATGTGACGCAGACATTCACAAAGAACGAAGATTGAAGATAAAAGTGGGTGGCTCTTAGCAAGCTCCGAATATGCGCAAAGATGCGTGGGCCTGCGACCACCAGTTGCTGCTAAATAGAGATGCTGAGGTTAAGAGGATCGACAGATAATGGCGCTGCGAAAAATTTCGGTGGTCAGATGTAGCCATGCCATTTGGCAGTTTGGTCACTAGTGGGTCCCTACAGTGTCACAGAATACATCAAAAAGCCAGCGAAGGTCAGTGATACAGACATTCTAAGAGATTGCAGGATGGGGAAACAAAGAATGTCTCCTAGTGGCTCCGGATAAGCGCAAAGATGTATGGGGCCTAAAATGCATTACTGCAGAAAACGTGATGAAGATAAGCAGGACGAAGGATAATTGTGCTAAGAGAGAAAACCAGTGGAGGGCAACGGAATTCCATTAAGTCTACTAGTTTTCATTGGATACTTACAGTAACAGAAGAAGGCAACTAACCGGCGAATATAAGTGATGCTAACAATTCAACAGAGTAAGATTTGGTGCGATAAGGCGTGGCTCCTAGCGCAAATATGTATGCTACCAACAATGACTCGCTGCAGCTGAAAAGTGGTGACGTAGGTAATACGAAGAACTGATAATGATACTAGACGAGATAGAGAGTATCGACGACTAGTAATGGCATTGAGATGAAGCCTTCTTGTGACTAGTGGATATCTAAAGTTTCCCAGAATATATCAAAAGACAGCGAATGAACGTGACGCAGACAGTCACATTGAATGAAGGTTGGAGATAAGGCATTTAATGAATTCGAGGAAGATAGGAGGCTGTTTCAAGTTCAGACGGCGACAAGATTTTACAAAGATGAAGTATTGACAACTGCTTCGTATAAGAAGAGGTCAGGTCAAGAGCTACCCGACGGGATGCGGTACAAATGGGTACAATATCGTTATGTTCATTGCAACGGGAAAGGAGATGACAGTCGGTAAGTGCAAACGTTGTGTTATGTTTACTTCATGTTGCATAGGTACGTCAGCCTCCGTTAAAAAACGAGCATAACCATCGGTGCGAAGGGCCTTTCCTATGAGATAGGCTCTCATTGTTTTGTGCGTAATCATAATTTTCACTTGGGGAATCCAAGTTTGTATGTGGGTAATCGGCGCCTGACTCCCGAGGCGGAGCGGCAGTTGTTTGATTTAATGCTGTTCTTCCGTAATACCAAAGAACTGAGAGACTATTTGTTAGAAAGGTATAACAATCGATTGAATCGACAGGACCTCTTTTCTATCCGCTCTCGCTTAGGTGGGATATCTAAAGGCAACGATGTAAACGCGATTGCGGAATTGTGGAGTAAGGATGGCGCTGTGCGTGTAGAAAGGGATGGTTCGCAGGTGCGATTTCTATTTTTCGTTCCTGCATCGATGACATCCACAGTGGCGAAATATGGGGACGTGCTTCTTGCAGATGCCGCGCATCAGGCGAACTGTGGTGGATACATCTTTTGGCACTGCATGGTAATTGACGGTTTCGGCGTAGGTCGCAGAGTGTTTTACACTTTGATGTCCAACGAGACGGCAGGCAGTCACCTCGAGATTGCTCGGGGGATGTCAGAAACGTTGCCCACCACGCTATCAGCGAAGACTATAGTCATGGATAGGTGCCTGGAGCAAAGGGACCCATTTAAGTCAGTAAATGCAAGGACCATGGTAGTATTATGCCTGTGTCATTTCCTGCGGGACGTTTCACGCAAATGCTAGTGTCTGTCAAAAGGGAAGAGGGTGGACAGGGTTCTGCTGAAGCAGTGGATGCACAGGGTAGTATACACAAAGACCGAATTGCAGTTTAAGATGCTGCTTAGATTTATAAGAGTTAGAAGCAAAGAGGCGTTCAAGTAACTCAGTCGGACATGGTTGCCATTCGCAGGAAGCTTGACGTATCACAGATTGCGCAAAGTGCGCACGGTGATTGTGTGCACCACCAACAGAGTGGAGAACGAGATTAAGCATCTCAAGGGTGGATCAAGCAAAAGTACATCGCTTTTGCAACTTATTGTGGCAGTTGTACGGAGAGCACTCGATGTGGAATCACGTTGGAGCACGTCAGTAGCCAAGTTGCGGATGTCAAAAGCACACACCATTCCCTTAACTGGACAGGTAAAGCAGTTGATTCCTTGCCTTTCTTCTTACGCTGCTGTCATATTTATGTGGCACATTTCTTCGGAGACGATCACATCAATACGACTTAACGGCACTGCATATGAAGTGTTAGGTAAGGGAGACGGAAGGCATACCGTTGTTATGGGTCATGAAATGAGCTGCGATCGCTGGTTACTTAGTCAGTGGGATATGCCATGCGCACACATTGTGCGGGTTGCCGGCATGCTAAACGTCGACATAACCCCTTATGCACATAAGTCGTTGGTCCACGCGGGACCTTCAGATCCCCATCCCTGATTGGGAAACCTTCTATGCGTAACTTGCACCCATGCCCTATACATCTGCCTCCCCGTAGGTGGTGTTGACACGTAAGAAGAATTTGTCCCATGCAAACCGGCTGTTCGGTAATATAACCGTTGCCATGACCAGCCTAGGTGCTGTGGCTTTCCTTGAGGCGAAGCAGTTCTACCGAAGCAGCCTGAATACCTTGATTCGTAGGCAGAGCTTGGTGTCAATTAGAAATTGCCTTCCTGGCAACGTCGACCAGGCGGACGCCGTACCACAGAGTCACCGGCGCAAGGCAAGCAAAAGGAAGCAGTCGCTGTCGCCTAGGGTAAAGGAAGCCCCCAGCTGTAGACCGAAACGCACCCCCTGTACTTCCGACGTATGCCGGCTGTCACTTTTGCAGTGTAAAATACTGTAAATAAACGAGCCAGAGCAGAGCATATGCAACTTGCAATGAGGAACGAAAACGCGTGAATCATTTGTGACACCGAGGATGGACCAAGAACCAGCCGGGACCTCGTTCACTGGGTTATGTGCTGCAAATGCAACTGATGGGTTCATCAGGTACGTGCGGCGTACAACGGAGAACAGGAAACGTATATGTGTATGGCTTGCATGTGCGTTCACTTTTTCTAACCCAAGTTCTCCTCATGCATGCGCTTGAGAACGACAAACTGGTCCTTTTTAGGGCCACCCTAGGGTGCCCTGATCATTAGGGTCGCGGAAGTCGGAAGTTACGAACTCCTTGAGACAAGACAAGAATGTCAGCTCATAAGGTGAAAGTCGTGTTAGTAAAGTAGGAATGCTGACGGAGAGCATAAAAGGAAACGGATATGTTAACGAAGAAAGGGGACATAATAATAAGGTTCAAGCACGACCAGTAATGCTGTTGCGTTGTGGGTAGCAGCCTTTCGTCGGCGGAGCCTAGATCATTAGATTTCAGAAGTCCGAGAGAGGACAGAAAACAGGAGAGCATTCAGAGTCCTCAGAGTTCTCTCAGACTACCGGGAAATCACCTATGATTGTTCAGAACTGAACGATTCGTAATTCGCACGAAGGCGTCGTTGGCTTCAACACACATTAGGAGTAAAACCTTATTCATCTTGACTATCATCTCCCTGTAATTACTCTCACGAATTACTCTTCGCACTGCCGTCCGCATTCATCCGCTCATAGCTGATGCTTTGCATTTCCTTTTCTTCTTGGAACCTTGCTTTACCTAAGTTTCTCTCGCATTCGGTCTCAACCTGGTTGTCCTTAGTTTCACCTAAAATGCCTCTCGCATTCGGACTGCTGTCCTCGTCATCATTGATTTACCAGTTTCTCTTCAACAATCTTATTATTCGCACAAATTCTGTCTACACGCTTTGTTATATCAGCCTTTTGAACCTGCGCTTGCAGAACCTTCTTCCTACCCAGTAGTTGTAGGCTGAGTCACACCAGCGACGTGATGTAAAGAACGCGCATGCAAATCATGTATAATAAACAAAATTACAAAGTTTTAACGTATCGTAGACATTGTTGCGCGCTACCAGTCTGTGTTAATGCTTCTCGATTCATTACTGTTTGGCTGCCGCTTGTTCGTTGCCCGTTTTCTCCCGAGATTTCCACAGGTACACCCGCCAAACCAAGAAGATTTATCCGCCAGATGGTTTAAACGCATGATATTTTCTCCGGGTGATGAAGAACCCACACATCGTTCCAAATGGAGCTCTTTCCGCTATTCTGGAGATGCTAACTCCACGGGGTCTTAACAAATTGGTTTAGCTCGCGTCGTACTCACAGCAGAAAAATTTACTCACCTGGAACAATATAGATACATGGATCCCTGTTCCACAACCGAAGACAATGCTGGCGTGATTACCCTTACTGCCTCAGATATTCCGATTCTCCAGTCACTTGGAGCTTTTCTGATATCATTTCACGGACAGCATTGCGCGCGTATAAATGGCTTTTCCGATGACCTTTCATGGAGTTTTCACTTGGCCATGGAGAAAATTACACTTACATTTAAAGGAATTCCGAGTCAACTTTGCGGTGACTGGCATTTTCGCCTGTTATGGACATATTCAGACACAAGAAACAACTGCACTCACCGTCCCCATGAAAAGCAGCATAGATAGCTGGACACGGGTTGCGAGCCGGACCAGAATATAACATAAAAGCAAGCCTCTATTAACAAGGTGTTTACTCGACTGCATCATTATTATTCGACTCTGCGACTCTCTTACATCATTGACCAGCTTCAACGACTACTGCCGTATCAGCACTAAGCCATTCGGCCAACCGAGGAAGAATTTTGGCTGTAAACCGAGTGCGAATAATAGAGTACAAAGTCGGTCTATACGATGCATAGCCGACTAACACTACTTTTCAACGCATGCTACGGCAGTGTTCAAGGACGTGGTTGGATTTCGGCTTGCAAGTGTTCTCCCTATAAAAGCCACAACTGTCCGCTTAACAACCCTGCAACGTGGCGGATGTGACTAGCCACAAAATAAAGTCAAAGCTAGACATTTCACACTGAGGCAGTCCTCTGCCTTCTACATCCAACCTGTGTAACTGATTTTACTATGAAGAATGCTTTGATGGAGCACAGTTCATCCCGGCTTCGTAATGGTCATTGATTACACCAAATCCTTGTTGTGGCTCCTGTGCTCATGGATCACTAAATGGCAAATTTACCCCCAACTTGTATCTTGATGCAACGGTTTTTGCGTGCCACCGCGCCATCATGGTCCTTGATCTGACTACCACCGGACAATATGCTCACTTATATAGACTACAGCTTATAGTTTATTCCTTTCATTACAACTAAATGTTTTAATATTACAAAGAAGCTGTGCTTGTATGCATATTTGATCAAGCCTTTATAGGTGTGTCTCTTTTCACTGAGAATATACAATTTATTTATCTATTTATTTATAGATAAGTCAGCAAGCTGAAGCTAGGCCACCAAATTAAGTTGGGGATAAAGTAATGAGTGTCATCAGAAAAAAAGCAGTTTGGGAAGAAGTGGGTATATGAAAAGGCAGTTAGCATACCAAGGGAAAGGACTCGAGATGAGGAGAACAGATTGGTTGGAATGCAGCGCCTAGAACGATAAATTTTCGTATGTCGGGTAGCAGTCAGAAACAGGAGACTGGTCAGCCGAGGGTAGATTAGAGCCGGGCCCAAAGAAATATCCGTCCCCTTGAAAAATTAATGCAAATCGTGTGCGAAAAGAAAATAGTCTATTAAGAAGAAGTGGAAAAGCCAACGATATTCCCAGGGTTATGTGAGCAGACCGCTAAGTCTGCCCATACCTGCTCATTGAGTCACAGTAGTCGGAAGCAGAGACCGCGGAGACGAGGTTAGACTGCCTGCTCAAAGAGTTAACCATGGAATTAATTGTTGTTAACTGTGGATGCTGTGAATTTAAGAGGATGGCAGGACTTCAGTGAAGCAACCGATAAGTCCTTATTTTCATAATTAAAGTATTAACTATTTTACTATCCTTATCATCATTATTGTTATGTTGATATCCCCTGCAACTATCCAACGGGACTTGTAAAGCAACGCTTCTTAACCCGTATAAATTCATTGTTCAATGTTCATCGGCAGAGTGGACGTTTAAGGGAAGAAATTGGATATAATAATAAGCATGAATCATGGATAACAATGCATTTCAGTTGAGGGTTACAGAACGTTACTTCGACAGAGCCTAGATCATTGGGATCTCAGAAGTCCGAGGTTAGTCAGAAAGCAGAAGATCGTTCAAACGCGTCCGGATAAGCCAGCAAGATGAAGCTAGGCAGCCAAATTAACGTGTGAATAACATTAATGAGGGTCATAAGAAAAGAAGCTTTCGGGACAAAAGTGACTATACGAAAAGACAGTTAGCATGCCAAGGAAAGGTCTCGGAATGAGAGGAACAGTTTTCGGAATGTAGAGCTTCGAGCGATAACGTCTCGGATGTCGGGGAGCAGTCAGAAACAAGAGACTGGTCAGCAAAGGGTAGATTAGAGCCAGGCCCAAAGAAATATCCGTCCACTTGAAAAATTAATGCAAATAGGGTGCGAAAAGAGAATACTATTTTAAGAAGAAGTGGAAAAGCCAACAATATTCCCAGGGTTATGTGAGCAGACCGATAAATCTGCCTATCGCTGAGCATTAGGGTCACAGTAGTCGGAAGCCGAGAGCAAGCCGTAAGTTTTAGGTTTAAGTACTAAAGGAGAGCATTGGCAGAATAGGCATTTAGAGGAAGCAAGGGGGTATGATAATATAGATGAATCATGGCCAACAATCTATTTCAGTAGAATGTTACAGGACGTTCCGTCATTTAGACTTCAGAAGTCCGAGTGGGTCAGAAAGCCGGAGACCGTTCAGACGAGTCCGGATAATCAAGCGATCTGAATTTAGACTGCCAAATAAGGGTGCGGATAAACGTAATGAGTGTCATCAGAAAAGTAGCAGCTTGGGACGAAAGCGACTGTATGAAAAGGCAGTTAGCCGACCGAGCGAAAGTTCGCAGGTTGCGAAGAACAGCGTTAGGACCTCAGAGCCTAGATCGTTAACATCTTGGTGTCTGGAAGTGAGCAGAAAGCAGGAGCTTGGTCAGACCGGGCTACATTACTGCCAGGCCCGAAGAGTTATCTGACCATGTGAAAAAGTATTGCAAATGGAGGACGCAAAAAGGGAAGAATTGGGAAGAAGTGGAAAAGCCTACAAAGATCTCCAGGTGTTGTGAACAGACCTTCGGATCTGTTGATGATTCCTGTTTAAGGTCTCATTAGTCAAAAAGCAGGAGCCATTGAGATGAGACTGGAATGTCGGCTCATAGAGAGAAAGCCGTGTTACTAATGCCGGAATGGTAACAGAGAGGGTCGGCAGAATGGACATGTTAAGTAAGGAAGGGATTTATTAATAAGGACGAATCGTGATCAGCGATGCTCTTGAGGTAAGAATTACAGTGCATTAAGTCTTTATATCCTAAGTCATTTAGATCCCATAAGTTCGTGAGAAGACAGAAAACAGGTGACTGTTCAGATGAAACCGGGTAGATCATCAAGGTGATGCCATGCCACCAAATTATTGCGAGAATAAAGGTAATGAGTGTCATGAGCAAAGAAACACTGGGTCGAAAGTAACTATTTAAAAAAGCAGTTAGCATGCCGAGCAAAGATCTGAGGATAAGGAGAACAAAGTGCTGGTACTGCAGAGCCAAAATCGTGAACGTCGCTGATGTCTGGAAGCAGCCAGATAACCGTAGACTGGTAAGACGAGGCTAGATTACAGCCAGGCCACAAGAGTTATCCTTCCAATTTAGTATACGGTGGCTGGGTGGTTACATGTCTTATTTGTGAGCAGGTCCCTGTTGCCGGAATCCGTCTTCAGCAACGCAGCTGGCCAGAAGTTCCGCCACTTTTGGGACGCTGAGTAATCGTTTTATGGCTGAGGAGAATTGCACTGCATTTTTGATGCTCTGACTGTTCCTGGTAGCTTGTTTCATACGTGCATATATCTGTAAAGGAAGAAGTTTGAACGAATGTTGCGTCGTGTCTTAAGTGAGAGAGAATGAGTGAAGCTTTTTGCGTATGAGGCAATGTGCATCACCCATTGGTTGAAAAAATGGGCCTATGCATGAGTCAGAGATTACGAGAAGTTTGTAGAGGAATACGAGGTTGTCTTTAAGACTGCGCAGCCAGAGAGGCTCATGGTCAGGCTCTTTGCAGCGTCCTTGCTGGTTGAGCGTAGATGAGGAACAATGAACAATGATATATTACAGGTAAAAATGCGATTGCTTTAGAGGTCCATTAGGATGGTTGAAGTGAAAGTAAACATAAGTGTAAAACGTCAATTTAAGCGTCTAGTGAATTTCAGCGGCCCCAATTCGTATAAACGTTGTAGAATGTGTACTGAATTCTTGCTGTAGCGTAATATCGGAAGTAATATGGGAAAGGCCAATATTACGAACAAGAGAAACGACCAAAGCTTACTCGTGCGCCGATTTCTTGGACATGGGTTGATTGATGAATGCCGTTGTATTATACTTCCGAAACTGTATTCCACAACAGCAGGGTGTAAATAGTGAAGCACAAAAGTTGAGAATGAGCACCGTTACATTTCGCGTTTGTTTGACGTGGACATCTCTGATTATATAGCATAATGTAGGTGGATAAGCAAATCATCCAGACGTCTTTCGTATACCGTTAGCGTGGAGGAAGAAACAACGTATGTGGGAAGTGCGTTCCAGTGTTCGCATACACGAAGGTAAAAGAACATCCGGCGGCATTCCAACCGGCTGTATTGTGTAGCCAGCTTTAGCTGGTGTCCTCTGAGTGCTGTATTGCTATTCAGCTTTAGTAGGTGACGAAAACAATGGTTTGGATTCCTCAGGATCATATAAGTCATTATCAAGTCGCCACGCAGTCATCGATATTGTCCACTGTATACCCCGGGGGTTTTCAGCCTCAAACGGTAAGGGAGATAAAACAGGCGCTTTACTTTTTTGGTGACCGTTCGTTGTGGCAGATCAAAAGCGATAATGTCTTGCTTTTGCCATGGCTGACAGGCTTGGATGGCGTACTCAGAATGAGGCCGAGTGAAGGCATTGAGCATCTGAGAAAAGATAGAAGGACTGAAGCGCCCGTAGGCCCTCCGCAAAAGGCCAAGGTGTTGGTAAGATTTTTTGGAGGCTTTCTCGGCCTGACAAGAACAGCCCAGATCTTCCTGCACTACCACTCCTAGATCGCATTCCGTTGTAGTGCGCTGCAATATTTGATCCCTCAGTCTGTATTCGCAAGCGGCTTTATGGCGTACGCCCAACACGTTGCACTTTGTAGCGTTTAACTGAAGCAGGTTCTAAATCTATCATTCGTAGACCCTGTCCAGATCGTCCTGAAGTGCTGCATTATCGCTGGTTGTTCTAATGACTCACCATATCTTGAGACCATCAGCGAGGTGTAAGACGTTAGAGTTGCTTACTGTTGCGAGAGCGTTTGTGTAAATCAGGAATAGTTGTGGACAAAGTACTGAGCTCTGGGGCACTCCGCACTTAACATCGATTGGGTCAGAGATGATACCGCGAACTCTTACCTTCAGATGTCGTTGAAACAAAAAGTTAGCTATCCAACCGAGGGTCGGGTCACCAATTCCACAACACTGCAGCTTGTGAAGGAGGATACGGTGATTCAGACGGTCGAAAGCCTTGCAGAAGTTCAGATATATTGCGTCAACACCTACGCTGCTGTCAACGGTCTCAGTCCATCTGGATCTGGCAAGCAGCGGGTTTGAAGTGCAAGATCGGTTCTTGCGAAACTCATGTTGTTCTTGTGCTATGATATTGCGTCCTTCCAAGTAGTTCATCAGTGCTTCGGCAACAATCGCTTCTACGAATTTGGAGAGCACCGGAAGTATTGTTATCGGGCGATAGTTGACAGGATCTATACGACTTCCCCCTTATGCATGGGAGTGACGATGCCTTGCTTCCACATTGTCGGCATGCGCATCTCATCGAAGCATCATTGAAAGAACTTGTAGAGGCGTCCGCCAGGTTTAATGCAGCCAATTTCAATGCTGTTAAACGAATCTTTTCAACACCGCGAGAGGTATGCTCGCGCAGAGCAATTAGCCTTTTCATAACATCCGCAGTCGTAAACGTGATGCGGCTAAGTCCTGGTGGTGGTACAACGATTGGTAACAGTGTATGTGTCAAAGTCGTGCTCTGGAAGTTCGGGGTGAATTGTTGACGTAGAGTGTTGGCCACCTCGGTTGCGTTTTGGGCAAGTCCACACAACGTGTATACAGCAGGAATTCCTCGCTGCACTTTGCGGAGCTTGTTAACGTGTCCGTACAGGAGCTTGGGGATTACAAGGAATTTCTCGGCCAGTTTCTTTTGGTGCTGTATTTTGTCTTCACGTCCCAGGTTTACGCAGTGATTCCCTTGGATAGCGTAGGCTTCGCATGTTTTGACACTCGACGACTCCTTGTATCTTCGCCAGAGTAAATTCCTCGTGACAATAACTTCAGTGTACTGCTGCGTATGAATGATTTTACTGTCTTTGCACGCAAAAGCCTTTTCTTAGAAGCACTAGTTACTAACGTGTTGAATTAAAATTTAGACCAGGCGACATCGGGGATCGTTCTGCTAGAAATGCCCAGTTTGTAGCAATTATAAGTTTGAGTAGAGCGCCGTAATCCGTAATGAGCTGACATTCCTCGATGTTTTCTGAGGAATACTCTGCATAACAGATGTATTTAAGCATGAGGGTTGCATGGTCGCTAAGGCCTAACGGAATCTTGATCGATACCGTTTCGATCATAAGCTCTTCATTGGTGAATACAAGATCCAAGACACCCGGTTTGTTTCCCGTTTTGAATCTTGTGGGAGATGTGATGTGATTGTAGAGTGGTAGCCCACTGATTATCTCCTGTACTTCCATTTGGATGTGTTTGTTTATACAGGCTGGGGTTTCTATGGTATGAATGTTGAAGGCGCCAAACAGGAGAATGTGACTGTACGACAGCGAGAGAATGGTCTTCATTGTGGAGGCTAGGCGGTTGTCAATTTCCAAAAAAGCCGACGGAGGGCGATACACCACACCCAACCAACATGGGCCAAGAAGGCGTGTAGTGAAAGACCGCTGGATTTTCTGGAGCCTCAATTTATCAATCTTCCGTGAATTGGAGATACCTATCGAGCAGCACTCTAAAATCAGTTGAGCACATAATTTGTACAGCGTGAGCCGATAATCAGCCAGGCTTACTGCCTTCAGTATATACCCAATAATCCATCTGGCTTTGGCAGAGTTATAGCTTGCTTGTTCGGAAAAAGTTAGCGAGCTAGAGTAATGCACACCGAGGTCGCGCACGGTAAAGCTGTTAACTAACGATGTGCCGCTAAGCGTTAAGACGTTGGGTGGTATAGCACAATGGTAGGAAAGAACATTACATTTCATTAGTGAGCATTCTAGTCTCCAAGTATCGCACTAATTGTCTAGGGCACAAAGATCATTCTGTATGTTGGAGAGGCCATTTTGTGTGTAACTGGGCTCGAACGAAAATATAACCTTGATATCATCGGCAAAAACGTATGGTGTGCAGTATCAAAAGACGCGGAAGACGTCATTAATGTATAACAGCAACAGTAGAGGGCCAAGTACACTACCTTGAAATACTCCGCTAGTTACCAGAGCACTTTTAAAAGATGTATCACCTAGTTTCACTGACTGCATTTGGCTAGGGTGGTAGGAAGAAAACCATCTGTCCGTCGTCGTAAATTCGGCATCTCTGTTCAGAAATAGCTAATGGCCATTGGCCCCATGCATATGTGTTGATCCAATGCTTGTTTGGAGCCACTCAGTATCTCAATAACCTTTATTCCTTTGGAACATCTGCATCCAATCCTTCCGCTGCCCTGCCACCAATTGATCTATAGGACTCTCTCGCGGCAACCTATTTATTTTCGCATCTTAGGCCCCCTCTCGGATTACGCTAACTACGTGCTGTTCATGCACCTGACAATCACTACCAATATTCTAATTCTCTATGCTGTATCCCCACGCCATTATTGGCTCATACTAAACGGATACTTCGTACTTTACTTACTGGTACAACGCTCTTGTCTCTACGCAGACGATAGCAATCCACCCATACGGCTAATGATTCTATAGGGTATTCAAAAGACCTTTTCAGCATAATTATTGTTGCACAGTGTACATGTTTTTGTCTCAAGCCCAAATGTTGTAACACATGACATTAACAATGTTCAACTCCATGCCTGTTCTTGCAGTCTTCTCTCGGTTGTCCCTCACTTTCCCTTTTCTCTGAAGTCCGGGACTTCTTGGAGATCTGGGATTGGACTGAGGAACAATTTTGGTCCAAGAAAGACGTAACAACCCACAAGGACTTACATGGAGCATGGTAGAGCTCCGAAAGGACCGAACTAAAATCACCATAACCCTTGTCCAGTATGGAGAACTGGACATATCCTCATACTCCCATACATTATACATCTGAAAATCTTGACAGCGGAAAAGTTGAACTTTTGCTCACCTGGACATACAACAAATAGAATAATCGCAATGTCCCTCTCCTCCACGGACCTCAAAACTCATGGCGACCCCGATCAAATTACCTGCCAACTAACAGAGGAAATTAGAAGCCATTACCCGCGGAAAACCGAAGGTAAAACCAGTCGTCAAGCGGCTTTGCCAGTTCAACATTAATGTTCAAAATGTTTTACAGCAATGTTGCAGGACGTGGTGGGTTTTCGCCTGGCAAGCGTTCTCCCTATAAAAAGCCACAAATGTCTGTTTAACAACACTGCGACGTGGCGGATGTGACTCGCCAATGAATAAAGTCACGGCCCACAACTACATACTGGCAAGTCGACTAGACTCACATATCAACTCTTCCCGACACTGTTTCAACTACACACAATTGAACCCGACGTATCGTCGTGATACACATCTGGTTTTAAACCTCGATCATGCCTGCGTTGGCGTGTCTCTACGAAACTGAGAATAATATTTTTACTTATTTTTTATTTATTTAATTGTCTACTTTCAGTTTACAGTTGCCAAAAGATATGTACAACTGTACATATCTGATCATGCCTCCATGGGCGTGCCTCGCATAGTCGAGAATAAAATATTTATATATATATTTATTTATAAGAAAGCAGATGGCCAGGGACACCGAATCGGCTAGTTTCGTCAGCAGGCCATTGTGTGGAACCCTGTCAAACGCTTTTTTCTTGTCCAGGAAGATACTGACTAGCATTTGCTCCGAGTCATTAGAGTGTGTCACGTTGTCCAAGAATTCAAACTGGCACCTTTGGCACGATTTAGCTGGCAAAACCCGTTTTGGGACTGATTTATGAGATTATACTGCAGTAGGAAATAAAGCCTTCCCTCCTTGACTATCCTTTCCACAACATCTGGACGCAAACAGTGTGTGGCTTATAGGTCGATAGTTGTTGTTATTCTGGTGACAACCTCGTTTGCGACGTGGAGCGACTATGGAGTGTCTCCATATGGTTGAGTAGCTTCCAATCGTCATGGAGAGGATACCACGGCTGCGACATCTTCCGTGGAGCCAGCAACTTCTAATATTTAAGAGCCGCCAGCTTATGCAAGTAGTTAGCTCAATTGCATATGGTACCATGCCTATGACATCTAAACTGGAGCCGGCAACATCCAATAATTACCGGCCGCCAGCCTTTATGAGTAGTGATTTAGCTCCATTTCTTATGCCAGCATCTCCTTGGACATATGAAGTGGAGTCGGGAACATCTAATACTTACCCGCCGCCAGCTTATTTCAGTGGTCAGTCAGCTAGACTGCATATGGTACCATTGCTGTGACATCTGTGAAGCCAGCAACCTCTAATACTTAAGAGCGGCCAGCTTATGTTAGTTGTTAGTTAGCTCCGTTGCACATTGCAGGATTGCCGTAAGACAATAAATGGAGCCGGCAACATATTTCAATTACTGACCACCAGCTTAATTTAGTAGGCCGTTTCATGTAATACGTATACTTAACGATATAGTCACCACGTCATCCCTTCGTCGTCCGACGATAAGCTTTTGCTAACATGCATGCCCATTCACAGTCTACCGCTTATTTTTCTACGTAAATCAGTTTAAAAGCTAATTCACCCTATTAAAATGGCTACAAGTAAACTATGTGATTTATCACATAATATATAACGTAACGAATCTAGAAACACACCGATTATCTAACTTCCGTCTTTCCCTCGCCTACTCATGTATTTTGACGTCGCATCAGGCTTCTGCAATAGCACAGCAATTTTTGCTGCATGAAAATTCCGTGTAACTATCCTAACCATTGAGTCTGCCATTACCGCCCGCTGAACTATTGCCGGTCACAGCATACATCTTCCTTACTTACGCATTATTTGTCCTTACATAACCACTCATTAAGACCAAAGCTTAGGCTAGGCCAAAAACACTAATTAGCTTTAAAATAAACATTATATTTCATAGATTGTTTACGTGATGGCATAACGGTTGTTAAACTTTGCATATATTTGACAGTGATGTACCTAAGCTCCGCGTCTAGCAACTTAATTTCGCGCGTCATATTGATCCAACCGTGTGACAACTCAATTGGCTTTATGTTACCCATCTTTGATGTTTCAAACCCACGTGTTTGGTTTATACAGGTGGAGGCCATCTTCCGACTTCGTAAGATGACTTCACAACCATCGATGTTCTCATGCGTCACCGCTCATCTTCCTTCACAGATAGGCTCGAAAGTAATGGATACTCGTGCTCCGATGCCGACTGAATCGCCGCATGACAAGCTCAAATCAGCCGTTCTAAAACCCACTACGGCTTCCGATGAAGCAGGCTACACATGCTACTTTCAGGCATAGAGCTTGGAGACCGCATCCCGTCTCAACACCTCCGGCACATGCGTTCACTTGTGGGTTCCTCGACCCCGGACGATTCCATTCTCCGACAAGTATGGACTAAGTGCCTTTCAACAAACACCACCGCGATGTTAACAGTCCTCGCTGATGAATTTCCGTCGGACAAACTAAGCGAAGCGGTCGAAATAGTTCATGAACGCTTCTTTAAATCTGCCGTGAATAATTTGACCGGACCGAGATCCAGTAGTCCATCTGGAAGTACCACGCTTGACTTTATTAGTAAACGACCCTCTCGGTTAGAACTCGCTGTGTCTCACATCGGTCGTGAACGACCTACTAATCGTAAATTCAACTCAAGGAGTGGCCGCCGTTGTCAAGCCCGCACCAGCCGATCGCAAGCATACTGCTAGTACCACCGCCATTTCGGCTATGCTGCACGCATTTGTCATCCAGGTTGCAAATACTTGAAGGCTTCTTTGGATTCTCGTCAGGAAAACGACAAAGCCAGCCAGTGCTGGAGACAGCAGATACTGGCTAAACCAACAGTCGCCTCTTGTACGTTTTAGATTCCACCGCCAAACTTCATTTTTTGGTTGATACTGGCGCAGAGGTAAGCGTTATACCTCGATCCGTAGAAAAACGTGCTCTGCAACCATCCGGAATTACCTTACAGTCAGCTAATCAAACCACGATCGCGACGTATGGCCAGAGGCTGCTAACACTTAATCTTGGTTTGCGACGAAATTTCACCTTCATCTTCCTAATTGCCGATGTACAGAAGCCCGTCATTGGTATGGACTTTCTCACCAAATTCGGCCTGTTCGTAGACCTGAGATGGGGCATGCTACGAGATGGTACTATATAAATAAATAAATAGATAGTATATTCTCAGTAAAAAGAGACACACCTATAAAGGCTTGATCAAATATGCATACAAGCACAGCTTCTTTGTAATATTAAAACATTTAGTTGTAATGAAAGGAATAAACTATAAGCTGTAGTCCATATAAGTGAGCATATTGTCAGGTGGTGGTCAGATCAAGGACCATGATGGCGCGGTGGCACGCAAAAACCGTTGCATCAAGATACAAGTTGGGGGTAAATTTGCCATTTAGTGATCCATGAGCACAGGAGCCACAACAAGGATTTGGTGTAATCAATGACCATTACGAAGCCGGGATGAACTGTGCTCCATCAAAGCATTCTTCATAGTAAAATCAGTTACACAGGTTGGATGTAGAAGGCAGAGGACTGCCTCAGTGTGAAATGTCTAGCTTTGACTTTATTTTGTGGCTAGTCACATCCGCCACGTTGCAGGGTTGTTAAGCGGACAGTTGTGGCTTTTATAGGGAGAACACCTGCAAGACGAAATCCAACCACGTCCTTGAACACTGCCGTAGCATGCGTTGAAAAGTAGTGTTAGTCGGCTATGCATCGTATAGACCGACTTTGTACTCTATTATTCGCACTCGGTTTACAGCCAAAATTCTTCCTCGGTTGGCCGAATGGCTTAGTGCTGATACGGCAGTAGTCGTTGAAGCTGGTCAATGATGTAAGAGAGTCGCAGCCAAATTATTATTTTGCATTTCACCACTGTACTCTGTCAGTCACGGACATATGAGACTGAGACTGAGACTGTATTTAAGAGCAAGTAGAAAGGTTTCTGTACAACTCTATCGAATTACGAAAAATCAAAATTTACTTGTGAATTATCAGCAGTTGTGTCTGGTCTGTTGATCGTTTATCCGTGTTCGGTTAGAAATTTTTACTAGCGTCATTATTTCCGGACATACAATGTATTCTTTTGGCACTGTATGTGCATATGAACAGTTTTCAACTGCCACTGTTACAGTTCCCATTAACTGTCTGTACAGTTGTACGTATCTGATCAGGCCTCCATAGGCGTGTGTCACATAGTCGAAAACAAAATATATTTTTATTTCTTTATATATTTATAATAATGAAGGTGAGTAAACACCTTGTTAATAGAGGCTTGCTTTTATGTTATATTCTGGTCCGGCTCGCAACCCGTGTCCAGCTATCTATGCTGCTTTTCATGGGGACGGTGAGTGCAGTTGTTTCTTGTGTCTGAATATGTCCATAACAGGCGAAAATGCCAGTCACCGCAAAGTTGACTCGGAATTCCTTTAAATGTAAGTGTAATTTTCTCCATGGCCAAGTGAAAACTCCATGAAAGGTCATCGGAAAAGCCATTTATACGCGCGCAATGCTGTCCGTGAAATGATATCAGAAAAGCTCCAAGTGACTGGAGAATCGGAATATCTGAGGCAGTAAGGGTAATCACGCCAGCATTGTCTTCGGTTGTGGAACAGGGATCCATGTATCTATATTGTTCCAGGTGAGTAAATTTTTCTGCTGTGAGTACGACGCGAGCTAAACCAATTTGTTAAGACCCCGTGGAGTTAGCATCTCCAGAATAGCGGAAAGAGCTCCATTTGGAACGATGTGTGGGTTCTTCATCACCCGGAGAAAATATCATGCGTTTAAACCATCTGGCGGATAAATCTTCTTGGTTTGGCGGGTGTACCTGTGGAAATCTCGGGAGAAAACGGGCAACGAACAAGCGGCAGCCAAACAGTAATGAATCGAGAAGCATTAACACAGACTGGTAGCGCGCAACAATGTCTACGATACGTTAAAACTTTGTAATTTTGTTTATTATACATGATTTGCATGCGCGTTCTTTACATCACGTCGCTGGTGTGACTCAGCCTACAACTACTGGGTAGGAAGAAGGTTCTGCAAGCGCAGGTTCAAAAGGCTGATATAACAAAGCGTGTAGACAGAATTTGTGCGAATAATAAGATTGTTGAAGAGAAACTGGTAAATCAATGATGACGAGGACAGCAGTCCGAATGCGAGAGGCATTTTAGGTGAAACTAAGGACAACCAGGTTGAGACCGAATGCGAGAGAAACTTAGGTAAAGCAAGGTTCCAAGAAGAAAAGGAAATGCAAAGCATCAGCTATGAGCGGATGAATGCGGACGGCAGTGCGAAGAGTAATTCGTGAGAGTAATTACAGGGAGATGATAGTCAAGATGAATAAGGTTTTACTCCTAATGTGTGTTGAAGCCAACGACGTCTTCGTGCGAATTACGAATCGTTCAGTTCTGAACAATCGCTGGTGATATCCTAATGGTCTGCGAGAACTCTGAGAGCCGGATACCGAACAGACGAGACTATATTAGTCGATAACCAGAGGCCTCGTATTAGGCTCAGATAATTTGGCTAATCAAATGATAATAAAGTAGAACAAGGCACTAAGCGTTGTTCGTCCAATTGTGGAAGGATTGTGTGTACAGGTCACTGATGGAAGTGCCTATATTAACAAAGGGTAGACAAGTCTAGCGCACTGTCAATATAAGCGAGACATAGCTTTGAGTCTACAGAGACTAGATCGATATAGCTTGCTGGTCTGGAAAAGGTCAAGCGAGCAGACCGGTCAGGCAAGGCTAGGTTGTCGCAGGACACTGAGAGTTGGCAGTCAGATTAAAGAAATGAAAGTAGGGGCACCATGAGGAGTGGAGACGGTCCGGATAGAGAGAGGTGTACGTATAAGTTGTGGTAAAGTCCATATGGTTCGCAAGATAATTAGGAGAGAGCGCTCGGTTTTCTCATCCAATGCCAGTAATGTCACAGCAGTCTGAGGGAACTCGGAGAGCAGGGGACTGATCAGACGAGACTGCATTAGTCGGCACATTAGGTGTAAGACGAACAGTTAAGTTAGGAAATAAATACAGACGCAGCAGAGACGGACATTTTTAGGATGTAAGAGGCAATATAAATATAGCGTATGAAAGACAAGCAGGCTCGCGATTTGAGAGAAGTTGTGTGTTGGTGAAGCAGAGCCTAGAACTGAATTTCGATAGCCTAAGAGAAGAATATGGCAGGGCACTGGGAGCACGCTCTCCGTTTGAAGAAGAAATAAAGGCAGATGGCGATAAGGAGAGGAGAGAGGAGAGAGTTTACGTTTAGGGCTAGGAACTGCGACAGTTAACGTGGCTCTCGAGGTAATAGTGACAGAGCCTTCAGTCCTCCGAGCAATAGCCGGCAGCGTCACAAAAGTCGGGGAGAAGGAGGCCGATCAGCCGAGATTGGATTTGGTCGGCGCATTGTGATTGCGTATTATAGTTCATTTCGGAAAATAAGTGGAGTCAGTATGATTGGACTGGTCAGAGATAGAAGTGGTTGTATTAGCATAGGGCGAACAGGTCCAGCAGGCTATCAAGGTGAGAAAGACACTGCTTTGGATCGAAGTAGCCTAGACCGCTAACATCCAGGTAGCCTGGTAGTAGTTCCAGCGAGTTTGACTTATCAGATGAAGCTATTAGGGTATGGCACAAAGAGTCGACCGTCCTATTGAAGAAGGATTGAATGCATACGGCGCTTAGTCATCTGAACGTTGGCCAGTAATGTCATAGCATTCGGAGAGCAGGAGACCGGTCAGTTGAGACAGGATTAGTCGGTGGAATGCGATTGATTTTGGTGCACAAATGGAGCGGGTCGAGAGGTGGACATGTTAGTGGTGGAGGTGCCTATTTAATAGAGAGTGAACAAGTCTATCAGGCTGTCAACGTAAGTGAGACATAGCTTTGAGTCTACAGAGCCTGAACCGTTTAAATGTTGCTAGTCTGGAAATGGTCAAAGAAGCAGACCGGTCAGCTGAGACTAGCTTATTGCAGGGCAGTGGGAGCTGGTCGTCCGATTGGAGCAGATGTGAAAGTAGAGAGCGTCATAAGTAGGGGAGATGGTCCGGATAGATAGATGTTTACTTATAAGTTGTGAATAAGTCCTTGGGGCTCGCGAGGTAATGAGGACAGAGCATTCGGTCTTCTCAACAAATGCCGGTAATGTCACAGCAGTCTGAGTGGACTAGGAGATCATTGGACCGACCAGACGGGACTGGATTAGTAGGCACATTAGGAGTAAGTCGAACAGTTAAGGTGGGAAGATAAATAAAGAGTCAGCAGAGACGGAGAGGTTTGGGATGCAAGAGGCGGCATGAATATAAGGCATGCAAGTCAGGCAGGCTTGCAATATGAGAGGAGTTTTGTGCTGGCGATTAAGAGCCTAAAACTACATTTCTTCAGTCAGGAAGCAGTCAAAGAGAATAATAGTGCAGGGCACGGAGAGCACGCTCTCCGGTTGAAGAAGGAATAAAGGCAGAGCGCGATAAAGAGAGGAGAGATTTGAGAGATTACGTTTAGGACTAATAAATGCGACAGTTAACGTGGCTCATGTGGTGATGGTGACAGAGCGTTTAGTCTTCCGATTATGGCAGGCAGCGTCGGAAGTCGGAGACAAGTAGACCGATCATGCGAGACTGGGTTTGTCGGCGCATTGTGATTGAGTAGTATAGTTCATTTAGGAAGGTAAGTGGAGTCAGTATGATTGGACTGGTCAGAGATAGACGTTGTTATGTTAACCTAGGGCGAAGAAGTCCAGCAGGATACTAAGGTGAGGGAGACACTGCTTTGGATCGACCGAGCCTAGACCGCTAACCTCCCGGTAGCCTGGTAGCAGTCCCAGAGAATTTGGCTGATCAGTTGAAGCTGAGTTATGGATGACAGAGAGTCAGCCGTCCGATTGAAAAATCACTGAATACAGACGGCGCTCAGTCCTCTGAACGATGGCTAGTAATGTCACAGGAGTCTGAGAGTAGATGAAGAGAAGGAGACCCATCAAACGAGACAAGATTAGTTGGCGAAACGAGATTGAGTCAAACAACAAACTTGGTGGGAAAATGGAGTGGGTCGAGAGGTGGACAAGTTAGATGTGGTGGTGCCTATATAGAGGGTGAACAAGTCTAGCAGGCTGTCAACGTAAGTGCGACATAGCTTTGAGTCTACAGAGTCTAGACCGTTTAAATGTTGCTGGTCTAAAGAAGATCAAAGAAGCAGACCGGCCAGCTTAGACTAGGTTATGGCATGGCACTGAGAGTTGGTTTTCCGATTAGAGAAGAAATGGAAGTAGAGAGCGCCATAAGGAGGGAAGACGGTCCGGATAGAAAGAGGTTTACTTATAAGGTGTGGAAAAGTCCATGAGGCTAATGAGGTATTGGGGACAAAGGGTTTGGTCTTCCGAATAAATGCCGGTAACGACACAGCAGTCTGAGTGAACTCGGAGAGCAGGGGACTGATCAGTCGAGACTGTATTAGTCGGCACATTGAGAGCAAGTCTTACAGTTTAGGTGGGAAGACAAATAAGGTGCCAGCATAGATGGACAGGTTAGGGATGGCAGAGATTATATTAAGGTAAAGCATGCAAGCCAGGCAGGCTCGTAATGCGAGAGAAGTTGTGTGCTGGTGAATCAGAGCCTAGAACTGAATTTCGATAGTCTAAGAGGAGAATATGGCAGGGCACTGGGCGCACGCTCTCCGGTTGAAGAAGAAATAAAGGCAGATCGCGATAAGGAGAGGAGAGAGTCAAGAGTTTACGTTTGGGGCTAAGAAATGCGACAGTTAAATAAATAAATAAATAAATATTTTATTCTTGACAATGCGAGACACGCCTTTTGGGCACGATCAGCATATTGCATTATTGTACATGATAGCGGAATAAGCAGCACCAACAGTGGGAGTAGTACAGTTGGAGACAGTAGTGTGGGCCCATAGAGCCCCAAATGTTGTAGGTAGTCTATGTACACAGAATGCGAGAGGTAAAGATAATAATCAGATCACTTATATGGTATGTTGATGAGGAACTAGTCCGATGAGGTCCCGTAAGCAATGTAAGTCAGTGAGTGAAGTATGAGGAAACGGGTGAAAAATACTTAAGAATAGTGGTGTCACTAATCAGATGCGTAAGCGTGTTCTTGCGAGAGCCGATATATGCACAGAACTTGTAAATGTGGTGTCGGTCAACTTGCCAATGTGTTAGGGGCGGTGACTTTATTGAGTGGCGAGTCACATCCGTCACGTCGCAGTGTTGTTAAACAGACATTTGTGGCATTTTTAGGGAAAACGCTTGCCAGACGAAGACCCACCACGTCCTGGAGCACTGCCGGCTGTTAATATAACATTGGCAAGATTGTATCTGGCCGATTACCCACGCGGATATTCGCAGTCACGTAACGCCAATATGTTTCCTATGACTGTGTAGTCGCCTTCGGAGTCCAGTACAAGTGGTTCGAGCTGTTGAAGTCGGACGACTCAGGTGACTTGTATTGAATTGATCAGCTTCCTAGGTTCTTTAGTGTGTCATGATTATGAAGTGCGGGTTTTTTCTTTGTTCTTTATTGAATCCGTGCCCTTGGGAGCGTCGCAGGTACGTCTAAGCGGTGTTCTGTGCAGGTAATGTTATCCTGTAGAACAAGGGGAAGAAGAAAAGCGGACCGAGCAAACTGCCAACAAAATTGAACAGGACTATGTTATTGTATAAATCTAAAATTTATGGTAAAGTTGTGCTGGCTGAAATCAACGGAGTGACCGATGAGCTGAGGCTAGTGGTACCTATACCGCCAATGAATAGTTGCGATGTGAACGAAGAGAGACGTCAAACAAGAGAGGTAGACGTTAATGTGAGTTGAGATACATGATAGTGGAGCCGAGAGCCAAACTCAATCAGAGACCGGAAATCCGGATTTCGGTAGGCGTTACCAAGCATAGGGATAATGATTAAGACAAAGAAGAGTATCATAAGGTTGTAACTTATACCAGTGAAAACTTGAGTCGATGGCAGCCGTTGCTCAAAATAAGAGAGGCCTTGGCTTGAGACCTATAGGCATTTGGAGCCTCAGAGGACTAACTTGGCCAAAATGTTTTGGATTAAGACGCACAGAAGGAAAGGTAACCAAAAGAAAACGGGGATGTTGCGCTGACGCTAGTGATAACTACACCTCCATTGAACTGTTGCGATATAGACCAAAAGAGAGGCAAGACAAGAGAGGGGAAAGTAATTTTGAGCTGAGATTCATGATGGTGGAGTCGAGAGGCAAAAGTCAGTCAGAGGCCTGAAATTGCAACTTCGCATGGGACCAAGCATACAGGTAATGAGCCAGACGGAGGCCAGTATCTTGAGGCTGTTTCTCATGCCAATGAATACTGTAATCGATGCTCAAAGGAAGAGAAGCCTTTGTTTAAGACCTATAGGCATTTGGAGCCGGAGGCCGGTGCCGTCCAGGAGGTTTAAGAGTGCGTGGCGCAGTAGGAAAGCAAATCAAATGTGGCCTAGTATATTGTGCTGACACTATTGGAACCTAAACCACCATTGAACCGATGCGATATGGACCAGAGAAGAGGCCAAACAAGAGAGGGGGACGTAATTGTGAGCTTAGAAGTATGAGAGTGGAGCCGAGAGGCAAAACTCAGCCAGGGACCTGAAATTTCAATTTCGGTAGAAGGACAAAGCATGCAGGTAATGTACCAGACGGAGGAGAGCACATGAGGCAGTTAATTATACAAATGAGAACATTTGCCGACGGCAGCCGATGCTCGAATGAGAGAGGCCTTGTTTTGAGACTGATTGATTTCAGGAGCCTGAGAGGCCGGACAAGTCCAGTATATTTAATAATGAGTGTCACAGTAGCAAAGAGAATCAAACGGGGGCTAGTAAGTTGCGCTGGCGTTAAAGGTACCTGTACCGTCACTGAACCGATGCGATATGGACCAAAAGAGAGGTAATAGTGACAGAGCCTTCAGTCCTCCGAGCAATAGCCGGCAGCGTCACAAAAGTCGGGGAGAAGGAGGCCGATCAGCCGAGATTGGATTTGGTCGGCGCATTGTGATTGCGTATTATGGTTCATTTCGGAAAATAAGTGGAGTCAGTATGATTGGACTGGTCAGAGATAGAAGTGGTTGTATTAGCATAGGGCGAACAGGTCCAGCAGGCTATCAAGGTGAGAAAGACACTGCTTTGGATCGAAGTAGCCTAGACCGCTAACATCCAGGTAGCCTGGTAGTAGTTCCAGCGAGTTTGACTTATCAGATGAAGCTATTAGGGTATGGCACAAAGAGTCGACCGTCCTATTGAAGAAGGATTGAATGCATACGGCGCTTAGTCATCTGAACGTTGGCCAGTAATGTCATAGCATTCGGAGAGCAGGAGACCGGTCAGTTGAGACAGGATTAGTCGGTGGAATGCGATTGATTTTGGTGCACAAATGGAGCGGGTCGAGAGGTGGACATGTTAGTGGTGGAGGTGCCTATTTAATAGAGAGTGAACAAGTCTATCAGGCTGTCAACGTAAGTGAGACATAGCTTTGAGTCTACAGAGCCTGAACCGTTTAAATGTTGCTAGTCTGGAAATGGTCAAAGAAGCAGACCGGTCAGCTGAGACTAGCTTATTGCAGGGCAGTGGGAGCTGGTCGTCCGATTGGAGAAGATGTGAAAGTAGAGAGCGCCATAAGTAGGGGAGATGGTCCGGATAGATAGATGTTTACTTATAAGTTGTGAATAAGTCCTTGGGGCTCGCGAGGTAATGAGGACAGAGCATTCGGTCTTCTCAACAAATGCCGGTAATGTCACAGCAGTCTGAGTGGACTAGGAGATCATTGGACCGACCAGACGGGACTGGATTAGTAGGCACATTAGGAGTAAGTCGAACAGTTAAGGTGGGAAGATAAATAAAGAGTCAGCAGAGACGGAGAGGTTTGGGATGCAAGAGGCGGCATGAATATAAGGCATGCAAGTCAGGCAGGCTTGCAATATGAGAGGAGTTTTGTGCTGGCGATTAAGAGCCTAAAACTACATTTCGTCAGTCAGGAAGCAGTCAAAGAGAATAATAGTGCAGGGCACGGAGAGCACGCTCTCCGGTTGAAGAAGGAATAAAGGCAGAGCGCGATAAAGAGAGGAGAGATTTGAGAGATTACGTTTAGGACTAATAAATGCGACAGTTAACGTGGCTCATGTGGTGATGGTGACAGAGCGTTTAGTCTTCCGATTATGGCAGGCAGCGTCGGAAGTCGGAGACAAGTAGACCGATCATGCGAGACTGGGTTTGTCGGCGCATTGTGATTGAGTAGTATAGTTCATTTAGGAAGGTAAGTGGAGTCAGTATGATTGGACTGGTCAGAGATAGACGTTGTTATGTTAACCTAGGGCGAAGAAGTCCAGCAGGATACTAAGGTGAGGGAGACACTGCTTTGGATCGACCGAGCCTAGACCGCTAACCTCCCGGTAGCCTGGTAGCAGTCCCAGAGAATTTGGCTGATCAGTTGAAGCTGAGTTATGGATGACAGAGAGTCAGCCGTCCGATTGAAAAATCACTGAATACAGACGGCGCTCAGTCCTCTGAACGATGGCTAGTAATGTCACAGGAGTCTGAGAGTAGATGAAGAGAAGGAGACCCATCAAACGAGACAAGATTAGTTGGCGAAACGAGATTGAGTCAAACAACAAACTTGGTGGGAAAATGGAGTGGGTCGAGAGGTGGACAAGTTAGATGTGGTGGTGCCTATATAGAGGGTGAACAAGTCTAGCAGGCTGTCAACGTAAGTGCGACATAGCTTTGAGTCTACAGAGTCTAGACCGTTTAAATGTTGCTGGTCTAAAGAAGATCAAAGAAGCAGACCGGCCAGCTTAGACTAGGTTATGGCATGGCACTGAGAGTTGGTTTTCCGATTAGAGAAGAAATGGAAGTAGAGAGCGCCATAAGGAGGGAAGACGGTCCGGATAGAAAGAGGTTTACTTATAAGGTGTGGAAAAGTCCATGAGGCTAATGAGGTATTGGGGACAAAGGGTTTGGTCTTCCGAATAAATGCCGGTAACGACACAGCAGTCTGAGTGAACTCGGAGAGCAGGGGACTGATCAGTCGAGACTGTATTAGTCGGCACATTGAGAGCAAGTCTTACAGTTTAGGTGGGAAGACAAATAAGGTGCCAGCATAGATGGACAGGTTAGGGATGGCAGAGATTATATTAAGGTAAAGCATGCAAGCCAGGCAGGCTCGTAATGCGAGAGAAGTTGTGTGCTGGTGAATCAGAGCCTAGAACTGAATTTCGATAGTCTAAGAGGAGAATATGGCAGGGCACTGGGCGCACGCTCTCCGGTTGAAGAAGAAATAAAGGCAGATCGCGATAAGGAGAGGAGAGAGTCAAGAGTTTACGTTTGGGGCTAAGAAATGCGACAGTTAAATAAATAAATAAATAAATATTTTATTCTTGACAATGCGAGACACGCCTTTTGGGCACGATCAGCATATTGCATTATTGTACATGATAGCGGAATAAGCAGCACCAACAGTGGGAGTAGTACAGTTGGAGACAGTAGTGTGGGCCCATAGAGCCCCAAATGTTGTAGGTAGTCTATGTACACAGAATGCGAGAGGTAAAGATAATAATCAGATCACTTATATGGTATGTTGATGAGGAACTAGTCCGATGAGGTCCCGTAAGCAATGTAAGTCAGTGAGTGAAGTATGAGGAAACGGGTGAAAAATACTTAAGAATAGTGGTGTCACTAATCAGATGCGTAAGCGTGTTCTTGCGAGAGCCGATATATGCACAGAACTTGTAAATGTGGTGTCGGTCAACTTGCCAATGTGTTAGGGGCGGTGACTTTATTGAGTGGCGAGTCACATCCGTCACGTCGCAGTGTTGTTAAACAGACATTTGTGGCATTTTTAGGGAAAACGCTTGCCAGACGAAGACCCACCACGTCCTGGAGCACTGCCGGCTGTTAATATAACATTGGCAAGATTGTATCTGGCCGATTACCCACGCGGATATTCGCAGTCACGTAACGCCAATATGTTTCCTATGACTGTGTAGTCGCCTTCGGAGTCCAGTACAAGTGGTTCGAGCTGTTGAAGTCGGACGACTCAGGTGACTTGTATTGAATTGATCAGCTTCCTAGGTTCTTTAGTGTGTCATGATTATGAAGTGCGGGTTTTTTCTTTGTTCTTTATTGAATCCGTGCCCTTGGGAGCGTCGCAGGTACGTCTAAGCGGTGTTCTGTGCAGGTAATGTTATCCTGTAGAACAAGGGGAAGAAGAAAAGCGGACCGAGCAAACTGCCAACAAAATTGAACAGGACTATGTTATTGTATAAATCTAAAATTTATGGTAAAGTTGTGCTGGCTGAAATCAACGGAGTGACCGATGAGCTGAGGCTAGTGGTACCTATACCGCCAATGAATAGTTGCGATGTGAACGAAGAGAGACGTCAAACAAGAGAGGTAGACGTTAATGTGAGTTGAGATACATGATAGTGGAGCCGAGAGCCAAACTCAATCAGAGACCGGAAATCCGGATTTCGGTAGGCGTTACCAAGCATAGGGATAATGATTAAGACAAAGAAGAGTATCATAAGGTTGTAACTTATACCAGTGAAAACTTGAGTCGATGGCAGCCGTTGCTCAAAATAAGAGAGGCCTTGGCTTGAGACCTATAGGCATTTGGAGCCTCAGAGGACTAACTTGGCCAAAATGTTTTGGATTAAGACGCACAGAAGGAAAGGTAACCAAAAGAAAACGGGGATGTTGCGCTGACGCTAGTGATAACTACACCTCCATTGAACTGTTGCGATATAGACCAAAAGAGAGGCAAGACAAGAGAGGGGAAAGTAATTTTGAGCTGAGATTCATGATGGTGGAGTCGAGAGGCAAAAGTCAGTCAGAGGCCTGAAATTGCAACTTCGCATGGGACCAAGCATACAGGTAATGAGCCAGACGGAGGCCAGTATCTTGAGGCTGTTTCTCATGCCAATGAATACTGTAATCGATGCTCAAAGGAAGAGAAGCCTTTGTTTAAGACCTATAGGCATTTGGAGCCGGAGGCCGGTGCCGTCCAGGAGGTTTAAGAGTGCGTGGCGCAGTAGGAAAGCAAATCAAATGTGGCCTAGTATATTGTGCTGACACTATTGGAACCTAAACCACCATTGAACCGATGCGATATGGACCAGAGAAGAGGCCAAACAAGAGAGGGGGACGTAATTGTGAGCTTAGAAGTATGAGAGTGGAGCCGAGAGGCAAAACTCAGCCAGGGACCTGAAATTTCAATTTCGGTAGAAGGACAAAGCATGCAGGTAATGTACCAGACGGAGGAGAGCACATGAGGCAGTTAATTATACAAATGAGAACATTTGCCGACGGCAGCCGATGCTCGAATGAGAGAGGCCTTGTTTTGAGACTGATTGATTTCAGGAGCCTGAGAGGCCGGACAAGTCCAGTATATTTAATAATGAGTGTCACAGTAGCAAAGAGAATCAAACGGGGGCTAGTAAGTTGCGCTGGCGTTAAAGGTACCTGTACCGTCACTGAACCGATGCGATATGGACCAAAAGAGAGGTAATAGTGACAGAGCCTTCAGTCCTCCGAGCAATAGCCGGCAGCGTCACAAAAGTCGGGGAGAAGGAGGCCGATCAGCCGAGATTGGATTTGGTCGGCGCATTGTGATTGCGTATTATGGTTCATTTCGGAAAATAAGTGGAGTCAGTATGATTGGACTGGTCAGAGATAGAAGTGGTTGTATTAGCATAGGGCGAACAGGTCCAGCAGGCTATCAAGGTGAGAAAGACACTGCTTTGGATCGAAGTAGCCTAGACCGCTAACATCCAGGTAGCCTGGTAGTAGTTCCAGCGAGTTTGACTTATCAGATGAAGCTATTAGGGTATGGCACAAAGAGTCGACCGTCCTAGTGAAGAAGGATTGAATACATCATTAACTGTTTCCGGACAGCTAGCTACGGTTAATTCCACTACGCTTCAAGTACGGCTGCCTAAAGGCTCATGCTACTCATCATTATTGCAACCATTCCCCTCTCTCCATAGAGCAGATGCCGGAACT
The DNA here is from genome assembly GCA_944474145.2 of Dicrocoelium dendriticum. Classification (NCBI taxonomy): domain Eukaryota; kingdom Metazoa; phylum Platyhelminthes; class Trematoda; order Plagiorchiida; family Dicrocoeliidae; genus Dicrocoelium; species Dicrocoelium dendriticum. The sequence goes on along the minus strand of OX104067.1, from coordinate 115,184,347 downwards.
CTGGAGCCCAAGTACGATATATGCCACCATTTCGTCGGCCAAGCCAAGACGCCTTCCACCGGACAAACTGCAGGCGGCAAAGAGAGTGTTCGAACACATGCTTTACCTCGTGAGCATACGCACTTCCAAAAGCTGTTGGACATCTCCGCTTCATTTGGTGCCAAAGAAGACAAGCTATTGGAGACCATGTTTCGACCACCGTGAGCGCAACAGTTTCACTGTTCCCGATAGATACCCGATTTCCCATATGCAGGATTTGTCCAGCAACTAGCAAGGAAAATGTGTTTTCTCTACAATCAAACTACTTCGTACATACCACCACATTCCTGTCGCTCCTGACGACATCCCGAAGACCGCCATTACTACCACTTTCGGTCACTGAAGTTAACCGTAAGCCCTTTGGATTGAGAAACGCTGCCCAAACCTTTCAGCGCTTCGTTGATCAAGTCCTTATAGGGCTAGAATTCGTCTTCGCCTACATCGACGACATTCTCGTCGCCAGTTTGAACGATGATTAACCCCTATTACATCTTCGTCTGACCTTCGAGCGTTTCGCCCAGTACGGCGTGACGATTAATGTTGACAATTGTATTTTCGGCCAATCCTGTGTTGATTATCCCGGTCACTGAATCGATTACAATGTTATTCGCTCACACCCCGAAAACACGCAGGCAATCGCGGATTACCCAATGCCGCAGTCCTTCAAAAATTTGAGTCCTTTCATTTGGCTTGTCATCCATTACGATCGTTTCATTCCAGGTTGTTCCCGGCTACTCTAGCCCTTGGCAGTTTTACTAAAAGGCAAGTCCCAAAAGTTTGAGCCAACAGCAGAAGCTATTGTGACATTCGATAAGATCAAACCAACGTTGTCCAATGCCACCGCGCTTAGCCACATGAAAACCGATGTTGGTGCACCTCTTGTTCTCAGAACTGATGAATCACAAACTGACGTTGGCGCCGTTTTACAGCAGTTGTTTAACAACCAAGAAAGAATAGAGTGTCAGCAGCAATGGACGTGTTAGATATGGGAGAGTTTAAATTAGTTAGGTATAAGCACGCGGGTTGAAGGAAATAGTGTTTTGGTTGTGCCGAGTCTATATCGTTTTCGGCTTATTGCCCCGTAGGCAGTCAGAAAGTAGGAGACTGGTCAGAGAAAAATAGGTCAGCGCACAGAGCTGGGTTACTGAAAAGGTGAGGAGAGGCAAGGAGTGACGGGGAACAGAGTGTCCAACCTTCTGAACCAGGACCAGTACCGTCACAGTATTCAGAGAGGGTCAACAGAAATGGAAAGGTTAGCTATAGAGGTGGCTATGTTAAAAAATAGGGTGAGCAAGACCAGCAGGCTATCGGGAAGAGGGGACATAGACAGAAGCCTACAGAGTCGTGACCGTTTACATTTCGGCAGTCTGGAGTAAGTCAAAGAAAAGGAGACCCGTCAAAAGAGCTTAGATCAGGGCGGAGCACAGACAAACGGCAGTCGGAGAGAAAAGGAATTAAAAGCGAATAGCGTGATAAGGAGAGGACAGGGTCGGTTTAAAAGGAGCCTTATTGTGCTGGGTGTATAGTCTAACAAGGACCCTGGAATAACGTGATTCTTTCGCACAATTAAGACTTTGTATGGAATTCTATATGTGATCGGGGCCGTTCTCCCACAGCTCGTCCTCAGGGATGCAGGTGCTCAAGGTGTCTGCTACCTTAGGGACACTTAGCGGTCTGTATATGGCCGTGGAGAATTGCAGAATACTATCAGATGCTTTGATGGCTTAAGGTAACTTATTCCACACATGACCATACCTATAGAGGAAGAAGTTAAGGCGTATGTGGCAGCGGGTTTTTGGTGGTGAGAATGAATGTGGTTTTTGGCGTAGAGGTTAACGTGTGTCGCCCAGCGGTTGAAAATATCATTCAATACTTGAGTCCGAGGTTTTGCTTAGCTAACATGGAAAAACTAGGTTGGTTTTAAGTCTCCGCAGCCAAAGTAGTTCTAAACCAAGTTGCTTGCAGCGGCTTTGCTAACTGAGGGTAGCTGATCCTAGAAGGCGCTTAGTGAACGAATGCTGGACTTTCTCGATGACCAGCTTATCACTTTTTCGAGAATTAGTAACCACTATCGAGCAGTACCCTACCATAGGTCGGGCACACAACTTGTAGAACATGAGTCGCGACTCTAACAGGCTCATTGACTTTAGTATATAGCCAACGATATACCTGGCTTTTGCAGCGCAATAGCTCGCTTGTTCCGCTAAACTCAGTGAGATTGAGTAGTGCACACCGTGATCTCATCTCAGGGCTGTCATCTAGTTGTATTACTTTAAGAGTTAAAGGTTGGGCGGTATGGAGCACCGGTTGGAAAGAATGTTACATTTCGTTGGTAAGGACCCTAATTTCTACAGGTCACACCATGTTTCAAGAGCGCCGAGATCGCTTTGTATGCTGGATCGGACATTGCGTAGGCAGCTAGGATCAAATGAGAATACCACTTTTATAGCATCAGCAAAGAGCTAGGGAGTGCCTTTTTGGAAACCTGGAATACATCATTGATGTACAGTAAAGAGAGTAGAGGACCTAGGAAGCTGCCTTGGAACACTCCGCTGGTTACAGATGCTTTTATTGACGAGACATCGCCCAGTAGCACCGATAGCATTCGGTTTGAAACTTAAGAAAACCAAGAAAGGAGGCGAGCAGAAACACCAAACGCAGCTAATTTTGTCAACCTATCATTGTGTGGAACCCGGTCGAATGCCTTTTTCATAACCAGAAAGAGGATGACTAGTGCTTGACCCAGGTCTATGGAGTGTGGAAGGTCGTCTAAGAATTCAAACTGGCAAGTTTGACAAGATCTAGTAGGCAGAAACCCGTGTTGGTACATTTTAATAAGGTCGCGTTGCAACAGAAAACAAGGCATCCGGTCCTTTATTATCCTTTCCATGAGTCTAGACGCAATGGGCGTGTGGCTTATATGACGGCAATTTTCAATATTTTGTCGGCAGCTTCGTTTGTGTCGTGGTATGATGGTTGCGTGTTTCCATTTAGACGGGTTTTGTTCGCTCTTCTTAGAGATAGTGAAGATATTGAGAAGAAGGACTGGAATATCGGGTCCTCCAAGTATCAATATAGAAGAAGGGACACCATCAGGACCTGGGTAGTGTGTCCTTTTCAAGGAGCAAAGTGCTCGCTTGATGTTATTTAAGTCAAAGTAAATGGTGCGTATTTGTTCTTCAGTGAAGTTGTGAATCTTAGCTGGCAATGCCGAGTCATTACTAGTGAAGGATTTACAGAAGTGAGTGTTAATGCAATCGCAGAGCTTGACCGCATCAGTGGCTCTAGTTTTATCAGAAAGCGGAAGGGTAATGATCAGTATATATTTGCTGCACCCCCACTGCTTCATTAGTCGAATAAGAGACATTGCCTTGTTGTCAGTGCAAAGCGCTGCGTGCTCAGCTAATGTACGAGCATTGCTTTGTGAACTTCTCTAGTCGATTAGTAATTCGTTCATGCGAATAAATAGATGAAAGTCTTTGGTATTGCTGTAGCGGGAGCGCATTTTCTTAAGCCTAGTGGCTATTTCGCGTGTGGAAGCATCATCACGGGTCTGCCGCCTTCTTATCTTCCTCTTTTTGGAGGCAAGGACGTCTAAGCAGTTAGTGAAATTGTTATAAAACTCCCTGATTGCATTTTCTATATTTTCGGAGAGGAAAAATTCGTCCCAGGGTGACGCTCGAAGAAGGAAAGAAAATGTTTCCCAGTTGATGCGCTGGAGGAGGCGAGATATCTCATACTTGTTATCTTCCTGGTAAAGGAATTAAGGCAGTGCAAAAGACAGCTTCACCACCTTGTGGTCGCTGCCCGGTATGTTGTCTAACACGCTGGCGCATGCGTGGGAAAGCCGTTAGTGAATATTAGGTCCAGTGTGTTAGATTTTCTAGTCGGTGAATGCACATGCTGAGTCCAGCCGCGTGTGGAGCTAGTGTCTACCATGGCTCTATATTTGTGTGGGGCTGACAGATTAAGCCACGAGACATGAGGCATATTAAAAGCTCCGGCAATAATATTATAGCGTGCAGGAAGAAATGAGAATACCAGGAAGGGCTTGACAATTTTGTGAACGCTAGCACAAGAGGAGTGCGGTGGGTTGTATAAACAGCTCATCAAGAGGTCTAGTGGACCTCCAGGGGCCTGAATACATACTGAGTCTGCAAAACTGCCAAGGGATACGGTTTGGAAAGATGTTGCATGAAACTCGTTCTTGACGTATATGAGACATCCGTCACCTCGGTGATTGCCGCGTTCGCTAAAGAAAATGGTGTACCCTGGAATGTTCAGTGATGTGTCAGAAGCGTCGGCCGAATGCCTTGTTTATGGACCAACACCAGGTGCCGGCGTAAAAGGAATATGAGGGTCCTAGGAGGTGCATTTATTATTGATCAATCGTGCATTGAGGAGGAAGAATGTATACGTGTGGTATACCCATAGTTCTGTCGTCTAGGCGCCAGCTTCTGCAGTGGTGTCGGAAGCGGATAGTTTGGAAGTGTTGGGATAGGTCAGTTAAATGCAGAAGATATGTGTGCCGGGGACGCAGAATTGATACACTGGTGGCAGCCGGCCGCTGACAAGTCACTTGTCGGTTTGAGGTCCAAGGGGTTACGCATAGGGCCAAAACCAACCGTTTTGGGTTGGCTGCAGTGTATAAATGAGTCTCTGTATATGATACAGAGCGGGCGCGAGCTCTTGGAGAACTGGAAGTGGTGGACCATGCACCGTTGAATTCCATGCAAAAGGGGCCGCAGTAGGTGTGGCACTTCTCGGCGTCCAGACCTTCTGCAGAAGTTCTGTTGTGTGCGAGCGGTTAGTCGAAGTAAAAGGAGCTGTGGTATTCCCGTTGGATGTCGAGCTGTTAATAGCAGCGTACTTCGTTTTCGGTTGGCGCCGTACAGCCGTGTGTTTTGAACTGATGTTGATAAGTTGGAGTTTGAGTAGTTTGATTTGTTGGTTCGAGTAGGTTTTGTTTTCTGAATGGCTGGCTAGATCTGGTTGGAGCAACAATCCCGCGTAAGCATTGGTAAGCTGGAGCAGAAGGTGTAATAGTCACCGGTTGTAGTTGCAGGGGCATTGGTTTGACGCGGTCGGTAGTGTATCGGGGTTTGTTGCGAATTTGGAAGTGCTTTGTTGGGTTTGGGGTGTTGAGTAGGTAGTTCCGACGATGAGACTGTGCTTGGTTGGCAATGGACTTAGGTCCAAAATTGGGGATTGGAGGCCCTGTTGTCTGCGAGCGAGCCATCTGGTGGTGTGGTATTTTTGGTACTGGCAATGAGTATAATTTAGCCTTATCGGAACGTCTGGGTATAGTCCTTTTGTTGTACTGATATGGATTTGATGAGAGACGATGGGAAGAGCTGTAGAACACCGTTGCTTTGAGCTGCTGGTCGCTGGCGTTTTGTCGATAGAGAGTTGCGCGGGGTCATCGACAACGCTGGCAAATGGAGTATATACTGGTAGAAAGCCCACACTCTCAAGTTCCGAGTCTTTTAGGTGGTCGTCTGTATTGGGTGCCCAGAAAGCGATTCGAGTAGAAAAATCTAGCTTAAGGGAAACTATTATTGATACGGTAAAAGATTCCCTGTTGTCTAGCCATAAAGGAACGACACCGTGGATGCTCTAGCTAGGGGCAAGGAGTATGCACAGCACACAGGGCAGTCACGAGTTGCAACCGAAACGAGCGCCAGATAAAAATGGCGATGCGCCAGTCAAGCATTCGAACTAAGCAATCAGTTTAATAGACCAACCGGTCGCCTAGGTGTATAATAAATAATTTTGGTTAGAATGTTACACAGGCAAACCGGGGAACCTCCAGAATGCTGCATAACCCTCTCCCATAAGGGACTGTGCAAGCAGCCCATCGATCTACATGAGGACTGTCCGTCGCGGGCCAGCCTTCTGCGAGACCAGGTTGTGAAACCTGATGCAACCATGCAATCGGACCCTAGCGGGCTCCCACCCTTGTCCTCCCCAGGGTGAGGAAACGGTAAAACCTGTTTGTTGGGGGGGACAGTTAGTAAAGTTCACGTATGCGGTTGAGCAGGAAGTTCGTTTCACTTCCAGTTGACGTGCGGGGATCCAGCAAAATGTGAAACCTAGGTGCATCCAGCCGGCGGTGTATATAGAAATTAAAATGAAAAAGCAGCAGAAATGCATAGCAATACACAAAGGAGTGCAAAGCGAAAAACGTGCAAAGCTGTTTTTGGGTTTTCAAAAGGTTTTGCTCTTTTTGGTAGTTTCAAAACGTTTTGGTCTTTTTATGGATTTTCAAAACGTTTGGTAATAGCAGAAAATTGCAATGGACCTTTCTGAGTAAAATAGTGAGTGCTAACGAAGTCCGAACAACGAAATGAGGGCTTGAGCTTCCTAGCGCGTAGATTGATAGTAGGGTGGGTATCAGTGCTGTCGGTTGAAGTTGTCGGTTCTACTAGACCGGTCTGACTCGTCTGAGGTTGCGGTGTGAGCTGTGATGGCAAAGACTGTGAAGGTGCCTGTTGCACCGAAGCGTCAGACTTGTCGAGGAATGCAGACTTGAGTCAAACGACGTTGATCGTGTCAACCTTACCATTGTAATCAATGGTAAACGTCCTTTCGCTTCTGCCTAGGATACGGTACGGACCAGAGTAAGGAGGTTAAAGTGGCCGGCGTACGCTGTCGGTGCAAACATACACGGGCGTGCAAACAGTTAAGCGTTTGTCTACGTTGGTACGCAAGCTCTGTGCTCTGGGTTGCACAGGCTGAAGCTGTCGCATGTGATGAGATAGGCGAGCTGCGTAATTGCCATAGTCGAAGGCGGTTGGCGCTTTTGGTGAGACGTGTTCACCAGGTAAGCGTTGTGTGCATCCAAATATTAACGACGAAGGAGTGGCGTGCAACTCCGCTTTATACGTTTCTTATACCTAAGAGAGCGGACGGAAGTGCTTCGTGCCAGGATGTGCTAAATTGCGTACATAGTGATGCTTTGAGTTGCCGGTGGAACCTTTCTACCATCCCATTAGCTGCATGATGGTATGCGGTGGTTCGGTTATGCTGGCAACCAAGCACGTTGAGCAGTTTGTTGAAGGATCCGTCAAAGTGTGATCCTCTATTGGTGATGACTACGCTTGGGCAACCGAGTTGAGCTACCCAGCGTTCTAGGAAAGCTTGCGCAACTGTCTCAGATGAGCAGTTGACTAACGGAATCGCCTCTGGCCAGCGGGTGAATCGCTCGACACAAGTGAGGAAGTACACGTAGCCTTTGCATGGAGGCATATGTCTGACCAGGTCGATATGGATGTGTGCAAAACAAGAGTAAGAAGCGGGAAAGACGCCAAGTGTGCTTTTGGTGTGTCTGTATACCTGATGTGCTGACATCCTAAGCATGTGCGTGCCCATTGGCGGTCATCGCGATTGACGTTGAGCCATACGAAGCGTTCCGTTACGAGCTTCTGCGAAGCACGTATGCCGGGATGAGACAGGTTGTGTAGAGCATTGAAAACTAGTCGACGCATCGAAGTAGGAACTACGGGTCGGTCAGAAGTTTGTAAGACGCAACAAAGAATGGTCCCGTCAGATGAAGCTAGTGGAACTTCGCGTAGTTTCAACGAGGTGTTGAGTCGTAGCTTGCCCATGTCGGGATCAGCTTGTTGGGCAGCAGCCATAGCGGCTAGGTCAATGTTGGTGCCAGGCGATAAGCTGATCTGCTGAATGCATAAAAGCGCATCCGCGACGGGCTTGAGTGCACCTGAGATATGTTGTACGTCTGTCGTAAACTGAGAAACGTTGTCTAGGTGTCTCGTTTCCCGCGGAGAATACTTGTCCGTTGCGCCATTGATTGCGTAGATCAATGACTTGTGGTCAGTGAAGACCGTAAAATGTCGACCATTAAGATAGTGACGGAAATGTCTGATATCTAAGTAGATAGCTAACAATTACCTACCGAAGATGCTGTAACGCGTTTCGGCAGGTTGTAAACGTTTCGAGAAGAAACCTAGAGGTATCCATCGACGGCCGTTGAGTTGTTAAAATACTGCACCGACGGCAGTGTCGGATGCGTCGGTTGTCAGGGAGAGTGTTGCAGATGTGTCGGGATGGGCGAGAAGCGCTATGTTATAGATAGCTTCTTTGAGCTTCTCAAAAGACAGTCTACCGTCATCTGCAAAATGAAAAGACCGTTGTTTACCGTGGAGCACATCAGCCATTGGTTGGACGATGCTCGCGCAGTTAGGGGTATAGCGTCCATAATAGTTGACCAGGCCAAGGCATCGACATAGCTGTTTAAAGGAACTGGGAGCAGGATAGTCCTTCAGTGCCTGGATTCTGTATGGCAGAGCTACGATACCCGAGGCAGATTTGCAGTGGCCAAGAAAGTCGATGGAACCTTGGCCGAGCTCGCATTTATCGGGGTTGACGGTAACCCCATGCAGTGTTAAGCGTTAAAAGAGAGCGTCAAGGTGATGAAGATGTTCCTCGTCAGAAGAGCTTGCGACCAAAATGTCATCTAGATAAGGATAAACGCCTTCGTGTCCTCGCGTTACTTCATGAATAAAGCGCTGAAAAGTTTGGGCAGCTTTGCTGAGACCGAAAAACATTCTGAGGTACTCGGATAGGCCGAATGGCGTGATGACTGCTGTTGTATCAACGTCGTCTGGCGCGACAGGCATCTGATGGTGGGCGCGAACTGGGTTGACTTTGCTTAATATAGACTTACCAGCTAGAGCTGAGGTCAAGACGTGCATGTGCGGAATGGGGTATTTATCCGGGACGGTAACTTTGTTAAGTGCCTTGTAGTCACCACAGGGGCGCCAGTCACCGGGTTTCTTCGGTAACATGTGTACTAGTGACGCCCGTGGACTTTTGGACCAACGGATGATTCCCAGTGCGAGTATTTGCTCGAATTCCGCTTTGGCAACCTTGAGCTTGTCCGGGGCTAGTCTGCGAAGACGGACCGAAACGGGTGGGCCCTGAGTGCAAATGTGAGACATGACGTTTGACATCCAAGGGGGTAAGTCATTCAGGATGCGAACGAGTTTAGGATGCTTGTTAAAAAGTTCTAGAGAAGCTTGTGAAGCTTTTAGGTAGGACACGAATGGGAGTGCTAGCAAGCAGGTTGGCGCTCGTCCTGATAACACTGAGCTGGGACCTAGAGTCCATAAGCTTCCTCCTTTTAGCGTCGACGATGAGGTCGAAGAGTTGAAGAAAGTCTACGCCTATGATTTCGAAATGCACAGCAGCTATCATGAAAGGCCAGCGAAAGGTTTGCCAGGGGCCTGATTTGAGCTTTAGCAGCTTTGCGCCGAAAGTTGCGATTGGTGTGCTATTGGCGGCAAGCAGATTGGTCGGCGATGGTGAGATGACCTCATTTGGGCTACCGGGTATAACTCTATATTTGGCTCCTGTGTCTAAAAGAAACTCGGTGCCGGATGTCAATTTCGATAGGTTGATGGGCTAAACGTATTTGACCAACACACCCTGCGCGCTGCGGTAATATTTATAAGCAAATTCGCCTTGTTTACTCTTTTCAACAGGTCTCTATTTCTGCCTTAATTTTGGGGCTGCACCTGACTCTGATACCCGTGCTCTTTCTGCTAGTTTCCTTGAGCTGGTTGATATATCAGCTGTCATGCTCCATCTCTTTTCGCACGCGTCTGCTTACCGTACTGCTTCGCTTTATCTGCTATTCGTCACTACTGAACCATCTACCATGTCTGCATTTTCCCACTGCGGAGTACGTCGAGATCAGCCCCAGTCGATGTAGATAATGTGGCTCTTAATCAGCTTTCAGTAATTGACTTTCTTCACTGCACTCCATCCTTTGAAGCTGCTTCTCTATATTATGTATGCTTCGCTTCGACATTGTGACTTAAATATTCTAGTTGCACACATACACCTCTGATTATTACTGCTAAGTCTCTAACTAACAAGAGACAGGTGCTTCGTCTTTTGGTAAGTATAGCTAAACCAGATATGATTTTCGTCGCAAAAACCTGATGCCAAGTATATACTTGTGAGGAGCCTTCGAATTAAGGGTATCGTCTCCTTCCGCACTGTTAAGCACACAAGAGTTAGAGAGTGCGATATATATATGTATATCTATGTATATAAACGGGCTTTACTCAGCTGTTGCCCTTCAGTCTCAAAATCTTTATGCAGTAAAAGTTTTAGCTTTAAACATGCTAGGTTACAACTAACTTACACCAGGTGCACCAGCAAGGTATGCAATTCTACACGCCTGTATAAATTTGGGTGGATGACCGTACGTTTCTTCACAGACTAGAGCGGATGTTTTAATTGCGCTTTTCAGTATTAATATCCCGGAAGAAAACAAAGTGATAGTCGACCGGTTTCATGTACTTGCTCACAGGGTAGTACATTGCCCAATAACATTGGAGTGCCGACCTACACGATCAATGGACAAAAGCTGGTAGTTATTAGTTGTCCCTACCCCACAATAAATTGGGCGACATTTTCTACGCCCTTGGGAGCAAGAAACCTAAATCAATTCTATTTTGTTGATCCCATTGAAGTAGCTACAAAAATATTTTGCACTGAGTTGTTATCTGTCTTGGATTTAACAGCCCCAGTACGGCGATCATTTCAACACCATCCAAGGTGCAGATTTTGCAGTCAAACGCTCAGGAAAATACAAAACCTGCGGAGGAAATACCATAGTACTCTAAATTTAATCTACCTTATGCGAGCGAATGACTTGGCCCATTAATTAGCAAACCAAATTCGGCTACAGCTTATCCGTCCAGAACACGGTTCACTATTGCGGGCGCAATCTTCTCACGCTTAGTAGTCTACTGCGCAGTAGAAGTTCGTTTGAAGCACTTGTGACAGATGGTATAAGAACTGAAGGCGACAGTACTATCAGTGATTCGCGAACAATGTGTAAATGGTTTAACACTGTTCAAAGAGTCCCTTTGTACAGAGGTTAACTCTGTGACCGAAGAGCAGTTAAGAGTGACCAACGAAACACTGCACAGTGTTTAGTTCGACCTTACAAATATACGGTCAGTAAGGTTACCTATCAGGCTTTCCTTGAACCCCTATCCAGATGAAATATTACTCGTTTCACTACAAAATCCACGTGAAGGTATTGCTCTCCTTCTCTTAAAACGTTTACCTTATGCTTGTCGCCTAGTGAGTAACCTAGCTCTCTGCGACACTCTATTATTACGCCAGGATACACAGCTGGGTCGTTGCAGGATGTTTGCAATTACCGCCCGGCAAACCAAACCTCCAGTATATCCAGTTTACTGGAGGAACTAGTGCTAGAGGATTGGTTAGGTTATATATATAAGGAAGTGGTTAGCCACAAGTTTTAGCAAGGTTTCTTCATAGCGCGATCCTGTGCGACATGCCAATTAGATATGTTTGACCTTAACCTCGAAGCCATGGAGCTTGACAACGCAGTAAACCCTTTGTAACTTGATCTGCAGAAGGCATTCGATTGATTTCATCATCGGCGCTTAATGAATAAGGTTAAAGCTTACGGCGTAGGGAGCCTCCGCTAAATTGGCTTCGCGAATATTTTAATTAGCCTACGCCATCTGTTACATAGGAGTAGTAGAATCAACTACCACAGACGTCACAAGTGATATTCAAGGTAGCTTACTAGGTCCACTTTTTTTCTTATCGTACGTAAAAGACCTATGCGACGTGTTAATTCGCGTTCGCCCTTATATTTCTGAAGATGATGTAAAAGCCGTCAAAAGAATTTAAACAACTGACCTAATGCCTGTCTAGACAAAATCGGCGAGGACCTAACAGATTTAGATGCTAGGTGCCACAAGTGTCACATGTCGTTCTCAGCCGGAAAGTGTAACCTCAATGTTTATAAATGAACCCTACCTCCCCGGGGATTTAATTAATAATAAGACGGTTGTCAACACGAGCACCTCAGTGAAGGAGCTAGGGTTCCGTTATTCCAATGACTCAAACATTACTGAACAAAGACGTTTTAGTGTAGTTCATGCACAACAGCTAGCCTGTCACATAAGCCGGCACGCCTGCACTTCTGAAGCTTGATTATTACTACTTAACGTACAGTCGTCTGCAACTGGAAGGCTGTAAGTTCATATGTAGCAGCTTAAGGAGAGCTGACGGATTCCACTGATAAAATCCCAGAGGCACATGACCAAGCGAGTTCTTAAGAGAAATCCGGGAATGGCTTACAAGGTGCCATGCACTCCGCTTAAACTCCAACCTCTATGTGGCATCGCGTGAATCTTAACTTTTGCTTCTAACATAAACTCGTTTACAAAAGGGCATTTGGGGCACTCTCTCGCTTGCAGTTAAACACCGGGTCAAACTATAACTGTTGTACTAAGGGTAGCAAGATTGTACCAGCAAAGGCAGAAAAAGATGCACACACCTTTGTTCTTGGTATTTATATAAAACTTTGGCAAATATTACCTATTGTGTTAGGGAGAGTACGCATCCAATACGCATCTAGCTGTATATACGAACCTTATAAAAAGTGACAACGTGAAACGCGTGCTTTACATGTGACACAGGTGCAAAATTTAGCTAATCAGGCCCGATGACACCTACTTGATCTTTGCTGCCTCAATTACCTAAACTGAAGAGACACGCTTGGCGCATAGGCTTCATTTGCATATCCGGACCTGCCCATAAAAAACTAGGAATTCATCAATTTTCCACACAAATATTTTAAACGGGGTCCACATCTTAACTTTGGACCAAACTTAAAGCACAATGTACATAAACAATAAATCAAGGAACAAACTAAAGCAATGTACCATAACTAAGGAAGTTTTAACCAATTGACGGGCAAAACTGAATAAATGTAGGTTGGTCTGTGGGAAGTACTTTTCGTACTCACAGAACCCGCTCTATTATAGCATGCAGACAAGGGAAACTCTAAGGATTAAGATGTTTTATTACGCAACACGTTGGCCTATAATGAAGAAGCAATGTAACAGAAGCGGAAAAAAGTTACGGGATACTGTTCTCTTCTCTCTTCTCTTCCTGCTTCCGTACTTGCACAGGAATGTCGTTCCGAAAGGCAAACGGAACAAGGTACCATCAAAGCAACGATACAACTTCAACCACGCGCCAAACTAGTTTCCAGCACTCTTTAAACGGCATGCCTTCTAGGTAGGCAACCTTACCGTTGCCACGCCAAAGCCCGCTTAAGGTGCTACTTCTGTCGGTGTTTCTCTGTGGCGCTCCTTATTCAACTGCTCAGTCTCGATTTAGAAGGCTTTAAGTCTATTAACGTGTACAACCATGTGCTGTCCTGTGGCGTTATTTTGATCCCTAATCACACAATTCAGCTCCAATAGTATTCGGTCCACCACTTTAGGGCCTGCCCACTCACGATGCAGCTTTGCTGGGATTCGGGATACTGGTGCCTGGTGCCAATATTCGTGGTCGCCTGCTTTCAGCATGACACCGAAAACCTTGTCGTAGAATTTTTTCGGTCGCCGTTGAGCATTCGCCAAGCGAATGCGTGCCGCTTCGGGTGTGCGTCGAACGGAGTAAAGAAGCTTACTGACGCATTCTGCCACCGAAGGATACAATTGTTGGGATATCAACAATCGGACATCTGAGGTAAGTCGAACTTCTCTACCTGTCCACATAAACGACGGAGTTGGCCCGGTAGAAGAGTGAAACGTACTGCGGTAGGCCAATACGCATTTGGCAACAAAGTACCCCACTCTAGGTGTTTTGTTCCCAAAGGCCTTCCACAGTGACTTCAATGATCGATTCGTGCGTTCAAGCTGCCTTTCGTTGTTCGCAGTTAATCGATCCCGAGTGCTCTACACATCCTCTGTGCCAGTGAGCTTTCGAAACGACCCCCTATAGAAATGCAATTGCCCGGGCGCAACTCATTGATTAACCCAGCAGCTAATCATCGCGGTTGCCATAGTGGCAGTATCAGCCTGTGCGACTGGCACAGCTTCACACCATTTGGGGAAGTATTCTACTATGACTTGGATGTAGCGATTCCTTCTTTTCCTTTCCGTTGACGGACAAACGATGTCTAATCAAACTATTTCATTCGGGTGAACCGCTGGCATGGATTGTAGCGTTGCGCTGTGAGTCTATCGTAGATTTTTGAACGGCGCGCATCGCATGGCTGGCTAGCGGAACAACCTCCTCGTGGTGTCAGCTGGGTGGTTCGGGTTTAACCCGTTCCAGCAAATGGTTCAGCGGCAGTGTTCCAGGAAGTGATGGGTTTCGCCTGGCAAGCGTTCTCCCTATAAAAAGCCACAAATGTCTGCTTAACAACACTGTGACGTGGCGATCGTGACTCGCCACAAAATAACGTCAGTGCCCCGTGGATATCCGGATAATTCTATCCAACCCACAAACACAAATCTCCTACTCGCATATTGATGACAATATCAAACATGGAAGATTGGAGCAGCACAACTACAAACACAAAATACACAGCTACATACACATACAAACACAATGACATGCATACATACCCCCTACACAAACACAAACTGCTATGGCGAATATATCGGAGTTTTGCACCTTCTCGATCATGCATCGCTATGTAAAAAGATCATGCCTGTAAAGGCGTGCCTCACCTTGTTGAGAATAAAAGATTTATTTATTTATTTATTTGCTGGCTTGGCAGACTTCGACAACGTCTCTTCATCGATGCGGCCACCAGAATCGTCGGCGCCGCCGACTCGAATTTATTGATCGCAGCTTGCCTCAGCTGTTGATCTATTTCAGACAGTCCTTCCGTAACTAAAGCGTGTGGAGCTACGACCCTTCTCAGGTAAGTCGGACTAAAATGGAAAGGCAACACGCCCTGTTCGATGGCGAGCTTATACCACATGGCCCATATGCACCGAGCTGCGTCGCTAATCCCCTCAATTATTTTGGAGCTGTTTTGTCTTCGCGGGCGCTGCAAGTGGTAGATAATTGCCAGGTTTGGGTCCGAAGCCTGTGCTTCTTGCCGGAGACCACACCCGACTATTTATAGATTGTCTAGCGCTACGTGTTGCGTAGTCCAGGAAGGACAGTTTCCGTGATCGTGAAAAGGGATCCCGGGTAGAGCGTCCTCGTTGCCGTGTTGGTTCCCTGGCCGATGGCATCAGTCGAACTCGTGTTCTTGTAGGTGCTCTGGCCATCGTGCGATCTGACCCTCAGTGTCCATGAACTTCTGCAGCCACATAAGGGATTGGTGAGCGGTCCGTTCTATAAATTTTCTTCCTAACAGCTAGTGCCGATTATGTTTTAGGAAAATCACCAAGGCCAGCAATGCTTTCTTGTCGTAAAGTAATTTCGTTCTCTTGACGTAAGACTGTAAGAAACCAATCTCTCAATGCTATCCTGTCGTTTCTGTGGCAAAGCTGCCCCAATGGCATAATCACTGGCTTCCGTGTCCAAAACAAATTCCCTAGCATGTTGTGACAAATCCGGAAACTTAACACAGAAGCGGTACAGAGAGACTTGCGCCATCGATCGAAGCTTGTTTGACGTTCGACAGTCCACTCGAAACTGCAAACCTTCTGTACCTGTGCGTTTAACGGGGCCGCGACTTCCAAAAACCCTTCGTTGGACAGACGGCAGTATTACACCAGCTCTAAAAAACTACGTAACTCCTTGAGGTTGGTCGTGGCTGGCCACCTCTTTACCAGGTCGGTCTTGCGATGATCTTTCCGGATGCCTGCCCTGGAGATTATGTGCCCGAATTAGGTAACTTCTTCTTGTAGTAAGTGACATTTTATGCTTGGTGTTTCAGGCCTACATTGATCAGACACTTTAGCAATTTGGCTACGTTATTTGGATGTTCATTCTTGGTAAGCCAAGGTGCGATGACATCATCCAGATAAACGAGAGATTTGTGCGTAGTTAGATCACGAAGCACTTTCTACACTTTGCTGCAGCGTTCTATAGACCGAAAAGCCATGTTTGAAACTCATGAAGACCCGAAGGAACTACAAAGACTGTCTTTGATCTCTCACTCATTTCACGGTCTACTTGCCAATAACCGGACACCAGATCTAACTTTCTAAAATAGAATGTCCCTCCGAGTGCGTCAAAGAGACCCTGGATTCTTGGGAAGGGAAATGCGGCTTTTCGTGTGACTCCGTTTAGTCGCCGATAGTCAACGCATAACCGAAAAATACCGTCCATTTTCGTCACCAGCACAAACGGAGGTATCCAGGGGATGTAGAGGGACCTATTACCCATTTTTAACATTTCGTCAATAAGTTGCTGCAGTTTGGCTTACCAGTAGATTGGAATTCGTCCTATGGGAGTCCTAATCAGGGTCGCGTCTGCAGTATCTATTCGATGCTTCACCAAGTTGGTTCGACCTAGGTCGTCGGCTGACCACGCGAATAAATTCGAGTGTTGACGCAATACGTCATTTAATTTTTTCTTGTCTGCTCGTCAGTGGGCCGGTTGAGAGAATGGACAGTTGTACTTATGCACTGCTCGCCGTCAGAAGTGTTTTCATAGATCGCAGCAGCTTCCAATACAGCATCTCAACAAGGCCTAAGTACAATAGTACACTTATCTGTAATCACCTGATAAGCTCGCAAATCTAGTCGGCATTTCAAACGGCTCAGCGCATCCATACCAATGACTGTGGCAAACCGTATCCCATGTATATGGTGGCAACCATTCTATCAGCCATTGCTTTTGTAGAACATTCAACAGATACTTCCAGCACAATAACTGTTGCAGATTGTACATCATTTGTTTCCACTAAATGCCATTCCATAGGACTAAAACAAAGTTTTTTCTCACGCTTGTTCGTTAAGGCCCAGTTTGTCTCTCACCTTCCCTTTTCTCCGAGGTCCGGAACTTCTTGGGGATTTGGGATTGGACCGAGAAAGAGTTTTTGCCCGGGACAGGACATAACCCGCATGGACCTACAAAAAGCGTGGCTGTACAACAAATGAATACAACTGCACTCACTACCTCGACATTTGTCCAGTAATGATCGCTGGACACGAGGCCTTCACACTCCTGAAAAGTATACATAAACCTGAAAAATCGAGAGGCAAGAATCTGACGTTTTGCTCACTTGGATACACAAACATGACTAAGGTCTCACCCTCCATGAGCCTCAGCCATTATAGCCGCAACGACCAAAGATACCTGATCAGCTAACAGAGAAAATTGGAAGTCAATTGACTGCTGATAACCGAGGGTGAAATCAGTCGGCGAGCTGCTCTGCCAGATTTACTTTAGTGTACAAACGGATTTCTGACAGTGTTCCAGGACGTGGTGGGTTTTCGTCTGGCAAGCGTTCTCCCTATAAAAAGCCACAAATATCCGCTTACCAACACTGCGACGGGGCGGATGTAACTCGCCACTAGATAAAGTCACTGCCCACAACTACATACTGGCAAGTCGATTAGAATCATAATTTAATATATTCCTGACACGTTCAAGAGTAGGATATTCCCTGCCTACATGTATCCTTTTCACTACACATGCAAACCCCAGACTGTTTACACTACGCACGCTAGAACTCAACGTGTCGTCATGCATTGACGATTTCATTCCTTATGATTACTTTTGCAAGTTCCAAAGCATGTACAACTTTCGGCTTACTGCCGATTATATACCTAGCAACGTGTTTGTTGCGAAACATAATTGCATGTAAATGTTGATCATGCATGGTTTGGTGTGTCTCGATTAATTTGAGACTATACAATATATATATATATATATACATATATATATTCTATCGGCAACAACAAACGCACGGTTAAACGTTTCGTTAGCGATATCCAGCTGTGCAGTAATAGATTTTTGGACAGTGCATGGCTGGCCGTTTGAGGCACTCAGGTGGTAGCGGCATTTCGCCCGAACTTAATCTGTCAGCTACATAATTACCTTGTACCTAATTAAACTTTAGCACCCACCCGTGTCAATCAAGCCGATCAGTGGGACTTCCCCTACCCGCAATTCTAAGGTTAACGTTGACATTCCAGCCGATGTACAGATAACAGTGGGTATAATATTGGATGGTAAACTGTCGCACTCACATTGAAAAGACCGGTTGCCACCAGGTGGTCCGTAATTCTCCGGTCTTGGTGGCTGATTGCGTAGCGTTCCGAAAGGTCGCTGGGTAGTCGATCGTGAACCATAACTCCGGCTCTTATCGAACGGTGTACATTTGGACTGATTGTGCCCCGTCAAGGCACCACATCAATAGGTCTGTGTTCCCATTGCCGCGTCTACTTGTTCTACCTTGTCAGCCACTTGTAGGGCTGTGTCCAGGCACTCGGAGGGAAGAAGGCGGAATTCCATCATGTTAGAAGGCGTTTGGATGCCTTCAAGCAACTGTTCCAAGGTGAGCTTGCCTCCTTCTGCCATCGACTCCTCCACGAACGGCTTTTCTGTCTTCCTGCATAGTTCACGCACTTAAGCTCCGATGGTTCCTCTCGGCCTCTGGTGTCTAGCGTGGAACCCCCGCCGAAGTTCAACAGGCAGGCCGATCCGGTCAAGTAAGCGCCGAAGGGCGACAAATGTTTCCTGGTTGACCATTACTTCAAAGAGTTTAGTACACGCCACGATATCAAACGCCTCACCTAGGAGCATTCCCAATATGATGATACCGTGTTGCGAAACAGCGAAGTTCTTTAGGTAGAGCTGTACTTGGTTTCTCCACCTTGAGTAAGACATGCGAGGAGAAAGCTTGTCGGGGGCGGTAGCGGGGGTGTAGACGCAATCGGTTGCGGATCCGTAGTCATCTACTGTAAACCTTCTGACAGTAATTCCAAGGCGACCGAAATTCTTAATCCGGGATAAGTAACAAGGTTTGACTTTCATCTTCCCTTTGACTCGTTGTTTTCTGCAACGCCCTAGTATCCAGGCAGGGTCGCCACTTGTAGAATGCAGACAAGGGAGAACTTCAAGGATTGAGGCGTAACTTCCGTTACGCAATACGTAGGCTCTATGAGGAAAAAGTTATTTAACAAAGAAGTAAAATGTTACAATCAACTTTTCTCTTCAGGTTGTTGTCCTTCTTCATTAATTTTGCCCAGGAATGTCGTTCTGCAAGGCAGACGAAAAGAAGGTGCCGTCAAAGCAACACTTCCAATTCAACAACGCGCCAAACTATTTTGGATCACTCGTCACACTACCGGGGAGGAAAAAGCCATCCTAATAGTTCCTCATGCCGAAAAAAGTTTAACAACAAAAGTTTAAATGCTTTCTGCACACAAATTTATATTGGGTCGCTAAATGAGGCTAAAATTGAAGTTGATAAAGAATTATAAATAACTCGAAAATCCACATTTTGTTTGTTGTCTTGTAACTCGGGTACCTGTTACACTCTACCAATATTCTTTTGTTCCATTATCAATCGTTCCTGGCAATCCTGGCTTTTTACGATTAGATTAAAGCAAACGACGGAGAAAACTGTTACCTACCATAGGATAGGACAACACTCACTTTAAACAAATTATCGAATTCCACGCAAGCATTTACCTGAAGGGAAGAAATGTGCCTCACGTTTTGAACGTTGGTATCAGACAACCTCTTGATTTATTACCCCTTGAGTTCATATAATATTTCATTTGAATACATAACCTGCATTTTTTACGCAACCATGAAGACGAACGAACAATTACTTTCTACGTCGCTTAAGTAACGTGTGAAACATTTGGTTCGTGTAAAGGTCATGTCCGTTTTACAGATATTTTTCTTATATAAATTTAGGTACGTATACTTCTGCACACTTGTGATCGAAGTTCTTTAACTTCGGGTCTCGGCCTTTCGAGAAATATGCCATTAAATTATTTGTTTTATTATTTTGGTTTTACTTTTCAATGTAACGAAATAGTTTACTATTCCAGCTCAGCTCGTAGTGGAGTGAAAGCTAGTCTTAACCTACCTCCCCGGAAGGAAAGGATTAGCGTCAGATAAAAGTATCGACACGCTGACATTCAGTAGTGAAGGTTGGATTAACTCCACTTATATAGTACAGTCCCTGTACGACATTCCAGTGTTGGTTCCGCGTAGCACAGACGCCCCAAGCACACAAAGAAAATCATCTCAACTCGCCGCCGCAGGAAAGCAGAACGCGCCGTTGGAAGTTGAGAATTGTGTACATTAAAATGGTCAATTAAAACAACTGTACAAGGCGCATAGGAAAATTAATGAGAAAAGCGCAAGAAATGGAAAATCTATGAAGACTACAGGACTCCCCCTAGAGGGTGAGTGGGCAAGCTAATGCTCGAAATATATTTCTCACTGATTGTTAAACGCTAGTTTAGTAGCTAGAACCACGGTACGACCAAAACGTGTGTGTTTGTGTGTGTGAGTGGTTGCAGCGTGGCTGCAGGAAGTTGCGGAGGAAGGACAATTGGATCACACATATGCAGCGCAGGAGGAGTGCTCGGCGATAGAGTAGCATCGGGAACAGATGCCTCTGAAGATTGCTGAGACGGAAGTAGTTCGACGTAAGCATGTTTCAAACGAGCGATGCTTACAGAGTCTTTGCAGTCATTTCGGTCTAACACAAAATACTTCTTCTGGCGATCGCTAAATTGTAAGGACCCTCGTAGCGTGGCGCCAGGTGTTTACGAACAGTACCGACGCGCACAAGAACGTAGGGACAGTCGCGAAGATCAGAATGGACCAGTGGCTTACGAGGCGTGAGCCGTGGAGGGGTTAGGCGTACCGAGCTGAAGTGACTCCTCAGGCGTGTGACATAGGAGATAGGATCTATTTTTCCAGTGCCCCTTAAATACAACGCCATCTCTCTAGGAAGTCCAAGTGGCGTGCCAAGAACTAACTTAGCATGGTAACTGCCTATGTCTTCCTTGATCGTGTTACGTATGCCAAGTAGGATTATTGGCAAATGCTCCGGCCCTTGCTTGTTCGACTGCGAAGCGGTAATCGAAGCCTTCACTTGGCGATGGAAGCGTTCGACCAAACCATTGACCGCATGATGGTAAGCGGTTGCGCTTATGTGAGAACAACCGAGCAACCGACTTAGGTCAAGAAACAACGAAGAAATGAACTGCAGACTTCTGTCCGTCATGATGGTAGCATGTGCGCCAAAGAAGGAACTCCAGGTTTCGATGAAGGTTCGAGTCTCTTTTTATGAGGAAACGTCCCGTACTGGCACTGCTTGCGGCCAACGTGTAAATCTATCAACTCATGTCAGCAGGTATCGAAAACCGTTGGAACGGGACAAAGTTCCAACGATATCCAAATGGACATGCCTGAAGCGAGCATCTGGTGATAAAAAAGTCAAAGCTAGTGATGGTATGACGACGGATCTGGCTGGGCTGACACGTAACACAGTACTTTACCCACTGTTGGATATTAGAGCGCATAGTAGGCCAAACAAAGCGATCTGTGAATAACTTAACAGCAGCCCAAATGCCTGGGTGCGAGAGCCCGTGAAAATGATCGAATATGGCTCGGCGGTGACGTTGGAGAACGTAGCGTCGGGGCTTACATGTACACATGTCACAAGGAACATTGAAGTCAGAGTTAAGGAGCGGCAGAAGGGTAGGTTTGTTCGAAAGGTTTGATTTTATTTGCAGAAACTCAGCAGCTACCTCCTGATGAGCAGCGATTTCCTCTAGATTAAATGTCAGATTAAATGTCAGGACATTGCGTCGCCTACCACGTTGTTAATGGCGTCTACAAGACTGATGTCAGTAGTTAACTGCGATATGTAATCAAGGTGTCGTTTTTCAAGAGCGGAAAAACGGTCTGAAGAACCCCGAAAGGCAAAACCAAGTGGAAGTGATCAGTTAAAGTGGTTAATGAACGACATTCGAAGAAGGGTCGAAAGTGTTTCTTGGCGAGATAGACGGCCAAAAGTTCTCCTCCGAAGGTGTTATACCTAGTTTTTGCTGGTTGTAGTTTACCGGAGGAAAAGGATAAGGGTTCGGGATGACCATTGAGGAGTTGTTGCAGAAGGGCTCCAACTGCGGTTTGTGTCGCGTCGGTTTTAAGGATGAGAGGTGTATTAACATTAGTCCGTAAATGGCTCAACGCTGTGAGGTTAGACAAAGCATGTTTATCTTGTCGAAAGCGTCTATTGCTTCGTTCGTTTGGTTGAATATTCGGGTCTTTCCTTTAAGCAAGTCGGTTAGAGGTTGAAGCAGTTTAGAGCCACCAGGTATAAAGCGGCCGTAATAATTCACCATACCGCTGAAACGGGCAGGGTAATGCAGGACTGCGGCCTCGGATACTATGTGATTGCTGTTGTTTTCTCCGGAAGTGGACTGAGCCCGGTGCGATCGATTCGATGACCGAGAATATCAACACTGGACTGGCCAAAGACATATTTGTCCACCTTGATAAATAAATAAATATTTATTCTCGACTATGCGAGGCACGCCAATTGGTAACGCCATGGTGATAAAAACGCTCAAAGAATTGGCAAAGATAAAAGATGTTCTTCGCGGTTAGAGCTGGCCACGAGAATGTCATCCATATAAGCAAAAACAAAAGCAAGTCTTCGGAGCACCTAGTCAATGCATGGTTGAAAAGTTTGTGCGGCGTTTCGTATTCCAAAAGGCATACGGACAAATTTAAAAAGACCGAATGGGGTGGTTATGGCTGTCTTGTAAAGGTCATCAGGGGCGACTGGAACTTGGTATTATGCCCGGACCAAGGCAATCTTAGAGAAAATTGCTTTGCCGTCTATGCCAATAGAAAAGTCACGAATATGTGGTAATGGATGCCCTTCAGGGACATTGAAATTATAATGGCTGACAGTAATCACCACAAGGTCTCCAATCTCCACGAGACTTTGGGGACCATGTGTAAAGGTGAAGACCATGGGATATTGGAATGCCAGATGATACGAGGACGGAGCATGTGCTTAAACTCGGCTTTGGCTTTGACGAGTTTATCGACTGGTAGTCGGCGTGGTCGAAAAGTGACCGGTGGTCCACGCGTAACGATGTGGTGCACAATCTAGTGTTTAGGTGCGTGACAATTATTGGACGGTAGATAGACGCGGGGGCCTACTGGCGTAACTCGGTAAATACAGTGTTAGTAGGTAGAGTCATTCGCTGTCCGATCGAGCTGATCGAAGTGGATCTGTCCTAAGGGGTGAGGGAGGTGATATTATCACGAATATCCCTGTTACGTTAGTCGACACTAAGACCAAATTGGGTGAGGAAGTCGACACTGATGTTTGGACGTTGTACATCTGCGATCAGGAAAACGAAAGAAAATGTGCGTCGAAGACCAAGATGGAGTGTAAGCAATTTCTGACCGCAGGTCTGGATTCTCCTGTTATTAGCCGCCTGAAATGTGGTAGCGTTTTTCCAGTCCACGAGGCAGAACGCGGACCGCGGCTCAAGTGTCAACCAAGAATGAAAGGTTGGATGTGGAATCATGGACAAAAAGCAGGCGACTAGAAGATTTGCCAGCCGAAGTCGTCGCCATTACTGGCTGGCTGAGGCGTTTCCTTCTTGAGCCTTGTGGGAAGGCTTTCGGATGTGCGCAACCAGGATGACAATTTTTAGCGGCATCATCAAAACTTCGAGGATAATATCAAATACGCTGTCCAGCGTCCCTGGGGTGTCTGTTTCTGCTTCTCGAAGTGGATCAATGACTTTGACTGCGGAGGCGACGTCCTCTCTTAACGGCGTGTTCGAGCATGCATAGTCTCTGACAAATGGATACAGGGTATCGGAAGACGAGGCATTATCAGGTGGGGTGGCAACAGCGTGACAAACTGGGTGCTGAAAGTAAAACTCAGGAACCTTGTCGGCCATTTCTACTAGTTTGTCAAGTGACAAATCGTCAGCGGATACAGCGAAAATCGCCGTAGGGTTGAATGGAAGACATTTTAGCCACAGTTGACTTAAGGCGCCTTGGTCCACTTTAGGGGAACCTACTAGACGTTGCATATAACGGATAAGCTGTGAGGGTGAACGATCGCCCAATTCAACTCCGGAGAGAATTTGATGAAGTCTGGTCTCAGCAGAAGCTGTAAGGCGTTTCAAAACGGCAGCCTTAAGCTTGTCTTAGGAAAAATCGGTTGGAACAGGGTCGAGGATGTCTATCACCTCGGCGGCTATGTGAGTGGGTAGATGGGCAGCGACGTAGGAAAACATAGAAGTTTGAGAAGTGATCCTACAACAAGGGAAAACAGCTTCTGACTGCAAAAACCAGACATGTGCATTGTTAACGTCAAAGGGGATAAGGAAAAACCAACAAAATTTTCAGCAGAGTGCTTATGGGGAGTGGTACTGGGCTACGTTATGCAGACGAAAAATGTTCCAGTAGGACAAAGAAGAAAAAGGCTCACCAATAATGTACTGGAGTGAAGACTAGTCTTAAACTACCTCCCTGGAAGGAAAGGATTAGCGTCAGATAATAGTATCAACACACTGACATTCAGTAGTGACGGTTGGACTAACTCCGCTGATGTTGCACACTACCTGTACGACAGTCCAGTGTTGGTTCCGCGTAGCTCAGACGCCCCAAGCACACAGACAAAACCATCTCAAATCACCGCCGCAGGAAAGCAGAACGCGCCGTTGGAGGTTGAGAATTTCGTACATTAAAATGGTCAATTAAAACAACTGTACAAGACGCATAGGGAAACCAAATGAGAAAACCGCACGAAATGAAAAAGCTATGAAGACTACAAGCTGTGCACATACGCTTAATAGATTGCGAATGTACCGGAGTGCCGCGTATCACCAAGAATAAACCATTTATTTATAAAGCACTCACCATGACTTCGGAAGGTCCAGCCTCATTGTCATCACCATGAGGCTAGACCTTACTGTGGTGCAATGGTTTGTGTGCCTCAGTGATCCATTGAGCTACGCCGGTTGGTGCATATTGTACCTTCAGAGCCACTCATGCAAGATTGGTCAATAATTAGAAGCCAGACCAACTCAGTCTCGAGGTCCTCCAGGTTGGGTTTTGGAATGAGGGTGCATCCTTGTTCCTAAAAACGGACTCCTTGCAGCCCAACGCCAAAAGCGCTGTCTTGCGCTCAGGTTTTGGCACCAAAGGCTTTGGTTGAGAACCCTAATCATTCCCCTGTTTAGGTAGGGGAAATATGACATTATCATGCCCACGCAATCCTAAGAATCTTTACTCAGATAATTACCTGATGCCATAGCATCAGGATAAGCAACGGTGCCTTATCCGCTGCATCGAACTGGTTGGAAAGGTGTTTGAAGGTTACTGCTCAAGCCCTCCCGTCTTCTTATACCCCTCTTACGCTTTTCCGCCCTTATGGTCCAGTTCCAGCTTTACTGTTATCCCCTGTTTTCAACCCCAATCGTTGGCCCTTCCTCATATTTCTTCAGCAATCGCTTATCTTTTATTTTCCACTCACCTGTGAACGCAGAGCGGTATTCCTTCTCCGTCAACTGGGCTATGTCCAAGCAAGCCGTCAAGCCCAATTCACCGGCTTCCACTTGGAACCCTCGTTCCTTCTTCAAATTGACATGCCTTAATATTCGAGCATTGCTTCAGGTCGGTCAACAGGCATAACTTGCCCGAATATTAGAGACCCTCTCGGTCGATTTCTGCTGCTTATCGGAGACCCGCCTGCAAGGCCCGATCTCTGTGCTCAATCCGCGAACCCCTTCAGTTGACACTAGCAGCACTTTCTCATTGCGCCTATCTGGTGACGAGGCAGCTTCGAGCACCGGCAAAGCCGGTGTCACTATTTCCTTGACTCCCCGGGCTGAGGCTACTCTGGATGACTGAATGCAACTAAGTAGCCGGATATGTGCGGTTCGGTTGACTGGCTCGTTCAAAGCTTCGAAGTCGAGTGGGACTACCAGGTGTCTATTCGATATCGCTGCCTATGCACGGACAAACTCGAGCGATGACTCGGTAAAAGACGACTTCTTTCGTCAACTGAACAAGTTTCGTCGCCACAAAAGATGCTCGGACACTGTTGTGCTGGCTGGGGATCTAAACCATTAAGTTTGAATATTCTCCACTGACGAGCTGCATCTGGGCTGCCAAAATGGTGTAGGCTCCCGTCTCGAGAACGGTGAGCGGTTAACGCATTTGTATAAGGCTGCTAGCTTATTTCTTGCGAAGCCTAAGTCCAACACAGCACCCGCCGGAGGGTGGGTTGGCGCCCACCAGCCTCGAACCAGCACTGGACGCAAAGCAATCGCATTGCGATACGTTACCGATGGAGCGGTTGCGTGCAAAACTGTCGCTCGATTTGCAGCACATGTGTAAACACCGATCATACACCTGTATGTGCTGACCTACCAAAGCGCTTTGGCTGATTTCACGACGATGTTGTGCTCGCATTGACTCCATCCAACTGGCGAGGCCAGCAGTACTGAATACCTAACACCGACACCCGCGACGTGCGTTGTTTGCCCGCCGGGGGTGTGGAGTTAAACAGAGGAGGGGAGTCCAGGTAATTACGTGGTCGAGAGGAATAAAGGCCCTCACTTCCAAGCTGGCTTTAATTGGAGCGTCTCTGCTCCCTGGTTAGGGACCGAAAGCCCATTAACACGTTGGGCTGGATACTTATGTTGGTATAGCTAGTAACCGACCTCAGCGGCGTTCGTGCTGTGCGCTTCTTTGTCCTACCCCATACATCTTAGCCTCCTCTCCAACCACGATCTCACTACTTGGCCTTATATAAATTTGCATAGTAATCTTTTGATGCACAGTAGCCGGCTGGTAACTTGTCGGAACTATGTCCATCTGTTATCGGTAGCTCAGCTGGCTTGCATCAGTTGCATTACATTTCTGCTTTTTTATTCTATGTATTGCAGCACAATAGCTGAAGTGTTCTTGCCTCCAGCTAACGTGTATAATGCTTACGCTGATGGTGTCAGAAGATAACCATGTTTTAGTGAACTTGCGTACATCACGACTGGACTTGCCTATTAGGGCCCCAAGTTCACCAACCTTGTTTCTTACCTTACACACATTATTAAGAACCCCATGAAATCGTCTTGTATGTAGAGGACTGCTGACCAAACATCTGGGACAACGTTGAGACCGTCTCGTCAAAGGTAACGTCGCGTGATTTTCTCGGCAAGATGAAGTTGGTGTAGCGTTTGTGTTCAACTGTACCAAGTTTGCGAAGAGGAAACCGGACCTTCCACGCGTCGTCCTGGTAAGCCAAGTCAACGGTGAACGGGTCCACATACCGCTTATACCAAGATTCGATCGGTACCCCAGCTTTGGAGTCGTAAAAGAATTCGCTGATGCCGCTAACCACATGGTCCATGGACTGAACATTGGCGCTCGGACCTGCATGAAGGGAAGAAGAGGAGAGCTTTTCGGTTAAGACGGACGTCAATTTAAGTTTTTGCTGCAGCATCAGTCTTAACTCGGCGTATTCGTCAATCATGGTTCATCAACCCTGTCGCCACTGTTATAATTGAGGGAATGTCTGATAAGATTGTCACTGGCAAGGTTGGAGCACGCCTACGGTAACTGCCTGGAACGCCGACCAATCGAACGGATGTGCGCTGACCTGATGGCGTTAGCTTAGCCCAGTGTACGCGCTGGTGGGACGGAAATAGAGCGAGCGTGATAACGATCCTAGCCGCACGTATTCCGGTAGACGCTGAGCCCTCGGAACGGACGCACATGAGAGGGGGTTACGGTAGCCGCGCACTAGTGGCTTAGACTTGAACGCTGCCCATCTAACGACGCACACAAAATCACTTGACCCAACCGACCCGCAACTAAATCGAGGAGGAAGAAAGGCAAGTGGTCCACTGGTGGTTCTTTTACGACCAACGGGGGGCGAATCACAGCCATTGCAACGGGTTATTAAGTTAGAGGAAATTGCTACCACGACGAGGTGGTAGTTTGTAAAAGACCACTGTCAAAAGGCACGCAGTTGGGCCGCGTCTCGGAGTGGCTGAGCGCTGCTGTGTTTTTTGGGAGGACTTGGACCTCGCTTTCCACAGCCATTCTGCCGGGGTTACTGGCGCGTTTCTGCGGGAATATCTTACGGGCCCACAACATATCTCTTTGAAGAGAAAGCGTACCGCTTCTGACGAGGATTGACATGGAGGGATTTCGGCGTCCTACGGATTCTTCCTGCTGGTCAGCAAGGCGGGTTATCCAGGCGCGTCGACGACTGAGCGGCTTCAAACGTGCTTTGTCTTTGTGTATCCCATCCAAAATATCCAGCGGGATGTGCAGCGGCAGGCGCACGGGAACGCTGGATTGTGTGGAGGTTTCTCCGTGGCGCTATCCAAGTTGATTGCGATAGCGAACCCAGGTGTCATCACGCACGGAGACATCATGCAACATGTTACGTCGCCTGGTCGTCCATGTTGCTTTGATCCAGCGTGCATGACCTGCTTGGTAATAGCAAGCGCAGACCAGGGCTCCAGTGACGAATTCCTTGTGTTTGGTGCAGGCACTAGAGTGACTGTGTGGCTGCTCAGTCGGAATAAGCGCTTCGTTGGTGGTGCGTAGCTTGCGGCCCATCAATGCTTCAGCTGGTGACTGGCAGCCTGGCGTAGCTGGATCCGGTGGGGACCGGTACGAGAGCAGGAAGGCTTGAAGACACGCATCCACGGTCCCTTCCACGCGAGATTTCAAAAGCGCTTTCTTGAAGGTGTCGACAAATCCATTCGCTTGACCATTGGACTGGGGATGGTAAGGCGGTGAGCGGAGGTGTTGGATACAGTGTCGGCGACAAAATTCTTCGAAGATGAAAGACGTAAGCTAGATACGGTTGTTGGAAACCAAAACCTCTGGAAGGCCATGTTGACTGAAGGTTCGCTGGAGACAACCCAGAGTGCCGGATGCGGTTAGTGGGTTGACGGCGACCATTTCTGGCTATTTGGAATAGGCGTCGACCACGAACAGATAGAAAATGCCGTCGACGGGACCAGCGCAGACAATGTGCAATGGGGACCACGGTTTCGCTGCAGGATGCCAAAGAACCGGTGACTGGTGTGGTGGCATCTTTGAGGCTTGTTGACAATCCTGTAACACGGGGCGGACAGACTGCATTTGTCTTCGGTTTTTTGTTTGGTATTGCCGGAGAATGTACCGCCATGCAGATGGCCCGAAGAGGAAGATTGGCCAAGCCAAGGGTTGCGGGCCAGTCGATACCAAGCAAGTTGAGCTTCGCCTTAGTGATGTAGCAGCTCGAGTTGAACGTGGCGCCCTGGAAGGAGACGGAGCAGTGCAGCTGCCCAGTTAGCCGCACACCACCACCACAGGAGCTGGTGGCAGATTGGGAGGTCGGTTGGAATGGTGGCTTGACAAGGGTTCGCCAGAGCTCCTCGGAGATGATCGTGAAGTCCGACGCAGTGTCCAAGTGCAATCGGACCGACCGACCGTTGAGCAAAGCGTCGACGAATATTTTCCGATCCGCAGCGTTGGTTTGGAACGTGGCCAGCAAACTCAGCGTGCTGCCAGCCGGACCAGGTTTGGGTGTGCGTCTGAATCGGCATCTCTTCTTTGGCCAGCGGGTGGGGGGCCAGCACAGTTTTGGCCCCCTTAGGAGATAGATGATGACAGTAACCATCCCGGCGCTCCACCCTGCCACAACGTTGAAAATGATGCTGGCGGAACTTGCAGTTGCGGTGGAAAAGCCCGGCACCACAGGATCGGCACGCTTAGGGTGGGGACTTCGCTCGGTCGGATTGGGTGGGACGCGCGGACGATTGCGCCATAGGTGCTGCGATCGCCTGGACCATACCAGGTGCGGCGGCGTACTGGATCATTGCAGAATCGTGCTTCAGGTTGAGCAGCGTTTGACACTCCTGGGCAAGTTTATGGAGTGTGACTGAGCTATCCTTTTGTAACCTGGACAGGAGGCGCGTCCTGATACCGGCCTCGTGTGGAGACTGGAGGCCAGAGACGAAAATCTGACATTTGAATTGGTCCTCGGTGAGCGTGCTAAGTTGAAAACGTTGGCGTTTACGGTTGACCACGCCCACGCACGTGATGAACTCGTCAGCATCACTTTTAGCCACCTGCAGACACTGATAACGAGCACTGAACAGAGAGGACTGCTGGCCAAACATCTGGGACAACGTTGGGACCGTCTCCTCAAAGGTAACGTCGCGTGAGTTTCTCGGCAAGATGAAGTTGGTGTAGCGTTTGTGTTCAACTGTACCAAGTTTGCGAAGAGGAAACCGGACCTTCCACGCGTCGTCCTGGTAAGCCAAGTCAACGGTGAACAGGTCCACATACCGCTTATACCAAGATTCGATCGGTACCCCAGCCTTGGAGTCGTAAAAGAATTCGCTGATGCCGCTAACCACATGGTCCATGGACTGAACATTGGCGCTCGGACCTGCATGAAGGGAAGAAGAGGAGAGCTTTTCGGTTAAGACGGACGTCAATTTAAGTTTTTGCTGCAGCATCAGTCTTAACTCGGCGTATTCGTCAATCATGGTTCATCAACCCTGTCGCCACTGTTATAATTGAGGGAATGTCTGATAAGATTGTCACTGGCACGGTTGGAGCACGCCTACGGTAACTGCCTGGAACGCCGACCAATCGAACGGATTTGCGCTGACCTGATGGCCTTAGCTTAGCCCGGTGTACGCGCTGGTGGGACGGAAATAGAGCGAGCGTGATAACGATCCTAGCTGCACGTATTCCGGTAGACGCTGAGCCCTCGGAACGGACGCACATGAGAGGGGGTTACGGTAGCCGCGCACTAGTGGCTTAGACTTGTACGCTGCCCATCTAACGACGCACACAAAATCACTTGACCCAACCGACCCGCAACTAAATCGAGGAGGAAGAAAGGCAAGTGGTCCACTGGTGGTTCTTTTACGACCAACGTGGGGCAAATCACAGCCAATGCAATTAATCATTAAGTTAGGGAAAATTGCTACCACGACGAGGTGGTAGTTTGTAGAAGACCATTTTCAAACGGTGCGCAGTTGGGTCGCGTCTCAGATTGGCTGAACGCTGCTGCGTTTTTTGGGAGGAATTGGACCTCGCTTTCTACAGCCATTCTGCCTGGATTCCTTGCGCGTTTTTGCTGAAATGTTTGACGGAACCGCAACATAGATAAATACCCTGAGTGAGTCGTTCTTAGAGCGTCAGATAAAAACAGATCAATCCAAGTTGCCACGCAGACAATACGGGCTTCTCTGTGCAATAACTCCTAATTGGGTTTCCCCGTTTGTGCGGTGCGAGAATTGATAGGAACGACGTAGTGATCAAATTCGTTTGCAGGAACTTCAAACCTACTTATACTCGATCGAAGATGTATCGACCAAATCAGAACTCCTAGCCGGTGGAGTCGTCATGCATAGGATAAATTATATTTTGAAGGTATACCCACGAACAGCAGGCAAACATTCAACATCTACAAACGTTGGTATATTGGGCACCTCCAAGCCCGTTTAAATTCCAGGAAGCTGACAAAGTAAAACTTCCTGTTCAATGTTATTTAACACTGCTACCAAAAATGGCTTCCGAGAAAGATGGCTCAAACAATGAATCGTGACAACCACGCCGTGCCAGACATACAAGCGGGTCTGAGTAACTTAGCCTTTCGGATTTCTTTTGAATAACATGAAAAGTGAAAATAGCCAAATGCTCTCTGCGGTGTTATCTAAATACTGTTCTCAACCAAGGGTATTTGTACAGGTCAAACGGCAAACAATACAAGCAGTCCGTGGTCTCAAGGATAGACGAAGTCATTTAGGTTCAAATTCAGATGAGACTGAAAGGCTAAGAAGATTTTCCGAGTGTTTCTTCTTAAGCGGAACGTTGAGCCAAAAGATGATAAGGTGCTACGATGCCATGGTGGATCTGAAACGAAATAAACGAAGCACACCCTGGCCAATCAACAAATGTCCACGTCCTCTACCCTTGCAGCCTACGCTATGTATGTCAGGTGAAGTAAGGAAAACGCAAGAGAAACTGGAAGAGAAAGAGGAGGGCAAGTAGTTTAACGTAAGGATATTATCAGAACAAGGAGATGCACAAAAAATAGACTTAAGTTGGCAGATAAAACAATGAGTAAATGGTGTATGGCGGATAATAATGCAATGCTTAAGATGTCCCGCGGTATGGAACTTATTGCGAAAAACCAATCGCATGCTAATGTGAAAGGCGTTTTGGAGGGCCCTCCATATACCTAGGTAGAATAGCAAGGAGCTACGTGCATTCAAATTACAAATCCATAAACCCTTTGGTTAGGGTTAGGTAAGTTACCTTTTGATTGCGTTTTTTATCCTCTGACTAACAATTCATTATATAAAGTGCAAATACGACAACTCATCGTCAAGTGGTTTTTGAAATATCTCCAGGTTAGGAGCAGAGATGACATAAGCAGAGGAGGCGTCCCAAGGTCGCCGCACTTAGAAGGAAATGAAATTACTGCGGCATTTAAGCCGCCTATATTGTATTGCCAGTTTTAGAGCATGGTCTCCTAGATTGGTGTTATGGTTCAATTCCAAAGCGAACGACAAAAGTGGTTTGGGCTGTTCAGAATCCGTTAAGTAACTAGAAAATCCCCCGGAAAAACTGATATCGACTACTTTACCGTCTTAGAGATGTCAGTCTTAGCTGACAGAGCAGATGAAATAGACACCTGACGTACTTGGTTGCCTTTATTTGACGAGTCTCGAGAGCACGGAGATCCTGTTTCTACCACTGCTGTCACTCCTAGGTAGCATATTCAACGTGTGGTTCCACATAAGCGGTAGGCTTTTTGAGACAGTTTAGGGTTTAAACTGAACGAACGCGCTGCGTAGAAGGCGGAAGTGTTGATTGCGTGTTCACGTCACCTTTTCCACTAGTTTTAAAGATACCTACTTTGCCCGTATTAGTACACCCAGGTCACGCTCCTGAGAGGCATTCTGCAAGGTGTGGTCTACAAGCTTGTAAAAACTCACCGGCTGGTGACGCAGCTGATTGGTATTGCACTTAGCTATATTCAACTGAAACAGTTTCCACGTGGACCATTATTAAACTTAATCCAACTCACGTTGGAGTAGATCGTGATCTTCATTGTTCCTAAGCGCCCGCCATATCTTGACGTCATCGTTGAAGGGCAGGAACTATGAATATAACAAACCTCGGAAACAAGCGCGGTTTCAGCACTGGGCCTTACGGGACACCACTTTCCACTTCAATCGGGTTTGGGCGTGTACCCCTACAGTGTACTTGATGCTTCCGTTGGTGAAGAAAGTTGCTGATCCAACCAAGCACAGGATCCTCGAGTCTCTTGACCTGTAGTCTTGAGGTAGAACGCGGTGGTCTAAGTGGTCGAAAGCTTTGAATGAGTCCAGATAGCTGACATCAACTACGACCCCATCATCAGGCACTTCTGTTCAACTACCGCGCGCAAATCAGTAATTTGGTGGTGCGTGCACGTTTTGACGGAAGCCATGCTGCTAAGGTGCCACCATGTTGCGTTTTTCTAGGTAGTTCAATAGAAGCTCAACGATGACCGCTTCCGCCACCTTCGCGAGCACAGGGAGGAGACAATCTGAGCGATAGTGCGTAGTCACTGACCGTCAACGCCTTGTGGAAATTATGGTGCTAATGCCATGCTTTCACGAAGTGGGGACTAGTAGTTTATCAAAGCACCTTTGGAAGAAATGTGCTGGTTGTTCATCTAGCTTGGTGTCCGCAGCCTTTAGCGCTTTGGGCGGATCTTGTCAGCGCCCGGAGAAGTATGATTAAGCAGTGAAGGTAAACTCCTAAGCGCAATTGTTGGGTAAAAGTTACATGCGTAAACAATGGAGTCAGTAATGTTCATGACGTTATGGGATAGGTTGATGCTGAGAGTTTGAGCATTGAGGAATATTCTAGCCGCAGGCAGTAGTTGCTGCTTCGGCGCTTTGTACCATCTTGATTGCCGTGAAAAGTGGTGATACGCCCTGCTTCAGTTTACGAAGTTGGTTTAAAGGTCTATACAGCGGTAAGTTATTAAGAATTTTTGGATAGGTGCTGTTGATAAGTTACGTTGTCCTCACAGAGGGGTGCAGTTCAGTGGATGCGGTGGGTCTGGAAATTGCCCCGAGTCTCTGAGTCGGGGTTAACGTTGTAGGCAGTTCGTCCTGCATCCCTTAGCGCCATGTATCTTTGAGTCCTGCTCCTTGAAATTGTAGGCATATTTGCGGGACGAAGGGGCTTCGCCTCTAACACTCAGTTGAGGATGTCGTTGAGTCTGGCAACAAACAGTCCAAATAAATAAACTTTTATTCCCGACAATGCGAGGCACATCTTTACAGGCATGATCATGTTTAGCTAACATAGTGTGATCAAAAATGTACAAAGGGTACATGTTAGGCATAACAGTGTTTGTAATTGTATGGGTGTATATACGTATGTAATTGTGCATGAATGTAGCTTGTGTTTTTGAATGTGCCGCAGTATTTTTGACCGTTTGTGAGAATGTGAGAATAAGCGATTGTTGTCCGTGGGTTGGATAGCATTTTCCGGATATCCACCGGCCAGTGACTTTAGTTTGTGGCGAGTCACATCCGCCACGTCGCAGTGTTGATGAGCGGACATATGTGGCTTTTTATAGGGAGAACGCTTGCCAGGCGAAAACCCACTACGTCCTGGAACACTGCCGCCGAACTATTTGCTGGAACGGGTTAAACCCGAACCACCCAGCTGGCAACACGAGGAGGTTGTTCGGCTAGCCAAGTAGGTACGTCGGTGCGTGCTTTCAATATGTGATTGCGTGTAATTGTATGCGTTAGTTACGCGTGTTTCGTTGCATATTCTGTACAACACGCATGTTTGCTGGTTATCCATAAATGTTCACTGAGACCTAATGGACTATCCATCAATAACTTGTCAACCATGAGCCATTCCTCCAAGTATCTAAGGTCCAATATGGACGGTTTTTGAGGTCCTAGATCTTGTGATCTTGGTGACATGGTTGTACAAGGGATTATTAACGACCCGTTTACGCAAGTCTGCCTTTTACCGTTCACTGGGTGCTGCCGATACCACCAGATCGTAAAGGCTGAAGTCCCCGGAGATGAGAATGTGGTTGTACCTAGTGCGTGTTACTCTGTTCAGGACACCTATCAAGCAAGCATCAATTTCCGGAGTGGAGGAAGGAGAGGTAAACGACAGCAGCCAGGCTTGCTTCGTTGTTTCTTAGTCGGAGACGGCAACAGAGTGCGTCGGTTTATAGATCATCATTATTGCACATTGCAAGTCGCTGTGGTAATAGAGTAGGACCCAATCTGTCTGATGGGGCCGTCGTCCCGGATGAGTGATATTCAGGTTACCTTAACCTCAGCATCCGCCACCACTCGGTCTAACTTTCGGCAAAAGTACTTAGGTCCCAAGCATTCGCAAGCCAACGTAGACAAAGTTCAGTGCGTTTACCGAGGGGCCTTTTGCGTTCGTGTAAATACATTCAAGGTTCTCAGAGTTAAGCAATGTTTTAGAGGCTATGGAACTAAAACTTGAAGTTTCGCCGTTTATTGAGTGGCCGGAGACTAATCGTATTTTTGATATGTACTTAGTGAAGGATTTCACGCCTTATTCATCGTCTGCGTAGTTAGTCTGGTCACTATCATCTACTGGTTGCATGAGATCATTAGACGCACGACCAGCGCATTGTTCTTATGTAGCGCTAATCGCTTTCGGTACTTTACGTGACACAGCATCTTAAGGAGGCATATGGCTGACTGTCTTCAGGCGAAGCTCAGATGGTTGCGTGCAAAGTAAAACGTAACAGCTTTACTCAGCCGTGCTACCATACGTTTTAACTGTAGGACCACCTTCAACACTCTCGGGCCACTTCCTTTGTGATTTGGTGCAGTAGGCAGCTGTGCTTTGGAGTTTGATAACACATCAACCAAACAGAATGTTCAAGGAATATAACACCACTATTCGTTATCATGGGTTATTATTGCATGCTAAGCACATACTTCAGTTTCATCAACCCAGTTAATACGTTCTGATTGAAATTTCCTTCCCGTACTCCTACGTGATATGGACAACTCGATAACCTTCCCCCCCCCATGCGATGTCTGGAAAGGTACGGATGGAGCAGTGTTCATTTCGGAGGCTACAGGCCGACAGAACCATTGCTTTAACCTCCGTGGTGGAGCTCAGCACAAACCCAGAAGGCTTGGCTCTCTGAAATGCTTAGGGTTGGAGCGTCGCATAACACTCACTACGTTGCATCTTTACCCAAGTATTCCACTGATACTTCCACTGGCTGTCTCAAGTTACATCCAGGTCCCAGGTTACACCAACCCGTACGCTTTAGAAATAGGGCGTGTAACATTGCATCCAGCATTCTCAGTGGGCTGGAGCAATCGCTTTAGAACAGTACAATCCCGGTAGCTTAAACAAATGAGTCTAGGGAGTTTAGTAATCGATCAGCGGTGTCAAATTTAGGTACTTTAGACCATAGCTTAAATTCATTTGTTAACCTTAGGCATTCATTTTATAGTATTCCAGAAAGGTCGGTTATGAAGAACGTGAACAGTTCCTACTAAATTCCAGATCCTTGCGGACCGTCACAGGTTCTTTGGACGGGCGTAACAAGTGCCACATTTACCTTCACTTGCATGGTTCTTCCGTCTATATTATCTGCCACACAGAAATAAATGTTGTTAAGAACACCGATCTCGCGAAGCTTGCGGAGTAGCCGTTGAGTTGGGACCTTAAGAAATGCTTTACCAAAATCGACGAAGACAATATCTTATCGTAGACAAGCATCGATTGAACTTGTCAACCTTTCTGTTGCGAGTAGCGGGTTAGTGGTGCAAGGGGGTCCCCTCTGGAGCCCATACTGTGTAGAAGATGTGATGTTCAATTCATTACAGTGCCCCTAGATGGTGCTTTTACTAATCTCTTCCATGACCTTGCAGACTAGCCATGTCAAGCAAGTAGAACGATTGTTTTCTGTACCGTGTGGGCTCCCGACCAAGCGTCTTGGTAACACGATACATGCTGCTAATCGAGGGGTTGACGACCAAATTTTAAAGACGAGTGGAATAATTGGCTGAAGGGTTCACCCACGCATACAGCCACTGCATTTGGAAACAGGGATTAAGACCGCCAGGGTCCAAAGAGGAGTATGAATCTAGCTCTAGTTAAGGTTTCATATTACTTGCTGTGTTGTGTTTGAGCTAATACTGATTATGGCATGGTTTAGACTTATAGCTGTTGGTAAATTGAGAAGCCAGCGAATATACCGCGGAGTAATGCCTTTTCATGTGATTCGCTTTAGCAACCTCCTCTTACGAAACAGAGGTGGTTGTATGGGATAACAGCTTGCGTAGGTCACAGCGTGCTTTGGTCCTTCTGTTACTGTACACCAAGTGGCTTTTGGGCCTAGACGGGACTTGATCAGTCAGATTCCGTTTGGAATGGAGTATTTGCTCGTGCTACTTTAGAAAACAGAGGTTCCTGACTTTTGTAGTGAGTACGATCCGAGACCAGTTGAAAAAAGTTGAAACTATCCTATAATTTTCTTTGTTGGTTAGTTTGAATTCGTATACCTTGTCCAATCCACCTGACCTCTCGCTAAACGCCGTCGTTTGGAACTTGGGACAATCTTGTTAATCAGTAAGTTCATTTTGCAGCGCATAATGGCCAGTTACATTTGAGTTCTAGGTTTAGAGGCTTGTACCAATCAAGCTTGCTAGCCGCCTCTCCACAGCGGGATGGGTCGGTGCTCTAAAGAGTGATCAGAATAGACAAGACGTCGCTTCTATGTAAAGATGAGGCACCCGTGATCGTTATGACCAACCAGCAGTAGAGCGTTGATTTAAACGATATCAGAAAAGACTGGTGTGAATACCAGATCAAGGATATGCAGTGGGTGGCCCGGAGTTATCCCCATAGGTGTGAAAAGATGTGTTGCGATAAGTTGGTATCGAGGATGGCTCCAAAAGGGTCGGGATCAAATGATGTGTGTGAAGGACCACGATGAAACTTAGCTTTGCTTTGCTGAAGACCAACATTGCCCGTGATTCATTGAAATATCAAGTGCATTGAAGTCACCTCAGATTAAGCAGTCTCTCATTCTTCCATAGGTCTTGAGTGAATCCAGAAGACAAGTACTGTTACCCGATGGGGTTATGTATATCACGCAACTTATATGCCAATTACATCTCTCGTGAATTCGACACCATAGGATTTCCGTACCATCATCGCTAATCACCTTGATAGTGTGTGTTTTTAGATCTGTTCTCCAGTGGACAACACACCCAATCTTCAATCCAAGCCAAGCCGCACCATAAAGCTGGTATCCGGGGATTTGAAACTCGCCATCTTGCGTATCCAAAAATAAGCAGGTCTCGGTCAAGACTATTAAGTTTAGGCGTAGCTTTGAAGTAAGCGAAAGCGTCTTATCCCGTTTGTTTCTTAAGCTGTGCACGTTAACTGACAACAGAAGAAGTCCACGTATCGGCCCTGATCCTACGATTCGGGTAAAACTAGGATCGACCTCCAACTTACTCTTGGGCTCCACTGTACAACTCAAAAACCCACAATTTGTAGTTGGATTTTGCTGAGCTATGTTTGAGTTCTCATCCCGACAGCGGCCAGCCTCATGTTGACCAGGTCCTTAGGGCAAAGTCAATCGGAACATAAAATATTTCTCATTTTAGACGCAGGGTCCGCCTTAGGGTACTGTGGCGTTCAGCCTCGACTTGACAAAATCTTTTGTTTGGACGATACATAGTAGTATCATCCTGCTTTCTACCTAGACGAAATGCGGGAATTGTGCGAATTCCCGATTCACCGTTGTCAAACAATTAAAGGACCATGCGTTGTGAAAATGTTGGTCATGCAGCATTCTTCGATGGCGTCTATTTCTCAGCTTTCAGAAGATTGACGATGTTGTATCCCAGTATGCACCCAATGCCCCCGTGCTAGCAGGGACTTGTATCACTAACTGCCAAACTCACTAACGAAAACACAACACCAAGCTGACTTGCTCAGAACGCTCTATCCACAAAGTGAGTCAGGCAAGATATAGCCGTACCCAATTGTAGGAAATATTGGAACAAGTGGGTTGTGAAGTGTTTACGTTTGTCCGTCACAATATTTTCTGCAAGCCCAAAACTATCAAGCTGATGTTTTAGCCACCTTAAGACGGTTGAGTTGTTCTCATCACCACAAAGCCTAATCTCAGGCTACTTACTGTCAAAGCACCTGCGCACTAAACATTCGCTCGGGTGCTACGGTGCAAAATGGTATGGTCCCCTGAGGTCAATCGTCATCTTTCACCAAGGTTTCATTGGATAAACGATAGGTTGGATGGGTGCGTCAACAGGCGTAGAGCACAAGTCGACGTTCTGACACGCATTGCGAGGCTGGACGCACGACTCTGTCCCTTCTGTCATTTTTAGCCACCACAAGTTTTCTTGCGATCGGCCCTTCGATTGTACAATACCCAGCTGCCCCTTGTGTGCAACTTGGATAACGTTGGACCTTACTCTCTATGCAGTCACTAAGTTTGAACCGCGCAAAATGCAACCAACAGTGACCGCTAACTCGTGTAGTAAAACATAAAAGCCCGTAGTTCATCAGTGGGCTTCATTTAGTGACGTCAGCCTTGAGAGAGATGAGGGACACGACTTGTACGTTTAGGTCACTTTGGTTAGCTTCTTAAGCACTTGCTTGCTTGCAGCAGAAAGTTCACTTGAAGGAAAAGCGGAAACTATGACCTTTTCTTCGTCGTCCTCATTATTATCGGAATCGCCCAGTGGCAGGTGTGTTGGGCTATCTGCCATATGATTTTCGGAGCTAGGGCGGTATGTGATCTGCTGCTCATAGTTCAGTTAACGCGCATAGCAGCGGTTACTCCTTGGTGGCTTGTGACTATTGGTTCCTTGACTGAGCAGGGTAGTTAGAGAAGCGTGCTCTGAATGCAATGTAATGGTCCAAGGAACAGAAATATGTGCTGTTTTTCACAGGACTACACACAGACGCGCCTCCTTTTCACCAATGATGTATGAAACCACTGTAGGAAAGAATTTGCTAGAGACATATATAATCACCTTTTCCTCCCGTTCTACATCTGCGACGGTAACGCCCCTAAACCCATATTTGACAACTCCGTAGAGATGAATGTAAGACAGTTTTCATCGAAAATGGCCAGCATTGTGAAGGTAGGAAACGTTTTTTTAAAATTACTGCAAAGGCAGGTTGCTTTAAGAGCCCCAGTCGAAGGTGAAATTTCCATTTGTCAGCATTCTCAGGGGCACGGCTATGATAACAAAATAGTGCAATTGGCGTAATTTGTACTACCATAGAGCAAGTAAATGCCTAACCTTACATGCATTTAGCGGTTTGGGGCTTCTGTGATGGTCCCAATATTAGCGTTGCTTGTTCGTATTCCACCGGAAGATAACCCGTACCCAAGGAATTCGACTTCAGCAGCTGTAAAGGTACACATTTTATGAGGATGCCGAAGATCTGGGATCTCAGACCGGTGTACTACAGCACGCAACCTTGAGCCGCTCTTTTACCTTGGATGCTGGAATACGCAAACTTCATCCATGTCAAACAATTTTCTCGTTAAACCTGCTGGCGAGTGTTTTATTAACTGCTGCCAATCGGCGCAGACAAAGCTGAGCTCCATCGGTGAAACTTTATACAGAGACAGAAAACTCAATGTAAAAAGTTAGTTAGGTGTCGCATTTCTTACGTCAGTGGCATGTAGAAACTGACTTCTTTAGGCCCTATTTTGAGAAAAATCCTGCGCGTTACCTTGGCTAGCAACATAAAGCGAGAAGCGCGATCGGTACGCTTTAGAACCAATACGCGAATATAAGGCCAACCTCCGATGAGTGGCGAACACCGAAAGTAACGCTAGGAAAAATTTATTAAGTGGGGCGAAACGCTATCTAGTGCTAAAATAGGGCACCGGAAGATAGCTAGCTAGGGAAAGGTGTGGTCGCGTGCGCGGAGAGCAAAGATGGCCGCGGAGCCGATGAGCGTCGCGCCGTTCGAAGGCGGATGCTATGTTGACTCAAACAAACGCGAGCAACGTTCAAACAGGCAAGCGGCTAATTTGCTATGTACATCGAGAAAATATAATTTTGTGATTTTGTAATATTTTACGCAGCATGCGGCAGCCAAACAGGGGAATCTCCAGGTCACTACAAACACATTAACTGTAGGTAAAACAAACTTTCTACGACCATCTGACTATTCAGCGCCTTCAAGTCTTTGCAAGTGCGCACGGTACCGCCCTAATTAAAGACCATGATCAGGGGAGGCCCTCATTCTGAAGTCATTTGGCTCTACCATTTCCTGAATGGCTTTCTCCATCATCCCACATTTCGTTAACGGAATATAGTGTGTTTGCAAAATAGAAAACGGCTTAGCATCTTGTTTAAGGCATATGCAATTAGCGGCAGTTAAATTTCGGTCAATATCCTCAAGTTCAAGTTCAAGTTCAAGTGGGACTGGAACGATAGGATGAATCCCGTAAGTGTTCCTTCCTGAGCGGGTCGTCGATCCAGGAGTTGATAGGGGTGCTCCGACTTCTTGATGGGTCTAAAAGGAAAACACCCGAAAAACACCCTGGTCCACCAATTTAATGCCCACGTTCCTAACATTAGCTGTCCCAGCTGTGTCAGTTACGTGAAGTAAGCAAGAGAGGAAGGAGAATCGAAGGTAAGAGAGTAGGGGAAATCAGTTAAAAGAAGAGAATAATACCAATGACGAGGAAAAGCAAAGAAAATAGAATCGAAGTATGAAGATGGGAATCTGTCAGCAAAACCGAAAGGTTTCGTGTTGCCACCCAAGAGCATCTAGTTGACGATCAAACCCCTTAACCGTAGCTTCCTTGACAACATTTTCAGGAAGCAGGTTCCAGCGCTCGATGACTCGACGCGATATGCGTGTCTCCGCTCTAACTCGATCGGACCGCGGTTTGTCCAGCTTCATACCATGCCCGCGGAGACCAGATAATCTAGCAGGACTAAATAGCATGGACAAATCAGGGCCAACCTTCCCAGTCAAAATACGGTAGGTTAGGATTAGGTCCCCTCTAATCCTTCGATAGTGCATTGACTGCATCCCTAAACTAAGTAGGCGTTCGGGGTACGTTTGCCCTCGTAATCCCTTGACCAACCTAGTACCGACACGCAACAACCTTTCTAGTGCCATTTTGTCCCGGACAAGGCATGGTGGACAGGCCTGGACGCAATATTCTAGGTGGGGTCGCACAAACGCTGAGAAGAGCTTCACAAACACATCAGCGGTTAGGGTCCCAAAAGAACGACGGATAAACCACAACATCCGGAACCCTTTACTAGCCGCCTTCTTCCAGTTGTCTGCAGAGTGTAATGTGGAACAGTGGACGACACCTAGATCAACCTGATGAGTCACGTGAGGAAGTACAGTCCCATCGAGCACATAACTTGTGGAGGAATCAGACGCTCCGATACGCAGCACTGAGCACTTTGCCCGGTTTATAGGCAGCAACCATAAGACAGACCATTCCCAGAGTTTATCCAGAGCCCGTTGAAGAGCCATAGGACCTCCAGGGATATCAACAATATTCCAGAGCTTTAGGTCATCTGCAAATAAAAGCGATTGTACCTCAAGCTCCTCCGGCAAGTCATTCAAGTAGACTGAGAACAGCAGCGGACCTAGGACAGAGCCTTGCGGAACGCCGCTAAGCACTGCCTGTCGAAACGAAAGACTGCTTCCCACACGAATACACTGTTCCCGTCCATCCAGAAAAGCTGACATCCACTGGAGAGCACGACCAGCTATTCCATACGACCTCAACTTCAGCGAGAGTCGCGAATGGGGGACAGTGTCAAAGGCCTTGGCGAAGTCAATGAACACCACATCCACCGCATGTCCACTGTCTACGGCTTCAGCCCAGCACTCTCGAGCAACCAGCAAGTTTGTCTGACACGAAAATCCTTTGCGAAAACCATGTTGCTCGACGCTAAGCAGGTTAAACCTATTTAAATGGTTCTTCACTGTATCTCGTACTATTTTTTCAAGTAACTTAACGACCACGCTACTCAAGCTGACAGGCCTGTAATTAGCAGGTAGGTCTTTGTCACCGCACTTGAAAATCGGGCAGACAACAGCCTCCTTCCATTCGGTAGGCAAGTTACAGCTGTTGAGTGACTTCTGAAACACACAAGTCAGAGGTCCACTGAGTTCCCCTGCCAATTCGTGCAACAATTTTGGATGAACAGAATCTGGCCCAGAATCCTTAGTTGGGTTCACCTCTTTTAGCAACCGGGGAACTTGGGACTCCGTTACAGGAATTTCATCCAGACAACAGTCCTCAGGGACTCTTGGAACTAACTCTTTGCATGGCGTATTTGTCTCGCGGACAAAGACGCTTGAGTACTGCTTACCAAGCACGCATGCCTTGTCATAGTCGCTATAGGCATGGGTCCCATCTCCTCGAAGCAATGGTGGAATGGGCGAGTTTGCACCACAGCGTCGTTTAACGTAAGCAAAGAATCTCTTGGGATTTTTCGAAGCAGTATGAGCTAAGCCCTTTTCATACTGAAGCCGGGCCAACCTAAGATGTGGCTTTCACTCATTTCGAACCAACCGATATTTGTCAAACGTGCCGTTTGACGGAGCTGTTCGGTAAGCTCGCCAGCAGCTAGACCGCTTCTTTAGCAGGCCCTTCCCCGCGGAATCTATCCACGGAGGCTGCGCTCTTGATTCCCTTCTTTTTACCTCAGTAAATAATTAGGGATATAAACATATAAACACGGCTTTTAGTGCCATCTGTGAATTCTATGCCAACTATGCCATCTATGAATTTATTAGATGGATGGCGTTAAGAGTCACCATAGTGCTTCCCTTCAGTAAAGCTTGGCTGTCTTCGAATGCCATGTACAGAGCGATAGCGAATGCGATCAACAGTTGACTAATTTGCGTCGCTAAATATCCACGGTTGCACACAGGTGTCTTGGGGCATAGTCAAACTTGCGCGAAGTGGGCTGCATAGATCGGCACGAAAATAATTGGCATCAAGGGTAGATGGAATGCTTGCAATTGGCGAAACAGAATCTAGATTCATCAAACGTGACGCCATGAGCTCTTTCCCATTGGACAATACAATTATTGGAGACACATCATCGGGCCCACCGTAACCAGTCATGCCACAATAAATTTGAAAGCCATTGTAAGACCCGTGCGTTCCGCAGCGCTTAAATTAATAATCGCACGTCACTTTTGGTGCAACTTTACTTGCAGTTCCCGTATCCGGACAGTGGCGCGCCTTCCAAGTCAATGGGTATAAGGCAATAAGCACCTAAACTGCCCAATATGCGTATTCCAAACTCCAAAGGCACGCATTCTCTCTGTGCACAACTAACACGTAGTCCCTTGCACCCTTCAAATGGATGGGTATAATAAATTATCCGTACCAATTTTCAACAGGTAATCACTCGAAGTTCCAATTAAAACTACTTTTCAGGAATGATAGCCAAGATTGTTTAAGGTGCTGTTTGGTGCAGTATGGCTGTCTCACAATTGTGCCCAACTACCTTGGTTCAAAATTATTATTTACATGTGCTACTTTAATCCAGCAGTTAGATTGATGTGATGTTTAGATGAAGTAGTATTTTCCGGTCCTTATCCAGTCAGACAGCTGAAGGGAAGTGCTGACTGCACAGAAAGCATTAATGGTTAGAAACCATTATTTCTCATCTGCCTAGCTTATGTAGCATAGTAAGGACCGTTTATGGCACCAGCGCTACTAGTCTACGAACAATGCATTTGACCGGAAGGCAAGTAGCACAGCACGCTCCATTTCCTCCTTCGATAAAGAAATTATACTGGTTGGTTAGCGTGCCGGATACGTGAGACATCTGCACACGCTCATCGATTGCGTTGACCACCGGCGTACTGCACATAAATTACCATTTTGCGCAAGTATTGCTTCGGCTTAACAGGTATAGAAAGCTTGTGCACTAGTCTTA
Source organism: Dicrocoelium dendriticum (assembly GCA_944474145.2). Lineage (NCBI taxonomy): Eukaryota > Metazoa > Platyhelminthes > Trematoda > Plagiorchiida > Dicrocoeliidae > Dicrocoelium > Dicrocoelium dendriticum. The sequence goes on along the minus strand of OX104067.1, from coordinate 115,139,528 downwards.
CATTGGTTGCAAATGTGCAAACCACTATGCAATTGCCCTGAGAAACATTGCTGGTGCAATTAGCACACACGAAATCGTGAGTACAATGGAGCAAATGACGTTACTTCCACCGCTCGTATGCTTTTAGCCCGCATATTGTAGTCCAGCTTCCCGAGACATTTGCCATGCTTATTTAAGTAGTGTTACGCCCGCTGCTTATGAGGGTGCCGCTTAAAGTTGGTTCCCGTCTAAACACGTAGAAGCATCGTTTTATTAGTGACATGTCCATCACATCGCCAGTGATGGAAATATTAGTAAAGGAGGGAATGATAAATATTCCATTGCGCAGCATCGTAAACAAGCAACCACAGGATGGGTTCTAATCACAGAATTCCCGTCAGGCAGTGTTTTGGTTTGGCAAATTACATGACGTAGATGGTCGATCTGGGACAGTCCGTTTCCCCATAACTGGATTGTCTGTTAAAAAATATGACATCTCTATCCTTATTATAGAAATGGCACTAAGATGCATCCAAAACATCTCGTTGGCTACGTATTCAACCATTGCTTTGCGCTAGTTCGCACTGCATAAACTTCGCTTAAGTCCCTCCTTTGAATAATATGCTTTTCAATAGAAAACTGTTCATTTTGGTTTGAACGTCACGATATGCACACTAAAGGTGTGTTTCGGAGGTAACAGCCCGGTATCGTTGGTGAGGTGTCTTGTGCCAAATACTAAGGAAAAATGACGGCGTACACGACCGCAAATTTCTAGACCAGTTAAGCCTCATAAGTGAACGGTACTATGACGAATCATGTACTTGTGCAGTTACGGAACTTTTGCGACTTCGCGCTTAATCAGTCTTCTGCAACGGGTAATTTGGACGAAATTTTGAGGTGGTTAGTCGCTGCGGATCACGTGGTACGTAGCTATCGATCAGGTGCCGAGGCTTTACTTAAATCAACTTATGTTTTACTAAAATACGAATGTTTTCACAAATTTCTTACAGCTTAGCCCACATGGCCGTATATTGCAACGTCCCTGCAATCAAACAGAATATTTAGACACATCCATAGAGTTTGTTTGCAGTTTGCACATTAAAAGTGCCCTCAATTTCATGCGTTATATGATTGCACAAAATAAAGGCAAAATGGAATGGTATTATAACAAATGCCAGTCACATGTATATGCGCCCGTTTCCTGCTAGGATGCAAATCATTAACTTTAACCTAATAGGAACTTCGCTGTACCAAGTCTTGCACTTTATATTGAAACCGTTGTGTTTAGTGCATTAAACCCGTTTTGCACGCACCGTAAAGCAGATAATTTGCGGCGCACTCCCTTAATTATAACATAGATCTTTATTCATTCATTTATTACACACGTCATCTTCAAAAACACACCTCAGCTACTGTGCGCAATACGAAAGACAAGAAAACACGTAGTGGCACGCCGGCTGATTCCCCAGTACCGGATGGACATCGTTCCGGAGAGCTACCGGTCGGCTATCGCTCCGCAAAAGGTTATAATATGTCTTATGAATGTGACCATTATTGAAGGGGATGATAAGCAAGCGTGGAGGATCCAAGGTACTCACAAGACAGAGGTCATTGGAGCCTGCTCTTAGCCATATCAGCAAGTGTGTCTAACCGAACTTATTCATGGTCCCTAGGATCCCACCCTGGCGGTAGGAATGCACCAACCGACGCCAACATAAAAATGGGGATTATCATTCCGCTCGTTCAAGTCTTCGCTTGGCCTTCCAACAAAACACAACCCTCACCCTTCCACCCAACACATCACAATCTCCACTTTTAAAATTAATCTCTCCCAACACCCCCATTCCCAACCCATCACTCCATAACTATCACTTTCCATTTTCATACCTAAACCAACTCAAAATCCTTCCCCATCAACCTCTCTCCACCCTCACCAATCACCCTCTTATACCAACCACAAATCTACCTCATCTCCTTTCATATATATCAAATATCCTATCCATCAAACATTACATTCACCCATTATTCCCCTAAAATACTCACACTCACACTCGCAGCGCTCTCTCCCTTTCATTATATACAACACCACCTAACCAACAATTCAATATAAAATTACTACTTCCCCCCTTCCTCTTATTAACCCCCCCTCCCCACTATCAAAATCACACTTTATACAAAACCCCCCCAACCTCAAACCCCCCTTCCCTCACACTAATCATCCCCCCCACCATCCACCTCCACCCCTCCAAAATTAACCAAACCTCAACTCCTATATCTCCTTCCCCCCCTTACATAAAATGCAGTAATCATACTACCATAAGACCCATTCTGCGATTGCATCCTATACCGACCACATAATCCACCTATATATCCTATACCTGAAATAGATATCTTACTTACATTCATCCGACCTAAATAGCTAGTGCACATTTCTACGGTCAAAGTGATCAATCAAAAATAGTACGATCTATGCCCTAACTAGGATTCGGGTATAACAACTGTATGACAGCATATAATCCATTAAAGTATGCACTAGCCAACAGTTTGCACCAGTTACCAGTTCATTAAGCTCCTCCTCATACCACCTTATTAATTACGAGTATATATTGAAATTGGGTTTTATCCTGATGAATATACCCCCCACCGTCGATCAACACCGTGACCGTGTGGACAGTCGGCCACCATGTCTCACGCCGCTGGTGATAGAGAAGTGTAGCGACGAGTTGCCATAAAGACTCACTTTTTCCGAAATTTGCTTGTTCAGCGCATTAATAATGTTTACGTATATAGCAGGCCCAGCTTTCCGCTGCAGACAGTCCCAAAGGGCACATCGAACGACTGAGTCGAGGGCAACCTTAAAACAAGAAACACAAAAACGGTGGGTGGCCAATAAAATCGGCGGTGCTCAAAATTAGACGCAAGGTAAAGAGGTGGAGCGTCCAACTAATATCGTACATGTTTAGATCTCATAGAATATAAATAGTAAGTGGTATAACCCCATTGTATCTCTTTAAATGTTGCACTATATTTCTTGTTGATGCGCTTAACACTTAGTGTGACCAGCGTTACCAGACATTTACGCTTGAGACTTGAGGTTTACTCGATTTCACCCAGTTCAGTTTCGACCTACGCGTTTTGATATTCGGTGTGTGCGCGTTAAAAAGGTAAAATGGAGTCGTATTATAAACAACGCCAGTTGTATGCATGTACGCAAGTTGCTAGCAAGGATGCAAACCATTGGCTTCGAGTTCATAGGCAACTGACCGTACCAGGATTTGCAATCTATGTCAAACCAATAGATTTTAGTGCATTTAACCTGTTTTGCACCCTTCCACAAGCACTTCATTTGCACCGCACTCCCTTAATTTACCCTCACTTCTACTAACGTTGTGTATGATTACATCGCATAGAACGGATAGGGTAACTAATTTAACCACCTTATTATCACATTCACTGTTGCAATATATTTCTTAGTAAGGCCTTGAATTCTTGTTCAAACCAGCGTCGATACGGGTATAGATTGTGACGTGCGGTTCACTCGTTTTCACCAAGTTCAGTTTCTACCCACGCGTTTTGATATTGGTTGTGGGACAACCATCAAAAATCTAATATTCCTACGTTTTAGCTAATCGAATTTAATTCGGCTCCAACTAGGACCATTGCACGTTATGAAATTTGATCCGGACATGATGGCAGATGTAGCCAAACGAGACGGAAACAGTAAGAACACACTTCAAAAAGCCGAATATGTCAAAACCAATTTTATTCTGTCGCAACTTTCAATAATTGGTTGCAACTGATTTCGGACTACAGCACTGTGTCCCAGTTATCATTTCATACCCTTGCAGTTTTCTAATCTAGGTATTATTTCTTTTAGAAATTCGGTGCACAAGCTCTTCGTGGACTGTCTTGTGCAATATTTTGCGTAATTTTCTTTGTACGTTGCCGCCTGTTGGGAGCACCAATTGTATGGACTCTGAGCCTCGATCTCCGCTTGCAACAACATAACGAACGCAGTCTGTTGATAATAAAATGTCAGAAAAGGCAATTGTTAGTGAACGTTTCGGAAAACATAAGTCTAATCTATTAGGTATACCGCGATTAAAGTTCTAATTTACATAAGAACGCATATTTTCGTAATGTACACACAGTTAATATTTGGTGGTATCGCATCGCATATGGTTCAACTGGTGTTGAATTTGGTACCATTTGCAGTTTGCCTCCATAACCGGGGCATTCGATATCAGAACACTTGTCAGTAGCTCTGTTCCATCAAACTGCTTGCTCAGTGCAGCACATTGTATGACATACTGTACCAGAATTTGTTGGATTTAATACCATTGCTTTGTCGGTCATTTGACTACCCCACCTGGGTGCTAAGTAGCGGTTTAGCTACTAACCCACGTACCGGTGAGTTCCAGCGCCATTTTGAGTAAAAGCGTTTTATTACAGAATGCGCTTGATATCTAGCACACGCACTACGAATTGCAATATACCTATCATACGGTGCGTTAACCAGCTGGAATTCTGCACTTGGCAATATGGATTTTTGTGTAACATTCACGTTGCAAACCATAGAGTAAATCACACTGTGTTTGGCAACAGAAGACCAAACTATGCTGTAGTGCCACTTGACAGTTAGCACCACACCCTTATTGCAAAGCAAGTACTTGCAATACAAACGTGCAAATTGTAGCTTCAAACCACTGTAATTGGCCACATAACAAGTGATGATGCTCAACTAGGACCATACAAGGCTATATATATGTATATGCATATTATGGTTGCTACCAATTTAACCGTTTCCCTAGTGTGGTTTTGGCAATTGCGTCTGGTTTATCATGGCCACAGCAACTCACTCACGGTATGTCTCTATAAACCCTGCCGCGACACATTGAATTTGAACAGAAAATCTCATGGATTATACGAAAAAACTGAAACGGTGTTAAAAGCTACATATTGACATCCTAAGCATTCTAGGTACGCTATGATGGCTATGCAATTATCCATGTGACAAGCATTGCTTAAGTCCATGCGCATAACTTGTGAGTTCTTGACGCATAACGTCAATAAGGAATGATGCAAAATATATCGCAGAAAACCAACATACCATTAAAATAACATGCAGGGCCATTGAAAACGCAAACCAACTCGTGGATTACTAATCTAATCGGGACACCAAACAGATCAGTATTTATATTTTTGCAAAAAGGTCTATTCTACTGGTGACCAATGGAACCGCAGGCCTAATTGTTGATGTCCCGGCTAGTGCTTTGTTTGGGTTCGCCGCATGCACGTGCATTGTAGAAGAAACATAACACAATGATTTTTCGACGAAAGAAAAACAATCTTTATGATCTTAGCATAACACGCTTGTAGTGTGTGTTTGCTTTTGCTTTGCAGTTGACCAGAAATTGGGTCAGTATATATGTGTGCAAAAACAAGTAATAATCGAACTCCTTGTTGGAATTTTTAAACTAATCGGTCTAAATTCAAGACTGGACTACCGTTCAGCTAAGCTGAATGCGAAAAGAGACCGCGCGTTTGTCCAAAGCTATGACCAGTACTAGTTGAGGTTCATAATCAAAGCCCTATACTAAAAAGATGGCGTCTAGAAAATGTGAAGCAAACCGCGATTAGCTCTATCGCAATATTCAGGCAGGCAACTATCTCGGCGCAGACATTTCAGTAATGTTTTCTATTACATTCACAATCACACAGTGTGCATTTTACATAGTGCAATGAGTTTGCCACGGGCTCACAGTTATTGTTGCCCCAGATTTGTTAGCTAAGCCCAAATATCTGTAAGTTCCTAGCCTACATAATAAATTCCCTTTCACCAAACTAGAGTTGCGTTTGAACATGAGTTCTGTTTTCATCAGGCATCTATCAGGAAATATAAAATTGCTGAGATAAATTACCATTTTCACATCCGATGAGACCAAGCCAGTTGAACTATACAAAAGGTAGCGTTTAGTTGTTGAAAGTGCATCTTTGGCTTCTATCACTAGAGCAGGAAAAGAACAGGTTGGAGTAAGGATACCTTTGATTTATCTTGCAAATTGAACTATCACAATTAGCAACCTGAATGCTGTGACTGCATTAAAGTTGCAACGATGTTCTACTCCTCACTGTCACGAACATTTAGGCCATGCAGTGCAATACGATGCTTGTCGTTGGTACGGCTTTTAGATCGCAGGTTCAACTCTAGGTTTTAAGTAATACGGAATGTCCGTATTTTTTCATTCCACCATTAAGCTGCTATTGTCAAATATATGTGTAAATTGAGAGACTTAATCTCAACTATTTTAGTCTTCTAGAGGCCTGCAACTTTGTGCTCGTTACATACGACTGCTCGTAAACTACTAATTCGATGTCCAACAAAATTGCATGACGGTATAATCAACTGCCTTTTAGGCAAGTCCGTAGCACGCAGGTAACCAGTTAAGGCGCAGTTCGCGATAACGTCTTAGACACGCGCGAGCCCGTACTCTGTGTAAATTCAAGAATTAATCTATTCAGTTTTTGTGCTTAATTAAACCTACCTCACGTAACGCCTTGTACGCACCCTTCGGTTTATCAGCTAACTAGCTGGTTTTCATAACCCAGCATTTAGTTTCCACACAAACTGAAAACGACCGTTAACTTGCATTGTGTTTTAGTACGATGTGTTAATTGTCATTAGCCTAACTTACATAAGTGTTTGGTGAAGTATTAAAAAGAATTATTGACTGATGCACCCATTCCCTATCAGACGTAGAAGGGAGTAGAGCGGAGGTTGTTTAATTGTTATATTCACAGTAATTTATATCTTTAAAGGCTTCAATTTGCGAGTTTTAATACTTTGAGGCACACAATGCTTACACGGGCGTAGTTATTAAGGTGCGGTAATAACTAATGTGTTTGCACATTAAACACACACGGTCATGCAGTATAAGTTGACCTAAATTAATAATATCCAGTCGATGTGGTGCTTGCCCTGCATAATTCTTCGTGCAGTTGCTTCCCTTATATTGACAGATGTGGTGTCATGTATAGTTTATCTATATTTGCCTCCTAAAATCTTACCTTAATCAAGTGGGTTATATATACTTAACGCTAATGATATTACACCGCTTCATCCATTGGCTGCCTATGCTCAGAAGGTGAAAGAACCATGTCATGATTTTCAACGCTTTTGCTTATACACCCAAGTTCATTTAGGTAACCAAACGTACTGCCGTTTTGCTCATAATTAAACGCAAAGCACAGTAAAAATGTTAAATTGATGTGGAAAGTTTTAAATCATATGGAATGCAAAGGACCGGGTAAGGTTAACGTGAAAACATACTGATCGAATTGCACTGCAGTGTAGTAAAATTTAGAAAGGGAAAAGTTTGTCTTCAGAACAGTGCAGATATTAACACTTGGAAAACTAGGAACATGTGATACCTTCCTCGCAGCTTGAAAATTTACTAGAAACATCAACTGCAGGCATTTTACTAATGACAGCGTTCGCTAAATTTTATGTATTTATCTTCAGCGTGTGCGTTTTGTTCTTCTTCCTTATCCAACGTTTAAAAGCATGTACCGTCAGATGCAGTGAGATTCTGTTTTGGTCGGGTTTAACTATTATCTTATTAACTAGTAAAAACTTAGCTTCTACTCGCAATCAGACAGATGCATGACTCCGATACAATGGTGACCGTGATAGCTGGAAACCATATTTCTGGGAACCTTTAGACGCCATTCTACAAACATTCAGCAGCCCACGCAATGTAATTGCTTCAAAAATACTGAGTTAAGTAATGAGTTTATTTACGTGTACATAGCTTTAAGAAACCGCAAAAACATTAAACCCATGCACGACAAGTTATAAAAATTAGATGGCGCTTGGATATATTGTACCAAGCAGCATACTACTAATGCTCGTTTTTAGTATGTTGTCATTTTAAAGGATATATTTGTAGTCCGTATTTAAGCACTGCTATGGAACGATATCTGGCTGCATAATCATGACTAAGCAAAGTTGCAAAAACCGAAATATGTAACAAAATGCATGTATCCATTCAAAAGTAGCTTATTTAGTACCTATAACAAAAATATGGTAACACAGTAATCCAGCATGCGGGTTCAATGGAACGCCTACATTAAACGCCCTGTGGTTCTAACCAAGGCACTATATGCGGCGTGGAAGGTAGGCAGTGATTAATGTATACGAAATTTCACCCAGCAAATCCTTTTGATTGTACTTTGTTTACTCGAGAACAGCGGCGACCAGTAGCAGATGCTTGACCTAAAGAAACATAACCATGTTACAAGCGATTTAGTACAAGCTTTTGAAGCGCTAAATCACTAAACGCTCAGAATAGAGCGCAACTGGATATATACTTCTGATGCTGCATAGTACTTAGATCAATCATATGCGCGGAATTATCTCATTGCTTCGTGCGCTAATGCAGCAAAGGTCAGCTGTGTTACATGCCATTTACGTGCAATGTGCCTTCTAAATCTAAAACCAAATAATGTGGCACTTGGGAACGACATAGGACGCCGACCTAGCCTCGAAAAGTTTCTAGGACAAACGGTTCCAATAGTTCACCAATGGCGCTATAAAGCATAGTGCACTGAACACGTCAGGTCCAGAGCTGAGAGCCTACACTGTATCAGCGAGTGCTGCTTGGGGCGCACACGTACAGCGTTGGGGTCAGTATGAGGAAGTGACCTTGATACAGAATCAGGTGCGCCATTATGAGGAGTAATCTCAACCGACGATACAGACTGGTCTGTTATACCGGACTTCGTGCGATACACCCCGCAAAGTTTAGATAAGTCTGGTACTTACATCCTGAACCCAGTAATATCTTGTACATAGTCATGATTTGCAAGCAAGTGATATGTAATCAAGCAATGGTCGGATGCTGAAGGCCAAGAGGTGATTGGGGATCTCCTCAGAAAACTGCACATGCTGCACATGGGCATGAAAAGCATGTGTAGTTCATTTCCGCGTTACATTTCGTGTTCTCTGTGTGCTTCAAGTCTCTGCATGAGAGCGGGCCTAGGTTCTTCAAGGGAGAGCCCATATAAAGCAGCTGGTCGGTCAGAAAGTGCATATGCCCATCACAGCGCTTCGTCAGGTGCAGGAATAAGGAAATGAGGAAGTTTGCCACCTGATAGACCACAGCAGAACACATGGACTGGCAGCCGAAATCCCGTTACTATACGTCACCGCCTTCCGCAGGCTGGCGTCTAATGCAACGAAAGTATGTCAATGCAAGTTAGCAAGAAATAAGTTTTAAAATTCATAGATCACTAAGGTAGCTGCCAGGAAAACCGAAAAGGATGAGAAACTAGAGGTAACCATTTGGAAAGAAATAGGCAGTATGTTTCGTGTCGAATCCACCTAGTATTCATCAGAGTTAGTTAGGCTATGACGATTAGTTAACTAGTTAATGCCACTGTTAATTCATCAGGCAATGTTAATGAAACCAGTGTTTTGTATCCGGTCCGCGGGCGTCAAGGTAACACGTTAACTGGTAAGAGGTCGGTCGGTTTTGCTTCCTGTTATCATTACTCTCATATTCCTCTCCGGCACTCTTCCTTCCCTCTTTCGTGTTTCCTTAGCTGCTTCCTTTACATCGGCCTCTTACTAGGCGGCTCGAGCGTACAGCTGTCTACGAGGTATTTATTTTGCATTGCAGCTTAGCACACTACTTGGACACGGAAGAGCTCAGAAAGCCGGACAGAAAAATATTACATATTTGGCGACCCTGCCAGTTCCTGCCAGCAGTCCACGAAGCTAACTTGTAGCCCTTGAGGCAATAACTAACTTCCTTCTATCGTGCTGCTTTTCGTTGTATCTCGCGAGCCTAATATACCGCGCTCAATGCAACTTGCATGTGCATAAATTGATATCGGTATAGGTCATTATGGGCGCTGAGGACAGCGCCTGCTAAGAGAGGGGATAATGTAACTGGTCTGCAAGCGTCAAGATAACACGTCAACAGGTAAGTGGTCGATTGGTTTTCGCTAGCTGTTATCCTTACCTTCCTATTCCACACCGGCACTTTCCCTTCCCTCTTCCGTGCTTCCTTAGCTGCCACCTTTACATCGGCTTCTTACTAGACGGCTCTAGCTTACGGCCAACTACGAGGTATTTATTCTGCATTGCAGCTTGCCACATTACTTGGACACGGAAGATCTTGGAACGCAGGACCGAAGGAATATTACAGTTTAAAAACAGACCCAATATGATTCATTTAATTCATGTCAGCTTAGTGCATAAAAGCTATCTTTCGAATATTTAGCTTTTGCAGATAAGCAACATATAATTTACATAAAATAATAAACGTGTGTCATTAAATCAGAATACATGTCGATAGCGATCGAATTCGAATGGCACATATCGTCTTACTGCTATTGATTAATATTGCCGTTCCAACTTTTGGAATTTCCGTTGGAATGGTAATGATATCATGTCAACTTAAGTGAAGTTGTTGGCAGGTGTGCTCAACCTGTTTGCGTAAACGTAGGTACAAAGTTGAAAACAATGTGAATAAAGAGTGTATTTGCTTGTCGCATTTGACTAGAAAATGTGCTTTTTCTGACCCACTGAACCTGGTAGCATTCGACTGACACCTTAAACACGATTAGAAAACAATCACAAATTAAAGGACATTTGCACATTACCGCTAAAGATGGATTAGGTAGCTTTAAACGTCTAACCTCGATGGGAAGCGCTTTTCCTTGGATGTGAAGAGTCAAGTAGAATGCTCGTTCTACCCACTTGTGGTTCCTTATTACTTTGAAAACCAAACTGTATCTTTGATTGATGATATTTGAAACGCAACGTGTCACTAATGATAAAGCAATGGTTTATGACGTGTACAAAAGCGAATGCTTGACCTGTCTAGTAGGGGAGTTAAAGTGATAATTAACCACTAACGAATTTAATGACAGTAAAAGGATGCATAAAATACAGGACTCACCGAAGCTTTTGGAGTACAAAGGAACCATTGTTTATTACGGGTAAAAGTGCTATGCATAACAAGTCCCATGGAAGGAAAATTCTTTCAAAAATAAGACGTTTAATAAAGGAAAAAGCATTATGGTGGACTCATTGTGGGCTTACGTGGAATAGCGGAAATGTTCACGAAGTACCAGTAATAGTACATTGGTTGGAAGTTTGGCAAGACACCGTTTGATTGCGTTATGTAGCTTCCTCGCAATCAAATTATAAAATGAAATAAAAATGTGACAAAGCAGCGTAAATTGGTTTGTTAAATGCCGAAAGATTGTGAGCAGTGACGACATATTTAGGCTGGGCGTTCCAACGCTGGCACACACATAGGAAAAGAAATTTCTACGGCATTCAAGCCGGCTATACTCTATTGTCATTTTCAGAGGATGAGCTTCTAGGTTGGTGTTGTGGTTTAATTTCAGCAGCGAACAAAAATGCGGGTTGAGTTTTTCAGTATCTGATAAACCAAAAGGAGATCCCCCGCAAACGCCGATATCGACTGCTGTAGCTTTTAAGCGATTTAAATCTTTGCTGGTTGGACAGAGAAAATAGTCCCCTGAGTTCTTTGTTACCCTTCGTTGAGGAGTTGCTAGTCCTCATGTTGCCCAAACAACCAACAACAGTATCTCCAATTGCTTAGCTCTGTAGCCTACAAAGTAGGATGCGGTGATCTAGGCGTTCGGATGTTTTAAAGAAGTCTAGGGAGACGACGTTAACTCCTACCCCATAATCAGCCACTTCCGTCCAACTACTCGGGGCAATTAGCATGTTGGTGGTGTGTGACAAGTGTTGACGGAAGCCCATTCCGCTCCGGTGCCAAGATGTTTCATTTTTCCGGGTAGTCCACTAGAGCCTAAACATGGGTTGTTTCCATCGAGTTCGTGAGCTAAGGGACGAGAGTCACCGTGCGATAGTTTGCAGCAGCTGAACGGCTAACACCTGTTATAATTAGTGTGATAATACCCCGTTTCCTAATACTGAGGACTTGCTTTCCAAGCAAAAACCTTTGAAAGACCTGTGACAGTGGGTCAGCTAGCTTGGTATCCACAACCTTCAGTGCTTTCGGGCGGATGTTGTCTGCTCCCGGAGAGCTATACTCGCGCAGTGAGAGTGACACTCTTAGCACAATTGATGGTTTGAAAATTAGATGCGTAAACAATGGAGTCGGTAATGTGAAGGACACGGAACAGGTAGAGACTGCGAGTTGAAAAATTGCGTCGTACTATAACCGCAGGGTATTAACTCTTTCTTCGACGCTTCCTTCTTTACCTCCTGTAGTAAGAAGTAAAACGATGCCCTGCTACACTTTACGAAGATGGTTGACATGTCTATATAACGCTTTGTTGTTAGGAATTTTTGGCAAGGCGCTGTTATGAAGATACTTAGTCCTCACAGGCAAGTAGGGTGCTATAGTTGTGATAAGTCGGGAGATTGCCCCAACTCTCTGAATCAAGGTTAACTTTGTAGGCACGCTAAGCTGCATCTCCAATCGCCATGCATTTTTGAGTCCTGCTTCGTAGAACTGAAGGCACTTTCGCGGGAAGTAGGAGCTTAGTCTCCGAAACCCTGTTGACCATGTGGTTGAATCTTCCAATAAACTCAGTCCAAACGTTGTCAAAGGGACTGTTGTTCGAGAATTCTCAAGCGGATGCCTCGACGAGTCCTTTTATGGTGTCGTAGCGTATAAGTGTATGAGTTAATCACGATTGTCTGGATAAGTACTCTGCATTATCTAACTAGTTGAACGTGGGCCTAGGTTTATGACACCGTCTACTGTTTGTTGTGCATTAATGCCTGCGGCTAATGATCATGGGCTATATCACGTATTTTGTATGTTTGAGAGTATCGTCAAAGTGTTGTTCAAAGGGGAGAATTTTGGGGCAATACTTAGATGTGTCCTGAAGGCGTTCCACGTTTGTGACATCCGCAGGGAGCAGTTGGTTCGTCGACCTTTTATTCTGCAATACTGTTTGATTAGTTTAAACAAATGACCGCTTAGAGATGTGTGTTGACTGAACTTCAAAAGAAATCATGTGTGCGGTTAGGGATTTTCAGAATCTGGTACAACCTTAGGTGATCGCTACATAGACGCCGATAACTTCCGCTGCATATTTTAAAGGTTTTCAGCCTGAGTGAATAAGGCAGACTAGACAAACCATTGACGTACGTTGTCGTCCTGTGTTGTGAATTATCCAACGCAGTGTGACAGTGCTTTATCCTGCGTTGTAACAATTAGATAGCTTAAGCGCGTGCGGAAGCAAACAAGCACTAAGCATTTTCGGAAGAATGAGGCGACAAAGTTTCGGAATGCTCTACAGAGAAGGCCAAAGTACCGGTTTGCTTTCTTGATGTCCATTCATTCTGCCGTAAGCAATTAAGTTCATCTTGAATAAGCAAGCCGTAAAGGCACTCACAAGAAGCCCACTATAGTACTTAATTCCTAGACAATATTTGTGAATACTCTGGTGACGTATGCTGAGAACTTTGCACTGGGTAGCGTTAAAATGCAGCATGTTCTTGATGGGCGATATGTACGCTGTTTCCAGGTCATCCTGTAAGACTTGTTAGACCTCTACAGTTGGTATAACAGGCCATAGATTGCCAGGCCATAGATTACATAAGATTTGACGATAGTGCGTTTGCAAGATCATTTATGAAGAGCAAAACTAGGCGGGGCCAGAGTACCTAGCCCTGAGTTACTTCGCACTGAACTTCGTTTGGATCCTATAAGGTGTTGTGAAGATACAACTTCAGGTGATGTTGAAAGAGAAACTCACCTATCCTTTTTAAAAGGTGATCGCCGATTCCATATTTCTGGTGGTTTTGCAGTAGAATGCAATGGTCCGGACGATCAAACGACTGAGAAATCCAGGTAGGCCGCATTAACATCACACTAGCGTCCACAAATGCCGTAAGGCAATAACGGGCTATCAAAGGATTAGTATTACAGGTCCACTTTTAGCGAAAAGCGTTCTGTACCGGAACGGGAATTTTCTTATTTTTTAGATACCTCATTAATGCTTTGGCTTCAAGCGCCTCCATAACCTTGGAGAACACTTAAACAAGTGTTATCGGACAACAATTTGCTGGTTAAGCAAGGATACTACTTTTGTTGTTTGGCGTATTGATACCTTGCTTCCATATAGTTGAGCTGCGTATCACGTGAAGATGTTGCTGAAAGAGAATTGATAGTGGTTTTTCGAAACTTGTGGCGGCAACCTTCACTGTTTTCGGGTGGATGCCGTCGCACCCGGGAAATTTAACTCATCCAAGGACGTCAGCATCTTTTGTACCGCTGTAGAGACATACGATCGCGATTAAGACCTGATGGCAGCATGGTCAACGTAGGTGACATATAAGATGATTGCACGTAATGGTAGGTACAGCCAAGGTGTTGTCCAAGAAACTTGGCCGCCTATTGTGCCTTGGGTACTAACCCGCATGCAGTTTGCCGAGCAAAAACTCCGCGCTTAACCCGGCTCAGTTTGGTTACATATCTGTATGGCAGTTTTGGGTTGGAGCAACTTATGTTCACTAGATCTTGATGGTACTTTAGTTTATTCTCTTGGACGAGTTTGACACGGTGGTTCCTTCGTGCTGTGTAGAAATCCGCGGTTTCCTCGCTCGGAAAGGCTAATTAGGTTGGCCAAGCCAAGTCGATACATGTCCTGCATTTACCAGTCTTGCTCCTTATGCAAGACCTCAAATTATTAGAGCCTATCCAATAAAATTAAAATATCACCTGGTCTCCGGTCTCATATAAATATGTCCTGCACGATTTTGGGAGCAGAAAATCATAACGCATCCGAATGCTAGCATTACAATGATACACATTTAAATTAACATTTTCCTCACTCTTAAAACGTTGGCCATGGGGCACACAGGTCGGAGAATTACCGCGTTAAGATCCGAGCCATCCTAACAGTTTACAGGATGTAAAAGCAAACTATGTCTTAAATGGTAATAAACGTGATTAGTAAAGGATCTAATGGATCGTGCAACTTTGTTGCACGCACTATTAGTTTACGTGTAATTGTGTGTAAGGAGCACAATGTTGTTAGCTTGTAAAAGAAAAATTACTAGCCCGCCGTGACCCGGTAACCAATGTGGCAGAGGTTTCGGTCTGCTATCCTAACCTGATGGGATAAACTGTCATCGAAACTCGTCGGGGTTAGCTAATGTTTTCGGGGGAGGAAAAGCATGATTTCTAACTACTTGGTTTTAGATTTGCACGGCAAACAAACTTACTAGTGGCATGAAATAAAATTACGGACATTCCGTATTACTTAAAGTCTAGAGTTGCACTTGCGATATAAAAGCCGTACCAACGACAAGCATCGTATTGCACTGCATGGCCTAAATGTTCGTGACAGTGAGGAGTAGAACATCGTTGCAACTTTAATGCAGTCACAGCATTCAGGTTGCAAATTGTGATGGTTCAATTTGCAAGATAAATCAAAGGTATCCTTACTCCAACCTGTTCTTTTCCTGCTCTAGTGATAGAAGCCAAAGATGCACTTTCAACAACTAAACGCTACCTTTTGTAAAGTTCAACTGGCTTGGTCTCATCGGATGTGAAAATGGTAATTTATCTCAGCAATTTTATAATTCCTAACAGATGCCTGATGAAAACAGAACTCATCTTCAAACGCAACTCTAGTTTGGTGAAAGGGAATTTATTATGTAGGCTAGGAACTTACAGATATTTGGGCTTAGCTAACAAATCTGGGGCAACAATAACTGTGAGCCCGTGGCAAACTCATTGCACTATGTAAAATGCACACTGTGTGATTGTGAATGTAATAGAAAACATTACTGAAATGTCTGCGCCGAGATAGTTGCCTGCCTGAATATTGCGATAGAGCTAATCGCGGTTTGCTTCACGTTTTCTAGACGCCATCTTTTTAGTATAGGGCTTTGATTATGAACCTCAACTAGTACTGGTCATAGCTTTGGACAAACGCGCGGTCTCTTTTCGCATTCAGCTTAGCTGAACGGTAGTCCAGTCTTGAATTTAGACCGATTAGTTTAAAAATTCCAACAAGGAGTTCGATTATTACTTGTTTTTGCACACATATATACTGACCCAATTTCTGGTCAACTGCAAAGCAAAAGGAAACACACACTGCAAGCGTGTTATGCTAAGATCATAAAGATTGTTTTTCTTTCGTCGAAAAATCATTGTGTTATGTTTCTTCTACAATGCACGTTCATGCGGCGAACCCAAACAAAGCACTAGCCTGGACATCAACAATTAGGCCTGCGGTTCCATTGGTCACCAGTAGAATAGACGTTATTGCAAAAATATAAATACTGATCTGTTTGGCGTCCCGGTTAGATTAGTAATCCACGAGTTGGTTTGCGTTTTCAATGGCCCTGCATGTTATTTTACTGGTATGTTGGTTTTCTGCGATATATTTTGCATCATTCCTTATTGACGTTATGCGTCAAGAACTCACAAGTTATGCGCATGGACTTAAGCAATGCTTGTCACATGGATAATTGCATAGCCATCATAGCGTACCTAGAATGCTTAGGATGTCAATATGTAGCTTTTAACACTGTTTCAGTTTTTTCGTAAAATCCATGACTTTTTCTGTTCAAATTCTGTGTCTCGGCAAGGTTTATAGAGATATGCCGTGAGTAAGTTGCCGTGCCCATGATAAACCAGACGCAATTGCCAAAACCACACTAGGGAAACGGTTAAATTGGTAGCAACCATAATATGCATATACATATATATAGCCTTGTATGTACCTAGTTGAGCATCATCACTTGTTATGTAGCCAATTACAGTGGTTTGAAGCTACAATTTGCACGTTTGTATTGCAAGTACTTGCTTTGCAATAAGGGTGTGGTGCTAACTGTCAAGTGGCACTACAGCATAGTTTGGTCTTCTGTTGCCAAACACAGTGTGATTTATTCTATGGTTTGCAACGTGAATGCTACACAAATATCCATATTGCCAAGTGCAGAATTCCAGCTGGTTAACGCACCGTATGATAGGTATATTACAATTCGTGGTACGTGTGCTAGCTATCAAGCGCATGCTGTAATAAAGCGCTTTTACTCAAAATGGCGCTGGAACTCACCGGTACGTGGGTTAGTAGCTAAACCGCTACTTAACACCCAGGTGGGGTAGTCAAATGACCGACAAAGCAATGGTATTAAATCCAACAAATTCTGGTACAGTATGTCATACAATGTGCTGCACTGACCAAGCAGTTTGATGGAACAGAGCTACTGACAAGTGTTCTGATATCGAATGCCCCGGTTATGGAGGCAAACTGCAAATGGTACCAAATTCAACACCAGTTGAACCATATGCGACGCGATACCACCAAATATTAACTATGTGCACATTACGAAAATATGCGTTCTTATGTAAATTAGAACATTAATCGCGGTATACCTAATAGAGTAGACATATGTTTTCCGAAACGTTCACTAACAATTGCCTTTTCTGACATTTTATTATCAACAGACTGCGTTCGTTATGTTGTTGCAAGCGGAGATCGAGGCTCAGAGTCCATACAATTGGTGCTCCCAACAGGCGGCAACGTACAAAGAAAATTACGAAAAATATTGCACAAGACAGTCCACGAAGAGCTTGTGCACCGAATTTCTAAAAGAAATAATACCTAGATTAGAAAACTGCAAGGGTATGAAATGATAACTGGGACACAGTGCTGTAGTCCGAAATCAGTTGCAACCAATTATTGAAAGTTGCGACAGAATAAAATTGGTTTTGACATATTCGGCTTTTTGAAGTGTGTTCTTACTGTTTCCATCTCGTTTGGCTACATCTGCCATCATGTCCGGATCAAATTTCATAACGTGCAATGGTCCTAGTTGGAGCCGAATTAAATTCGATTAGCTAAAACGTAGGAATATAAGATTTTTGATGGTTGTCGCACAACGAATATCAAAACGCGTGGGTCGAAACTGAACTTGGTGAAAACGAGTAAACCGCACGTCACAATCTATACCCGTATCGACGCTGGTTTGAACAAGAATTCAAGGCCTTACTAAGAAATATATTGCAACAGTGAATGTGATAATAAGGTGGTTAAATTAGTTACCCTATCCGTTCTATGCGATGTAATCATACACAATGTTAGTAGAAGTGAGGGTAAATTAAGGGAGTGCGGTGCAAATGAAGTGCTTGTGGAAGGGTGCAAAACAGGTTAAATGCACTAAAATCTATTGGTTTGACATAGATTGCAAATCCTGGTACGGCCAGTTGCCTATGAACTCGAAGCCAATGGTTTGCATCCTTGCTAGCAACTTGCGTACATGCATACAACTGGCGTTGTTTATAATACGACTCCATTTTACCTTTTTAACGCGCAAGCAAATAACGCATGAAACTGATAGCGTTCTTCGTGAGCAAACTGCAATCAAACAATACGGATTTTTCTGCAAGATGCATTTTGACTGTTGGAACGTTGCATGATCCGAGTATGTGGCCTCAGCTGTGAGAAATACGGTCAAGGTTGAAATAAAGTATTTTAGTGCAACCTAACTGGATTTAAGTTAAACGCCGACACCTGATCGATAGGTATGTAGCAGGTGATCCACAGCGACTAAGCACCTCACAATTTCGTTACAATTACCCGTTGCAGAAGACTGATTAAGCGCGCCGTCACAGTATGTCTGTAGCTGTACAAGTACATGGATCGTCATAGTTCCGCTCACTTGAGAAGCCTAACTAGCCCAGAAAATTACGGGTGTATACGTCGTCATTTTTCCTTAGTATTTCGCACACGCCACATTGTCAACACCACCATTCTGATACCTTCGAAACACACCTTTCGTGAGGTTCAAACCAAAAGGAACAGCTTTCTGTTGAAAAGCAGATTATTCAAAGGAGAGACTTAAGCGAAGTTTATGCAGTGCGAACTAGCGCAGATCAATGGTTGAATACAAAGCTCACAAAACGTCTTGAGTGCATCTTAGTGCTATTTCCATAATAAGAATAGGGATGTTATATGCTTTAACAGACAATCCAGTTATGGGGAAATGACGAAGTGTTTTCTAACCCATAAAACCACAATCAAGCGGACTGTCCCAGATCGACCATCTGCGTCATGTAATTTGTCAAACCAAAACACTGCCTGACGGGAATTCTGTGATTAGAACCCCTCCTGTGGTTGCTTGTTTACGATGCTGCGCAATGGAATATTTATCATTCCGTCCTTTACTAATATTTCCATCACTGGCGATGTGATGGACATGTCACTAATAAAACGATGCTTCTACGTGTTTAGACGGGAACCAACTCTAAGCGACACACTCCTAAGCAGCGGGAGTAACACTACTTAAATAAGCATGGCAAATGTCTCGGGAAGCTGGACTACAATATGCAGTCTAAAAGCATACGAGCGGTGGAAATAACGTCATATGCTCCATTGTACTCACGATTTCGTGTGTGCTAATTGCACCAGCAATGTTTCGCAGGGCAATTGCATAGTGGTTGGCGCATTAGCAATCCCATGTAAGACTAGTGCACAAGCTTTCTATACCCGTTAGGCTAAAGCAATACCTGAAAAAATGGTAATTTATGTCCAGTACGTTAGTGGTTACCGCAATCCATGAGCGTGTGCAGATGTCTTACCCATCCGGTAGGCTAAACAACTAGTAAAATTCCCTTATCGAAGGAGGAAGTGAAGAGTAATTTGCTATTTGTCTTCCGGTCAAAGACATTGTTCATCCGTAAGCTAGTGGCGCTGGTGTCGTAAACGGTCCTTACCAAGATTTGAAATGTCAACGTGGACGAAAAGAAATGGTTACTAACCATTAGAGCTTTCCATGCAGTCGGGACGATCCTTCAGCTTTCTGAAAAAGCGCTCGACACTCCACTTGGCAACTGGATAATACCATCCTGTCTGAAAATCACGGCAACCTAAATGCTGTATTAAAGCGACAAAAGCGAAGATGAATGGTGAATCCAGCTAGGTGTGCCCAAGTATGAGACAGCCATACTGGCCAACATGACATTTTAAACGTGTATTTGCTACAAATCCCGCATACCTATTTTAAATGGAAAATCGCCCAGTTACCTGGTGAATTTTTCGGTGCAGATTAGTTATATTATACCAATCATTTTGTAAACTGAGAAGGACGTACAAGTTTGACGTGCACCCAGGGAAAACTAGCATTTAGCTTTGGAAATCTACCTTATGCGAATCTTGTGAGTTTATTACTTTACGCACAATAACCTGGAAGGCGTGCAGCTGTCCAGTTACGGAAATCGCAACTGACAGTGCACAGGAGCGACGTGCATGTATAAATGTAATCGCCGCAGAACGAATGTGTGAGACAAACTATGTGTCATGTATAACAATGGCTGTCAAAATTCTTGTAGTATGACTGGTTGCGGTACGCCCAGTGGTGTATCTCAAGTGCTGATATTGCCCAGTTTGAAGGACCGGCGTTATACGCATTCTACAGGGTCAGCGCGACTTTTGGTAACCATTGCTGCTATGCTGATGGCAGTGCCGAATCGGCGGAGATCACGTAGAGACTTTGAAAGTGCGTCCTCTTTGTTGATCTTGTTTGTTTTGTTGGTGATGTCTCCTTTTAGAGTATTGAAGACAGTGTATGCTGCGGGAAAGGAAATCACATTTCTTTAGCCTCCTTTGGCAAATTATCTTGAGGGGCTGAATTAGTCGTAAACAATTAGGCACAAGGCGGGAGCAAATTTCAATACGCCAGTCGTAATGCTTAAGCTTATTGAATGTAAGCAACAAGGAGTTGACTATAATGCACTTTAATTGCATCCTGCATTTGCGAGAAGCTTGCACATCAATCCATCATGTCGAAGGGTTTCTTGTTGTCGACGACAATGATCTGCTAATACAAGCGGGTTTGCTCAAATAACGGACGCTAAATCTGCACGTATTTGTCTTACACATAATCCATTCAAAGAATGA
Source organism: Dicrocoelium dendriticum (assembly GCA_944474145.2). Classification (NCBI taxonomy): domain Eukaryota; kingdom Metazoa; phylum Platyhelminthes; class Trematoda; order Plagiorchiida; family Dicrocoeliidae; genus Dicrocoelium; species Dicrocoelium dendriticum. Next base: position 115,118,615 of record OX104067.1, on the reverse strand, counting down.
AGTAAAAAGACGCCAAGAAAGTTGGAGATGATAAAAATTAGACTGGTAACTCCAGGATTGATATTTCCCGAACGTAAGCAATTATAGAAAATCGGAGCCATAACGGAGCAGAAGCAGTCCATTAGAATAGTTTTCTGCTCCTACATTTTCCACCTACCCTCACTGATTTGCATGAGCACACGGCTAGGTTCCTATTTGCTGCGAAAGTGAACCGTCGGGTCTCACAACGTGGGAGCTGTAGAACGACCACGGAATCTGTCCAATGCACCGGTTGTTATTTTACTCTTTAACTCTTACGATACTTGAGCTGCTAGTCGGATGGAAATAAAGACAGCAGTAAGTTGTATCCGAAGTATTGTGACCGTTTTCAATAGAGACACACGGGACTTCCCCATGTGAAGGAAAAGTTGGTATCAATGAGCTGGAGCTAAAATTATTTTAAACAACAGTGCAGCATTTCCAGCCTCGGAAGTAGCCGGGCAGCAATCTAACTGTTTTGTGCCTCTAGCAACGTGCTCCGTTCTAACGCATTGCGGAATCTTCAGCGGTTTTAACGAACGAGTTTTGTTTTAAACTCTGAGCCCTTCATCCCGTTTTGAATCGCTGAGGGTCCCATGCCATTCCTTTTCGGACGAACGATTGTAAGAGTTGTATGGCTTGGAGTAGTACTGGAGAAACCAGCCTTATTTGTAACCCATCGATAAACAAAGGAGAGAATTCGTCATCTGGAATCATCTCTTTCGATAACCTTTATGTTTAAGCATACGCAATCATCAGATGGGTTCTATGTTAGCCCAATTTGGTACGCATAATATCGGACCATAAATCTAACTTAGCGGAATCGCAGACAGAGTTGTCTACCGATGATGCCCGTTATGTGATAAAATTGTCGCACTTCCATTTTGTTAAACGGAAACCTCCTCTGGTTGCAGTATACCTTAATTGCGCAGTGAGACGTTGGGCTACTTCTTGAGAACTGCAATCGAATAGGCAACCAACAACATAAAAGCTTCGTCGGATTGCGGATATTGCTCGAGCTGGATAATTACTTCTGCTGTCGTCCATTGCATTTTTATTAAAGCATATGATGATAGTCCTATCATACGGAATACATTCGTGGATACATTTACTTGTGCATTAGACCACCACGGTAAATGAAGATAGTTCCTATACTTTGATGCAATATTTTCCTTATGAAACCTTGCTTCGAACTCTGCACTTACAACAACAACAACAACAACAACACCCGATCTAACTTTTGATAGCAAGCTAACAAAACTCTCCGTCAATTCTAGTCCCTTTAACTGCTGTTCATCTAGTGAGATCCCTTGTTAGGCACTGGTACAATAGAATGCAACGCGGGTTTTATCCTGGTTGTTTTGGTGCGTTACAGCCTGCTATTGCTAAATATCTCAGAATCCACAAACTCTGCAAAGCCGTTTGACATATGTTGCTCTTTAGCACCTGCGTACTACTGCCATAGCTCAGTTTCCACGAGGAGTAACTTACGTAGTGACATCAGTCTTCAAGTAGAGTCACGATAGTTCTTCGGAAGATTCAGCTACCATTCAGCTCGATAGGCTGAGTTGATAATGTGTGTCGCACTTGGTGACTGATGATTTAATTTGCTTTAACGTTCGCTTGTCTATTACGGACATTCCGAGGCGCGAACTATAAGGCTCAGTAAACTTTAGCTTGTTCACCTTTTGAGAAATGCGAACCTGCATCCCTTCACCGAAAGGTAGATTACAGATAGGCCATGTGCCTTGACACCCGACTGGACCGAGCAGTACACCACATAAGGCAGTCTGTATAGCAAAAGATTTGTGTGATTCTCATGTCTATGCTCGGGGGCCCAGTGGGTCTTTGGGACGATCATGCCTGTTTGAACACTTATGTCTACGCTTAGCTATCCGGAAATGTCAGGCCTTATAAATGTGTCCAAAATTCCAGATATTTCTATCGGCTATTGTCACTTCTAGTACCGTCAGTCCCTCAAGTAGCCGATGGCGGAGTAATTGCCGCCACTTGCTATTTATTACAAACCTTGTGCCACTGTATAAATACTAATATATTTCAAAGCAAAAGCAAACAAATCTATTAATTTTCAGTATTTATATTGCAATCACTGAGCTAAGTACCTTGTTCGCATTAGCAGATCGAACAGCTATTTACATTCCTTGGGACCCACAGGGGCTATTAGCATTCAGCGGCATTGTTTCCTCCAGCCCATGGAAGACAATGCTTGAAGTCAAAAACCGGAGGTTGTAAGAGAAGTGATTATGAAATGAAAATTATAGTGTTGCTCATCCCAACACTGGCACTCCAAGACCGCGCTTTCATCCTGGTTGGGATACATCAGTTGGAGATGGCCTGAGTTGGGCTGGAACTCAGAGCCCAGTGGCTCATGGTTGATTATTATCTTCTCATTATGACTTTGTGCATGCATTTTCCCTTAGAACCATCTGGCTCATACAGCCATCTCACCTTAAAAGAGGAAGTGACATTTTTCACCCACATTTCGTATTGGATCCGTTTAGTACCATGTCAGTCGCTGCATCCTGTTGCGAGCGTAACACCATTCTTTTGGCGTGCGAATCTATCTTAGGCCGTGAATAATGTTGGGTAAACATATTACAGCTAATCAAGGCTGTATAGGCACTTTCCTGTTTACATTGTAGAAGGTAACTCTTGAGGATGCACTGCGCAATTCCGAGTTGCAGAGAACCTAACCGTGACTCAGATAAACATCATCCTGCAAAAGGTATGCAATGTGGCTGTACCCCATCACAATGAGGCTGGACCTTACCGTGGTGCGATGGTTTACGGGCCTCAAAGATCCATTGAGCTATACTGGGTAATGCATTTTTGCACCTTCAGAACCACTCATACCAGATTAGTCAATGGTTAGAGGCCAGAAAAGCTCAGCCTCCTGGTCCTCCAGGTTTAGGGTTGGAATGAGGGTGGCTCCTTATTCCTTAAAACGGACTCCTTGCAGCCCATTGCCAAACACACTGCCTTGCGGACAGGTTTTTGAACCAAAGGCTTTGGTTGAGAACCCTAATCGTTCTCTTGTCTAGGCCTGGGCAACCTGACAGTATCCTACCCACGCAATACAAGGAATCGCACTTCAAACGAATTTCTGATGCTCTGGCCACCGCGGAGGATAATCAACGGTGCCCTATCTGCTGCATCGGGCATGGTGGATAGGGGTTTGGATGCTACTGCTTAAGCCCTCCCGTCTTCTTATTCCCCTTCTCACGCTTTTTCACCCCTAACGTCCGGTTCCAGCTTCACTTCTATCCCCCATTTTTCAACCCCCAATTCTCGACCCTCCCTCACCTTGCTTCAGTAGTCGCTTGTCTTTTAGTTACAACTCACATTTGAACGCGGCGCGTCATTCCTGCACTATCAACAGGCTCATGTCCAAGCAAGCGGCCCATTCCAGTACATCGGCTTCCATTTGGAGCCCTCGATCCTCCTTCACATTGGCATGCCTCAATGTACGCACACTACTACAGATCGGTCAACAGGCAGCACTTGCCCGAACATTAGAGACCCTCTCGATCGATACCTGCTGCTTATCGGAGACTCGCCTGCAAGACTCGGGCTCTGTGCTCACTCTGCGATCCCCTTCAGGTGACACTAGCAGCACTTTCTCATTGCGCCTATCCGGTGACGATGCAGTTTCGAGCACCGGCCAAGCCGGTGTTGGTATTGCCCTGAGTCCCCGGGCTGAAGCTGCTCTGGTTGATTGGATTCCAATCAGTAGCCGGATGTGTGCGGTCCGATTGGCTAACTCGTTCAAAACTTCGAAGTCGCGTGGGACTAACAGGTGCCTATTCGTTATCGCTGCATATGCACCGACAAACTGTAGCGACGACTCGGTAAAAGACGACTTCTATCGTCAAGTAAACGAGCTCCTTCGCCACAGAAGAACCTCGGACACTGTAGTGCTGGCTGGGGATCTGAACGCTCAAGTTGGAAAATTATCCACAGATGTACCGCATCTGGGCGGCCAACATGGTGTACGCTCCCGTAATGATAACGGATGAGCTGTTGCTTCATTTGCGTGAGGATGCTCGTTTATTTCTTGCGAGCACTAATTTCAGACACAGCACCCGCCGGAGGGTGACTTGGCGCTCACCGGCCTCGAACCAGCTATGGACGCAAATCGATCACATTGCGATAAGTTACCAGTGAAGATGCTGCGTCCAGAACTATCGCTCTATTTGGCGCACAGGTGTAGACACCGACCATGCACTTGTGGGTGCTGACCTGCGGATGCGTTTTGTCGGATTCCCACGACGACGTTGTGAGCGCATTGACACCAGCCAACTATCGAAGCCAACTGTTCTGAATGCCTATCAACGTACGCTGTCATGCGAGTTGGATAAACGCTCGCTGGATGCAATTGAAGCACACTGGTCTCATATTCACCAGATCTTAATTGCAGCACCAAAATCCTCGTGTGGTATGCCTAATCGCCAACATGGACATTGGGGCTCTTCACAGTCTCTGGAACTTATAGATGCTCGCCGGAATATTCCGGCCGGAAGCGAACACAATGAAACTCGCAAAGAGCTCCGGGTGCAACTCCGTTCTAGCCTGAAGAGAGACCGCGAATTCTGGTTGTCTCATCGATGGGAATGGCCGCTGCCCTTGGTAACCATCGTAAGTTATTCCGTCTGGTACTGGAAACGGGCAGCAGGAGACCTGGTGTTAGTGAAAATATACGGGACGAGAGTGGACAGCCTATCCACAACTTACCAAAATGCTTGGAGCGTTGGGCTGAGCACTTTATTTTAAAGTAATTTAATCGGTCGGAATGGTTAGATTTCTCGCCGGCCACTGATCGCCCCGCTCCCTGGTCTGTCAATTTGGATCCACCCTCTCGCTCAGAAGTCGAACTTGAGGTCGGACTGTTGAAGTTAAATAAAGCCGGGGGACCTGATGGCCTCCCTCCATCTCTCTTCAAATTCGGGGGACCTGCTCTTGTGGAAGATTTACACGAGTTACTAGTGAAACTGTGGGAGCAGGAAACTGTCCCAACCGATTGGAGCCGCTCCGTCATAGTTCCAATTTTCAAAGCAGGCTCACGCTCGGAATACGGCAGCCATAGAGGAGTCAGTCTGATATCCATCGCCTCTAAATTGCTTGCCTATGTCATTCTTCACAGATTGACTGGCACTCGTGAAATCCAGATTCGTGAAGAGCAAGCTGGATTTCGTCGAGGTCGTGGATGCATTGACCACATCTTCACCTTGCGTCAGTTGTTAGAGCACCGTCACATATATTGGCGGCCCATCATTGTCGTGTTCCTGGATATCAAAGGTGCATTTGATTCTGTGGATAGACTTGAACTTTGGGACTGTCTACTCAGGAAAGTTGTACCTGAGCAATATGTGAATATTATCCGAGCCTTATGTGCGTCTAGCTCGGGCAGAGTGGGGGCTTACGGCAAGTTGTCGTCGCCCTTTAATTTCTCCAGCGGTGTGAGACAAGGATGCCCGCTGTCACATTTCCTCTTCAAATTCGCTGTTGACAAAGGCATGGAAATCGCGTTTACAGGACACAAATTAAAAGGTGTGGACCTACTCCCAGGAGAACGACTTCTTGACTTAGAGTATGCTGATGATATTGCCCTAATCTGTGACAGCTCACAAACGTGCCAAGTGGCACTGGACAGATTAGCACAAGCTGTCCGTCACTTCGGGATTTGCTTTGCACCCTCGAAGTGCAAAGCGTTTCTCCAAGATTGGTCTGGACCGCCTCCTTCGCTGACCCTTGTTGGGGATGAGCTAGAAGTCGTTCAAAAATTCAACTACCTGGGAATTTGTATCAGCGCCCAAGGGATTGAATCTGAGATTACGAAGCGTCTAGCAAAAGCTCGGGGCGCTTATGCTTATCTTCGTCACTTATGGCGCCGACGCGACATCACTCTTGCCCTGAAGGGTAGAGTGCCCAATGCAGCAGTACGTTCGACCCTACTCTACGGTCGTGAAACCTGGCGGCTTAAAGCAGCTGACCTGAAGAGGCTAGTTACGTTCGACCACCGGCGCCTTCGTACTCTAGCTCACATCTGGTGGGAACACCGCGTGAGCAACTTGAGTGTTCGACGCCTTGTTTACGGCACAGGAAAAGAAACTGAACCGCTCATCACCGTTATTTCACGCATCAGGCTCTGATGGTTTGGCCACGTGTTACGCATGCCAGCCCACCGACTCCCGCGACGTGCGTTGTTTGCGCGCCGGGGGTGTGGATGGAAGAAAAGGAGGGGTGGTCAAGCGATGACTTGCTCGAGAGGAATGAAGGCCCTCACTTCTGAGCTGACCTCAGTTGGAGCGTCTCAGCTCCATGGTTGGGGTCCGAAAGACGATGAACACGTTTGGTTGGACACACTTGCTGATATGGCTAGGAGCCGACCTCAGTGGCGTTCGTGCTGTGAGTTACTTTGGGCTACCCAATCCCTCTTAGATTCCCTTTCCAACCACGATTTCATTATTTAGCCTTATATAATTTTGCATAGTTATTATTTTGGGGTACAGCAGCCGGCTTGCAGCTTACCGGAACGATGTCCATCCGTTACCGGTATCTCAGCCAGCTTGCGCCAGTTGCTTTTTTTCCCCTTTTTTCTATGTGTTGCGGCACAGTAGCTGAGGTGTTCCCCACCTCTAGCTAACGTGTATGATGAGGATGATGATGTCTGAAGGTTCGCGAACCCTTATGAGTACACGGTGTACATGTCCTCGATGTTACCTCAGAGTTGTGCGTTACATCCAATTTGGTTTAGAAGCTGGCATTCTGTGTGTACTTGAACGCCGTAACCTAGACACCTAAAGGAACTGAAATAGTAGCTACATATAAATGGCCTGATCTCGCATCGCAGCTCATGTGAGCAGTTCTAGCCATTCTCCGCGAGACAGTTTAAATCTTTTTCGCCGGTATTTTTGGTTGCCTTTATAAGTTGAGCTACGAAACCGCAGGATCTTAGAGTGTTTCTACTGCACCCAATTTCTGCTTTGCGTGCTGCTTCCAAGGATCTTGCTTTGGGTTCCGACGGTGGCGAAAGTAAAGTGACCTTGTATTGTGTGGTTGTCGATGCAACCGTTAGAGCGTACTTGCGCTAAGTAAACCAGCATTTACGCTTCTTGTTCCAAATTCACAAATAACGGTAAGAAATATGCTCCACACTTTAAGTTTATTTCGAGGCTTTACATGGATGTTTGGATTGCCCTTTCGGTTTACACTTACACACAGCCAAGCATCGATGAGAACTTTCTAAAGCAGAGACAAGCCTAGCATCACGCTGGTGATTACCTTATGAAGCCTTACCAATCCATATGGTCACCGCTTTGCTAGCTGCTTATATGCACATGCGCCTAGGTGTCTTGAAGCGACAACCGGCCTTGTAGCCATTTGGACCAATTCGCAGCCACGTGGGAATGCGAGCGAGGCGTATTTCCGAAATTCGTGATGTCTGTCAGGGTGTATCGCAGCGTTACGAATGGTGTGTTCCAGCAAGTGCCGCAGTTTGTTGTATGTGGAATGATGGAAAGTGACGGAATATCGTCAGATTCTTTGTTACCTTGGACCTATTGCCGAACACAGTCCTTCCAGGACATGGACAAAATGGCAGTACATTTGCCAATCATCCCATCGATAGACGTTATCCGTTCACGTCTTTACCTAACGACCGTTCTGATTCAATGAGTTTCTTCCTTTGGCCCACTTAAAGGATGATAAACTCACCTAAATCCGGCCAATCCATGTCCAGTAATCAGGTCAGTAACACCTGTCTCCCATTATCCATGGGCTGGCTCCATTGGTCCGTCCGCTCAACTTGCGATGACACACTCATCACATCCACACTTTTCCGTGTCCCTGTGCCACCATAATGCTAAACACTGCGTACACTTCGTCACTCGGCTGCCCATGCATTGTAACTGCGGTCATACTCTATTGCTACACGCCATTGGGTGCTCTAATCGAAGTGCAGCTACTTGTCTTCGGTGTCGTCTCAACTTCACTCAATTTCTTCTGAGCATTTTCCCACTAACAGTTATTTCGTATGGTGTTGCACCAACCATCACAGTCACTACACGTTTCTTCCACCGCACTTGATCATCGGGCGCTGGTTGAAGCCACACCTACTCTCCCGCCGTTGGCTCAGGCAGCACCCAGGTACCGCGGACTTATTACCGCTCCTTAGTGGTCAGTCGTCCACTCAGATAAAAAGTTAATAGATACAAATGGAACATTCTCAGTGATTCATCAAGAACATCAGTCTGGGGCAAACAATTGTTTTCAGTGATTCATCTACAGGCTGGTACAATCATATAAGGTCAAATTACAAAGGAATGGATAGTGTTTGGTTCGGGGGTTTGTTCTGAACTGACTCGGTCAATGGTTAGACAGCGAATAGTTCACCGCTGTCTCATGCACACATATCGATTGAGGGTTACGTAATCACGAGGCCTGACCCGATGTCTGGGTGACATTTTCTGCAAAACCCATAAAGGAGGATATATTGGCAGAGTTTAATGGTGCGCACCCGGCGATTAAGTTCACCTACGAACTTGAACAAGATGGCCAACTCTCATTTCTGGATGTAACCCTTAGTAGACGAACTGATGGTTCCATATTAAGGAAGATAAACAGAAAGAAGACGTGGACAGGTCAGTATACAAATTTCAGTAGTTTTATACCGCTTAAATACAAGCGTAACTTAGTACATTGTCTCATCTTAAGGGCGAGGAAGATATGTTCAGAGGACGCTCTGAAGGATGAGATGAAATCCATCCAGAACACTTTGCGTAAAAATGGTTATCCAGAAAGATTCATTCAGCGCAACATACAGCCCAAAATAACACCGGTCGTTAAGGACGTAGTCGCGCAAAAGGCCCTCTTCATCTGCCTTGATTTTAAAGGTGATACAGTTAGTCAGCTCTTAACAAGGAAACTGACGCAATCGATAAAGAACACCTTTCCGGCTGCGGAGTTTCGATGCATCTTCGCCACGAATCAGCTAATTCCTGTGTGCAACAAAGACAGACTGCCGAAGCTGACCTCTTCTTACGTTATCTACCGATTTGAATGCACTTGTGGGGCAACATTCATTAGTCGGACGGCTCGTCAACTGTCACGTCGCATTAAGGAACGTAGCCCTAAATGGCTGTTAAACGGGGGCACCGGAGTACTTACAAGCGGTATCTTATCTCATCTTTTCGAATATGGTCACCAGGTTAACCTCCCGAATGCTTTTACTGTGATTTATCAGGTTCCAATGAGCAAATCGAAAGGTATGCGGTTAAAGATGCTCGCCACCGAAGAGACCATTGCGATCCGCATATTCCAAGCCCCGCTGTGCTCGCAGAAAAGTTTGTTCAATCTCTATACCTGCCCTGGCCGAACAACCATCAGCCTAGCCGTCACCCAGACATCAGGTCAGGCCTTGTGATTACGTAACCCTCAATCTATACGTGTGCATGAGACAGCGGTGAACTATTCGCTGTCTAACCATTGACCGAGTCAGTTCAGAACAAACTCCCGAACCAATCACTATCCATTCCTTTGTAATTTAACCTTATATGATTGTACCGGCCTGTAGATGAATCATTGACAACAATTATTAAATAGTTTATTTTCTCATGCTGGGACGAATTTGGGGGTAAAAGTGGGGCAGATGCTGGCATCGTAGTTCTGATCTTTTGACTGTAAAGTTACTGCACTGGGCTCCAGCCAATGTCCGTCGAAAATGTGTTGCCATTCTCCATACCTTGAAGTGCGGGTAGTTGACACTAGATATGGCCTTCAATAACAGTTGATTGACTTGCTTTGCTGCAGACTCGGCTTTCCACTTGATTGGCTATGACATGGGATGGCTTTATGGTGCATGGATTCCTACTTGATTGCGAACGCCTGGAAAGCAGCGCTGGTAACATGAGGGCCATTGTCGGAGGTCAGCACCTCCGGTATTCGGTATCAAGCAAATTTATATCTAAACATACTGATTACTGCTTCTATAAATAAGTAGTTTATGCTCAAATGTATCAGGGCAAACCAAACCAGGCCTGATGAAAATTTATAAGCAATTATGTTTTGCGTCAGACACGTTACTATGTATGTAATCGGCAGTGGCCGAAATTTGTACAAGCTGCAGAAACGGAAGAAGTGCTCAGGAGGAACAAAGTCGTCAGTGGATGACAATAATTTAAGTCCATGCGTTCGTGGAGTAAAATGAAACAATGGAACAATGGTTTATTACGAGTTAAATAGCATTGCTTAACAAGTCCCGTGGGATGGAAGTTATAGCCAAAAGTGAATTGCATGATAAGGTAAAAACGTTGTGGTGGACTCACCATAGACTTACGTAGAATAGCGGAGATGTTCGCCTATTAAACGTATAAATCCATAAATCCATTAGTTAGGCGTTTGGCAAGACACGGTTTAATTGCGTTTTGTAGCCCCTGGCTAACAAGTCATAAAATGAAATGTAAGTGAGAAAATGCACGGTCAACGGGCTTTTAAAATATAGCCAGATTAGGAGCAGGGACGACATAATTAGGGAGGGCTTCCCAAGGCTGGCACACGTGGAGAGAAAAGAAATTCCTACGGCGTTCAAACTGGCAATACTGAATGGTCAGTTTCAGAGTGCGATCACTGAGGTTGGTGTGGTGCTTTAATTCCAGCAGCGGACGACTAATATGGTTTGGGTTCTTCCGAATTTGGCAAACCATTGTGAGATCCCCTCGCAAAAGCCATTATCGAGTGCTGTACATCCTTAGAGATTTCAGTCTAGGCTGATGGGCAGATAAAATAGGCCCCTGCCGTTCTTGGTTGGCCTTCATCGAGGCGTCCCGAGAGCAACAAGATCCCGCCTCTGCACTTTAAATGTAGTGGGGACTGTAGGAGATAGTAAGAGCATCTTTCCCTCACTGGAATTAATCGCAGTCGGCTGACTTTTACTTTCATCTTTTGACTGACCAGATAGGATAATCAGGGCCATCATAGTGGTTGAAGTCGGTCGAGAATTGGCGAATCACGTGAAGTTGTGTTGATAGGTGTTTAGATGAATAGAAATTCCAAAGTGTTTGAGGTTAGAATTTTTCCGATTTTGTACGCAATTCTGGAGTGTGAAGGCTTCGTGTCCAGATAACCGCATTGGACCTCGGTCGTGTTGGGGTTAGCCGTTGAATAGCTTGGTTTACAGCCAACGGCTAGCTAAGTCCTTGTCGGTTGTTTCGTCCCATCTCATGCAGAAACGCAGTTAAACTTTCTAAACCAGGGTTCCAAAGAAGTTCCCGACCTCGGAGAAAAAAAACGAGGAACAGCCGAGAGCACAACATAGCGGTAAGTAAATTGATTTCGAAATAATTACCAAAGTAATAAACCGTGAGTAGGCAATCATTCTCCATGTCACTGAATAAATCGGCGGCTACCTTCTGCCACGGTAGATCAGGGACAGCATGCAGTATCATTGGTTTCCTCGTCTGCCGGATTTCTTGCAGCTGCCAAAGTTCGTGCGATTTCGCTCGATACACCCAAGCCATCATCGTGCAGAAAGTACATCGATGGATGCATCGAGTGAAATAATGCGCTGGTGGCTCGCAAGGGACACCATATGTATACCTGTTACCATCATTAATAAGTTATTCTCTAATAGGGCGACTTTGGAGCAAACAGTGGGTTAACTTGTTTGTCGTAGCGCCAATATGCTCGTTAAATATTGGAAGTCGTCGTATGGGCGTAATGGAAATTTGTGGGTAATACTGTAGGATGAGCGTTGGTTACATAGCCAAAATTTCTCTGTGTGACCGAAGCGTTATCGAAATAGGTCCCTTCGGAATTAGTTTCTGACGACTTTTGATCTCCGTCGGACGAAATTCGGACGAATTTCAGACGCATTTCCGTCACTCGTGCCAGCAGGGATTCGTTTAATTTAAAGAATCATTTTAACGTACCAGGCTTGAAGCTCGTAAAGTGTTTTTTCTCCGTCTAAATGAAGTAACTTAGCTTGGAAACATATGGGTAAATCTGGGCGCCATCGCTGCTAGTGGATCTTCTAACGCACCACGGTTCAGTCGGCAGGTTAACTTCCCGTCATACCAGTTCTTTTTACTAGTGAAACACTGACTCTGGATCCAGTAATGCATTCGGTACTGCCGTCTTGTCGTTACCACATAGCTTGACGTGTATCACTTCCAAAGCAATCTGACCAACGAATCCTACTGTTTCATTAACGATGGCACGCGGTGAAGGCGATTTTACATGTACTTGCGCTGTGCAGTGAAGGGTGACGTTTTAACTCATAGTCATCCAGCCCACAATTGCACCGAGATATACAACTAGCCGATGAATGATTCGCCTTTACACATAACACACCTAAACCTTTGCAGGTTACTACGCTAACCGTTAGACATTATCCTTTGAGTTCATTAAGTTCATTGACTTGTAGAGAGCAGGTGGAGAAACCCTTGTCAGCTCTTTCGATTTCTTGTCCTACTGGGTTTGATGCGTGTTTCAGCGTTACAACGTTCTTGGAGGGTTCATGGCAATTCTATTGCTAGCGGCATGATACCAGCATTCTCAGCAAACGTACGACACGACTGTGATTTCGTTAGATAGGCCGTTCCGACCATTTACCACACTAGTAGATGGGGTGACGTCCATACGAAGTCTGAGTCTTCTTTGCCTAAACAGCTTCCTTGTGTGGCATCAGGTGGAATAATCAGTGTTCAGCGGGAATAATTGTTGTAACTTCATTCTAAGTTTCCCTGTAGAGGTTGCGCTTAGTGTTGTGTCGCCGCTGATGCCTTCACCCCACGACCGCAAGAACAAGTCCAAAGACGAGCCAGAAGGAGACTTGTATACATGAAATTACAGTTGCTTATATAGTCGAAGGCAAAATGAAGGGAAGCTACTAAAGTAAACTTGAGCCAACCAACAGAAAGAAAAACGTCAGATGCAACGGCGAATAAGCAACCGTGTACTCAAGAGAGAATCGCGTATGTCCTTAACAATAGCATCATTGTACTCCAAGCGTAAAGCGAACGTCCATTTACAGTGACGGGCACTGGCCAATCAGAATGTCGAAACGAAACCTTTAAACAGTGTAACGAAACAGACGAGAATAAGGAATGCAGACCCAAAAGTTGAAAACTAGTACAATAATGGTGTGACAACTAATTAATCCCTTAACATAACCAAGTAAAACAGTGATGAGAAGAAAAAATACCAATAGCATTTGTTCTTGCAAATGGCACTGATGAAGAGGACATGACGATGAGCGTCCATTAACAATGACATGGGTGTACCAATCGGGATAACCTAGTAGAGCGTTTAAACAACAGTCAAGAAATGGAAAATAGGAAGAGTAAAGAATAACTATCAAGCTTGTTCACAATAAATGAATGTCTAATGGCTGTTCTCCTACTACTTAGTGTAGCTGCCATCGCCCCGGCGATCGCGGAACTCCAGGGAGAAAAGCTTTAGCTGCTGGAGTCGAATGGGGTACGGGAGATCACGAGGCCACAGAAGAGCTTTTGATTCCCGTTTCTTAACCTTTATAGCCATGTACATTCAAAATTTCATAATTTTTGGATTGCTGGTAGGCCAGGTTCCAAGACAGGACGAAAGTATGAAGTGAACAAAGGTCAAACTCTCTGAAGACATTCGAACGAATGGTTTTCTTATGACACCTACCCGTCTCCTTCCAATAGGTATCTTCTTCAACGTGTCCCGCGTTGTTTCAAGGTCAGAAGACACAGTAACCCCGAGATTTTTCTCGTCAGCGATATGGTTGAGGAGAAACTCACTAATACCTTTTGCTCCGTACGGAACAGTGCTAGCCATAGGAAGAACAGCGCAGTTATCTCGGATTACTGGCTGTTGCTACATCATATACCATTCATATAGGTGGTCTGGAACCCCCTGTGCTCTGTCCGCATCCGCAAGGATGAATACAAATGACCGCAGCATTAAGTCATCGACCTAGATCAAGCAGTATGTTTGCATTGTAGTCGACAGATGGTTGCTGTACATTTTAGAGAGCTCTGGTCCAAGCACTGATCTTTGGGTATGCCACTAGTTAGAGCCACAGGAGCTGAGAGGGATTGTTGCACTTGTACGCGCTTTGTCTTTCCTCCTAGAAACTCGACGAGCTAGAAGAGATTGTTAGTAATGCCAATTCACTGGAGTTTGCGTAGCATTCGTTCGTGTGAAACCTAATCATTGGCTTTACTGAAGTCAAGGAACATTACGTCAACCTGTTTTCGGACATCCAAGGCAGCCGCTCATGATTCTATCGATGAGTAAGTTAGTGATGCGTCAGCGTCCCTTCCGAAAGCCATGTGGCGCGAGAGAGATAATGTTTAGGTTCGCCCAGTGTGTTCGGAGGGGGCTTTTGACTATTCGTTCCTCAGTTTGGCACACGACTGATGTCAGGCATGTTGTTCGGTAGTTCGCTATGTCCTGTTAGTTGCCCCTTTGTATTTGGGTAAGACGGCACCTGCTTCTTAACCAGTGGGTAGGTGGCCGAGTTCAAACTATTTCTGAAATACTTGACATTACGTGGTGGCGATGTACTCAGCTCTCGCTTTATGGAAGGTGGGATGCAATCAGTCCGAGCTTGGAGAGGAATTATGGCGCAGTCCGTGGCGTAGCCGAATGACAACCTCTGGGTTATTTGCAACTAGCTACACAGAGGAGTTCTGCCCAGGCAAACAGTTGTTAAGCCGCAAAATTTCAATGAAGTAGACGGGGAATATTGCGCAGCCTGTAGAGTTGCCTTTCATCATCGCCGAGGAGAACGGAGACTTCTATAGAGAAGGAGAGCGCAAGGAGTCCAGTACCCGTTTGGCATCCCGATTCGGATAGGCAAACGTATTTTGGAATAGATTTTGAATGCCATGGCAATTCTGTGTCCATATTGCAGTCGTTTGCATCGCTCTTTTAGGGTACATAGGGTTCTGCCAGTTTTGTACTCCGATTAGCTTGAGATCAATCTAGTGACCATGAAAATGTCCCATAGTTTCCGTGGTTTTTCATTTGGAGGCTTGTTTCTTTTCTATCCATGGGGTTCTTTTACTGGTTATACGCCTCTGTAGTTTGAAACAAACTGTTCAATGAGCAGCACCGTCATAGATGGTGGGTCTTTCAATGCGTCATCAAGCTCCATGGATGGCGGAACATTCCAGTCCTTGTAGTTTGCAGGCGCCCTTAATCTGGCTGGTCAGTGTGTCAGAAATTTCGAAGCAGTGTCCCTTGATCGTAGATCCTGAGGCGAATTGTTTGCAAAAAGCTGATTGCACAGTGTTCGCCCTTCCGAAGTTGTTCGAGGATAATTAGATTAGAGACATCAGATGACGAAGAAGTGTGAACAAGGTCTACTACATTTGGCGACAGACCTGGGACCACCCGTGTTGGTGTCGAGACGTGCTGTGTCTTGTTGCACCCGTGAACGGTATAAAGGAGATCAACTTCATAGGAGTCAGGTTGGAATCCACTGTAAATTTTCCAGATTATGCAGGGGGGATAAAGTCACACTTAAGGAGAACGTTTGTACCTTTTCTGTGGATCCACACGGAGCGTAATTGTTGTGAGCCGGGCCCTGCATGGGTAAGGTAGACCATTCCGACCTTCAGCGACTGGAATCCGTCAAGAAATTAAAACCAGAACACTTCTGCCGCATCATCTTTTTCAACATCTGGTGAGAGAATGTGGGCTGGAGAATTACTCTGCCTGCAGCTATCCAGAAAAGCTATCGCGTCGAAACAGCTAATATCCTGATACATGCAAGCCAAGTCAGACATTTGAGATGACATCCGGATTTCAGGGAACGCGATTTGATTCGTTTTTTGTTCAAACCTAAGAAGTGTTATCACAACTAACTTGCTTTTGAGACTACGCATACGCGAGCATTACTCCTAATCCGTCCTTTATAGTTGTTCCGAGGAGGAGGTGGATTGGCCTCCACCAAGCTCACTGAGGGTATGACTACGCATAAAGCCACAATTTATAGAACTGTTTCTATATTCTCTTTTCGGGTCCGAAGATCGCAGACAACGTGTTTCTTTCGAACTCGGTTCTCCTTGGTGAATTCTTTCAGAACATAGAAATTGTTACTTTTCAGGCATGCGGTTCGACTCACGATGCCTTGGCAGTCTACTTCATCTTGCCACAGGATTTTAAGTAAACGCAACTTGGTTGGGTCCTTTTGTTTTCTGCTGCTCACTCACAAACAATATAGAGGCTACTTATTCCAGTAAGGCTTAGTCATCAAGTACCATTTCATCTTCTCCTTTGTGATCAGAACAAGTCGCAACCAGCGACTGCGAGATACAGACTTGTCAGCCTACAAGTTACCGGGTCTGGTAAGTTGCTTCCCGGGCACGGCAAGCAAGCCGGGTGCCAAGCATTTGGTAACACATACTCCAAACCATTGATGGTCATATAGCACACACCCTTTTGGAAGAACAGCTAATGACTCCGCCGTACTCCTGAAAATCTGGCAGCAGTCAGTATACTTAATTATTGCGCGCTCACTAACGAATTATGCCGGCTACCTGCTATACATTCACCATTTTACCGCCGTCGCTGTGTGAACTCTTTTCTCTCTTCGCACACAATAGTTGCATCATAGTAAACTGATACTTTGTGAAATGCTTCCGGTACAAAGCTGCTGTTCCCTATGTAGATGATAGCAATCCACCTATACGGTTCATGCAGGACGTAATAACCGTCAATGACCTAGCCGGAATATTGCTGTATACCAAAAGGATTCAACTGCACTCACCACCATGAGCGTTGTCCAATGTGGATAGTTAGACAAGACGTCTTTACTCTCCCGAAACGCAAGCAGAATCAGAAAAATGCTGACACCAGAAACTATGCAACTTTTACTCACACGGACCCGCAAATATAGGACACTTTGTGGCCTTAACAAATATGGCAGCCCTGGCTATGCTATCTGGTTAGATAACAAAGGATATTAGAAGTCTGTAATATTCCTCCGATCCGGCGTTCCAAGCTGTTCTCTGTCTAATAGTATGACGGGCCCTTATAGACCCTTAGATAAATAAATAAATACATAAAATTTTATTCTCGAGTATTTCTAGGCATGACTAAACGAGCGTGCTCAAACTTGGACAAGCAATGGCGTTTCGCAAAGTTCAGGATAAATTACACGCAGGAAGGTGAAAATGTAACGTCATCTTGCGAGAAGCAGCATAGTTAGCTTTGTGTTCATAATGAAGGACCGAGTATGCTTAACAAAATTGCGTACCCATGGGCGAGAGTATGCATCGAATATAGTGGTGGATGATGTATAGAGACTTGCTAGGGTGATACAGAATGCTGGGAAGTTATTCGTTAGCGAGTCACATCCGCCAAGTCGCAGTGTTGTTAAGCAGACAGCTGTGGCTTTTCAGAGGAAGAACACTTTCCAGGCAAAAAGACTCTACGTCCTAGTACACTGCCATCTATTGTAAGTTGAGTCAACAGTCACTGGTAAGGCCGAATTCGGACTGATTCATCTCGCCGCTATTCGCCGTCACGCTGCATGCAATACCTTTCATTAGCTGACAGTGTGGCTTAGTCAAGATCCACCGTGAATGGTTCAGCGCAGCAGTACGGTCAAGGAGGTACCGCTTTCTTGGAACTGGAGCGGGAGCAATCTGCAGGTTAGGAAGCATGGGGTGGTATTGGTGTGTTCGTATGCTTGCGTGTGCTTGCCCAGGAGGTTACCTTAGGGGCCAGGTGCGTTTCAGGCATCCCCTCTGTAGCAAATCTTCGCTGTTAATCTTTCCACTTTTTAGACGACTGAGAAGAGAAAAAGGAGAGCCAAACAATCCTGCCAGGAAACCAGACTTACATGACGTAAAAGCATTGTTAAAGCTGCTGCGATGTGTAAATTGTAGCCATTGTGATGTTATTGACAAAGAAAATTATTGTGTAGCGGAAAGTTTGTTTTGAGCTAAACTCTAATGCGAATTGGGTACTAAGTAAAACTGAAGGATCAAAACCAGAGACCAGAAGGTAACTGTGTAATCTCGATTGGCTGCAGTCGGGAACCAGAGGATCTAATTACAACTGGGGTATATAAGTATAGAAAGCTGAGCCTATCTAATGTTGGCTATCATGAAGTGGATATGAACAAGATACCAAGTCTCGAAGTTAGGACGAACAAAAGATGGCGCTAGAAAACGGGGCTTTAGTGGCCAGAAATGCTATTTGGTTATGTTTTCTAGTAACGAATGGATACTACCGTGTCACGAAATAAGTCACCAAACCAGCCAAGGTATATAATGTCGACAGTCCACGAGAATACAGTTAAAGAGATATGTAGTGCCTCCTAGCATGCTACGGATATGCGCAGTGCGGTATCGAGCAAGGTGAGATGGTGCTTAAGCCATGATTGCCTTGCTGGAATAGCGTATTCCGCGTGCGGCTTCACGTACGCACTAAGCATTGTTGGAAAGACTGTAGGGTCAAACTTCCTGAAAGCTCTGCGAAGAGGACCAAGGTACTGGTTTGCTTTCTTAGATGCCTTTTCAGTCTGCCTCAAAAACCCGCGGTCATCTTGAACTAGCAAGACAAGATCGCACTTGTAAGAAG
This sequence comes from Dicrocoelium dendriticum, assembly GCA_944474145.2. Lineage (NCBI taxonomy): Eukaryota > Metazoa > Platyhelminthes > Trematoda > Plagiorchiida > Dicrocoeliidae > Dicrocoelium > Dicrocoelium dendriticum. Next base: position 115,100,000 of record OX104067.1, on the reverse strand, counting down.
CCCGCTGTAGAATTAGTGGTCCTAGGCGGTACTTGTGCATACTCATGTATCGTATGCTGAGAATGTTGTACTCGGTGAGTTTGAAATGCAGCATGTTCTCCATGGACCATGTGTAGGCTTTGTCCAGATCCTCTTGTAATTATGTGATTCTCCGCTGCAGCTATAGTCCGCCATACCACTAGATCAGTAGCAACTAGCAAACAGCTAGAAGATAGCACACTCCCGAGATCATTTATGAAAACCAGGAACAGGCTGGGTCCGAGTACCGAGCCCTGAGGTACGCCGAACTCAAATTTGATGGATTCCGATAGGTTGTTCGAACCCTCACATTCAGGTAACGTTGCAGGAGAAAGTCTCCTATCCAGCTCAGAAAAGGATCGCCGATTCCATATTTCTGGAGTTTGTGGAGTAGATTGCCATGGTACAGAGGGTCGAATGTATTTGAGAAATTCAGCTAGGCCGCGTGTATTCATACACCAGCGTCCACAGATTCCGTCCAGCTTGCATGAGCAGTCAACAGTTTAGTAGTAAAGGAATGCTTTTGACTAAATCCGTACTGCTAATGAACGAGAAGTTTGTAGTGCTCCAGGTACCTATTAAAACCTCAGCTACAATGGACCTCATAACCTTGGAGATCACAGGAAGTGGGCTTATCGTGCGATAATTTGTTGGTTCACGCACGACTGCCACTTTTGTAGTTTGACGATACGATTCCGTGCGTCCTCATCGTGGAGATGTGCATCTCGTTCAGACATCGTTGAGTGAAAATTGCTAGTGGCGCCACCAAACTCATGGCAGCAACTTACAACGCCTACGGGCGAATGCCGTCCGCACCCGGGGAGTTGAACTCGCGCAGAGACATCAGCCTCTTTAGTACAGCTGCGCAGGTGAACGATATGTGATTAAGCCCTGATGGCGACATTATCACTTTAGGCAGGATGTATGATAATTGCACCCTTTGGAAGGTACAACCAAATTGCTGTCCAAGAAGCTTGGTCGCCTCTTGTGCGGTTTGGGCTAAACCGTATACCGTGTGCAGAGCAGGAATACCGCGCTTAACACGGCGTAGATTGTTTACGTATCTGTATATCGGTTTGGAATTGGTGCAAAACTTTTCCTCTAGAGCTTCTTGGTTCTTCGGTTTAATCCTCCTGGACGAGTTTGACACAACGGTTCCTTTGCATTGTGTAGACATCCCGGGTAGCATCTTTCGGGGAGGTTATATAGGTGCACCGTGTCTTGTGATGGATTTCAGCTTTCCTACTCTGAAGGGAGAAGTTTTCTTGTTGAGGCTGGCCTGTCCTTTCGAAAATGCGTTCTCATTGGGGTCCCTCCAGGTTTAGTCCTTGGCATGCTTCTCTTCACTTAATACGTTAACTACTCACCCGATTAGCTGGTGGCGTCATCCATGATGTTTGCAGCGGACCTACATTTCGGGTACACAGTAAACGCGCTGACTGGTCCACAGACCTTACAAATGGCCCTGAATAGACTTTGGGACCGGTTTCTTTTGTGGCACCTGCGCTCGAATCCCGCAAAATGTCCAGCCCCATGCGTAGGACCAAACGCCGCACCGGCACGTTGTTTGTTCGGTGGCAAGGTGGTAGCGTAAGTGTAACTCCAAGCTGACCTAGGAATCTTGCTATCTCCCGACTTTTAGTCCAGAAACTATTGGACGGCAAATGCTCGCAAAAAAATTTGATATGCTGTGGATGACCCGGAGGTATTTCGATATCACAACGATTGAGATGTTTGTTAGACTATTTTCGGCTTTTGTATGGCAGAGGTTGGAATACAGCGTACAGACTTGTCCTGCGTGCCTCGCTCGTGACATTATGGCAATTGCTCGGGTATTGCGGTCTTGGACGAAAAGCGCGCATTGGTTAAAGAATTTGGCGTATGCTGAGAAGCCACGTGAATTGGATATGTTTTCAATGAATTACAGGCGTCTTCGTGGCGACTTGGTCCTCACATATCACATACTGATGGGTCAGATTGATCCCGTTTACATGTCCTCTTTCGGCTGGCTAGCCGAACATCCTCCTCGTGGTGCTAGCTGGGTGGTGCGGGTTTACCCCGTTCCAGCAAACATTTCGGCGCCAGTGTTCCAGGACATGGTGGGTTTCCGCCTGGCAAGCGTTCTCCTGTATAAAAAGCCACGAATGTCCGTTTAACAACACTGTGACGTGGCGGTTGTGACTCGCCATTAACTAAAGTCACGCACGTGCTTGCTCGGACAACTGCTTTAATTGCACAAATATCAAACAACCACTTAGCACTAGCGAAACCTTCTGGCACGCTCTAAAGAGCAGGGACACATTTGCAAATCCCATACACACAGTTAAAAGTGCCTACATGCACACTTACATGCATTCATATATGTACATATGAGACAATCCCATTGTACATTAACTAATCCCATTTTTTATTCTAACCATGACCATGCCTATGAAGGCGTGCCTGAATTATTCGATAATAAGCATTTTATTTATTTATTATCAGTTGGATGGTTTAGAAAGCCGGTCTTACCCCTTATTTCCTTTCGTTTTCTTACATTTGCGTGGCCAGTGTGATGGGAGTATACACTTGAACGAACGTGCGGTGCCAGCCCAGCAAGGAAGCCTTTAGGCTGCCGCAAGGAAAGGCGGCAGCTGATTGAACGTTCACACGTTTCTCGCATGCACGCTGATTGGCCAACAGTTGGACGAATTGGAGTGAGTTTGTTTGACTGAATCAAAGGAAAATGTCATGCCTTCACAAAAGTCGTCAATTATGGATCCAACTAGCAGTAAATACCGATATATTTCACTCGCCCTCTGCCTGCGTTTTCGCCTGGTCCGTTGTTTGCAGAATATACGTTTTGTCTCTGAAGGACCGACTTTTTACAGCCAGCACAGCAGGGACTGCTAGTAGGGGGGCGGAGCGTTGTGGGCTTGATTATGTCTATCGTGTGTGTTTATCTGGCTCTCGTTTTGCAGGTAAATCCTCCGCATTCTCTGTAGGCTCAACAATGATTTCGAAGGTGGAACACCTGCTGGATCTTCCTACTTTTCTAGTCCCAATTGGACTACAACTTAACCTCAAATCTAAACAGGACATGCGATCGTTATCTTGATGGCCCGCTAGTATTGCAGCGAGGACTTAGGTCCAAAATCATGCTCCGCATGGTACTCTCATGGTGGCTTAGTAATTCTTTTCCCTTTGTTATTTCTTACTCTTTAACAACCCGCAACTTTCCTGTTGATCAAGCGTGCAAACATTAAGTTTCCACGGAAGCAGCCTGAATATTTTGGTCGCGGTTCTTTATGTTTGAAATTATCTACCTCCATATCATCGCTCATTCACTTGCAAAGGAGGTCACGCTCACGGTGCAACGTGTTGCTATGTACCAGTGAGTCATGGCCACTTCGCGTATTTGCCGTGCGCCGTCCCTTCCACTTCGATACTTGCCGCTTGTGCAGCAGTGATCAAGTCTGATCGCAAAAATGTATCTGCAACGAAGAAAGCAGAAGTCGTGCCTTAGGGAATGCTAGTATTCCTTAAAACAAACTGCTTTTTCTGCGCCAGGTAATATGACCCGTTCGTGTCCATCGTATGTTAGCCGAGTGTTTGCCTCATTGCGCTCTGTTTGCTCGTGCAGCACTCCAAGTGTAAGTCGTACCCTGCTGGCACGGGCTTCCGATATCCCTCCTGTTCCATTTTGGTTACCGTCGTTGCGACAGAACAAATTTCTGAGTAAAATCTGACAGTCAAGACATAAATTGACAAACTTCACAACTCATATTCCACTGATTACAGGTTCCATTTTTATTAATTACTGCCTTTTAACTATTGTTCAGGCATTGTTTAACATCGCGAAAGCCTACGGATAACTATATCAGTGTCACTGAACACCATATTAACTGTAGAATACATGTCATGCATAAGAACAACCCAAAGTGCAAAACTAATTAAGCGCTTCATTGTCTATCACATCGCGCCATGTGATAAACATGGTTAGGCAATGTTTTCTCATCAGCGGAACCCTTATGTCTTCAATTTTATTGCCTAGTTTCCAAAACACTAATTTCACTACTATCACGGACCGAAAGCCTGCACTCGGAAAAGCTCTCAGTATTTACTTATACTCGCAGCACTTTTGCAAACGCTATTCTCATGTATTGCTACTTATTTTTGCTTGTTTACCTAGCATCCGGGACAGTTATTAACGGTGTTTTGTGTGGTATGTTTTCCATACAGAATTTTTGGATTTTGAGCGTTTTTGCAGTACGCGTATGCTTTGATTTTTGGTGATTCTGTTTTGAGGCCTTACTGTAAGGTCCTGTGGTTGTCGGCATGTTCTAATTGTTGTAGATTAAGACACGGTAGTATTGTTAGGCATTGGTATCCAGTGCCTGGTTGTCGAAATGCGGCTACCTGAACCTTTCCCACTGATACTTCTTCTGGAAATGATCAATTCTTCAGTAATTGGATGGTCCAAAATTTAGCGACTGATACTTACTCTCCTACTATACACATCGTTCAACTGGGCAGGATTAAAACCCAGTGTGGCCATAGGAGAACGCATCATACGCCAGAGGATGGAAAATGAATAGCAGAAGACTAAGATTAACAGCGCAATAGATAAGCCTCAGGCCAGAACAACATATACTTGGAACAAATTCCTGATTCACATTACTTGAGTAGCAAAATTTTTGCATTTGCCTTAACAATCTGTTTCGACACTGAATCCATTGTGAGGTCGAACAGTTATCCCAACCTTATATCCTTTTTTGGAACGCACTCAGCTCTTTACTCTTGATCTCAAGACCAATATTGTTCGCATTTTGCTCGTCGCAGATTTGCTTTTACATATATGATCATGCCTTGTTGGCGTGCCGGCGTAACACAGTGGATCTAAATTTAGTTAGTTATTTATAGTGTGCAGGTAAACAGCCGACGTTGGCGGAATTTTTGTTGTGCAAGTGTGCATAGACGTGGCAGTACGGAAACACAAAGGTCTCAGCCATATGGACAGTTCTGTATAGTTAAATTGGGGCAAAATAATAGGTGGGCCGCAAGCTAATTGGTGAAAAGTAGTGCCACTACCGGATAGCGTGTCGAATGACCCGTCTTTTAACAAGCATGGCCAGATATGCAGGAGCCAGTCATCTAGATGTTGTTTGAAAACCTCTGTATTATGTGCTGAGACAACATTTTCGGGCAGGGCGTTCCAGACGATGGCGATATGCAAATTAAAGCTGCTTTTGGGCACTGAAACTAACTGTCGCGTGCCGTGTGTTTGAACGTATGTATTTTTAGATGGTTTGTGCGGGCGCATAAGAGTTTCGGAAATAGGGTGCCTGTTATTAGTCAGGGTCGAATTAGCTAGGATAAGATCACCAAGAAGCCTACGATATTTTAGTGGGAAGAGTTCATTGGCCGCAAGGCGCCCTTTGCGCTATACGGATTCTAGCAAAGTCTCTTCCTTTTTCAGGCACGGTTTTTGGACTAGTATATTGTACCCCAACATCAGGCGTTCCAAGTTGTTGCTGAGGCAAAGTAAGATTTCTTTAAGGAGGGACCCTCATGCACGCCCAAGAGGGCGAACCGCCTGCTGGTCTTTCTCATAAATGTGGCTACTTTAGCGCTCGGACTCGGATAATTACGGAAATTGAGCAGTTAGCCGCTGGGTGATGTTTTCAGATTAATGGTTAATATTGATTTGAATTGTTCCTTCTCCTAATCCATATAATCACAAAATCTTTCGGATATGTTACATGGTTTGTCAAAAAGTATTAGGTGCACTTCGAAATCCGCGATCACCTCACGCTGATTTTGGGCTGATGCCGTTTATGCGTGTGTATGCTGCTCCCACTGAACCCTGCAAAGTGCCACCTGTTGATGGTGCGCAGTAGCTTCATCAACGTTTTATGGCAACACATATTGCAACCCCTGACTATTGAACGCGACTTAGATATAATCACGCAACAGTCTTGGAAATTCGCTCCAATGTCCGAAAGCAGCAAGTGTGGTGAACTTGAATTAAGACTTTTGAGGCGAGCTTACAACACTTTTGCTCGACGGCTAGTACCATGGCCGGTCAACTCCTATATTCGCCCTCAAGTTACATATGCAATTCAGGCTTCGTGTCCATCGTTAAAACGAGACATTCTCCTATTGAGACAACCTTAAAGATGAGCCACCAACGCAACGCGTGGCTTATCCGGTCTGTTGGGAATTGCGTCTTGGTGCACTCGGTGTGTTCGCATTAGCATACCGACGGCTTTGCGGAGATTTTACTCTCACATCCTGGATTCTAACTGAAAGCAAGCATTCATTTACATCGCCATTGACTCTAATACCTTAAAAATAAATCCGAGACAACCACTTAAGACTAATAACGCAACACTCCCGCCTGAATTGTAAAAAGTATTTTTAGCCACTTTGAATCTGTTGTCCCTAGAATGCATTACCGAAATACGTAGTGAACGCACAAGACATAATGACATTCGAAAGACTTAGACTTTCATCTTAGTGAGAAACGCTGTACAACATTATGATAAAGTGCAACGGTTTAACCACTGACACTTCACGTTCCACGTTGGAACATTTGGCTTTTAATTTTCTTTTGCAAATCCCTTTTTGTGGGTCTTGAAAAGTTATGCTTTTTATTTCAGCATACACTATTGAACTATTGATCCTGAAAGCCGGACTTAGCCATGGAATTACCAACGAACGTCTACTTCTGTTGTATCATCTTTATGACAGATCATGCGCCGTGTATGAGTAGAAGTTCACTGTGATTTGACTATTCATTCCAAGGATTTTGCATTACTTACGGAACCGCAGCGTTTCTATATTTCGTAGCCGCATACTTGTACTGGTAACCCGCCTTTTGAATTCCTTTTTGGTCGTCTTCTTGTCCAGCTACGTGTAAATTTTGAACAATACTCGAAGGTTTGCTCCTTCCGTAAAGCCCCTGATCCACGTAAATGATTTATTCAAATGGAAGCCATCTGTTACTGTCGTAAAATTACTTCTCAGTCAAGCATGTTAGCCACATCCGTTCGCCTCAGCCTCGATTGTCTTTTAAGTTGTCTACTTTCTTGACCCATTGCCTCCCGAAAAGCAGCATGGGAAGCTTTAGGCAGCTATCGTAAAACGTACCACAGCAACTGTTGAAGCGCGTTCGCAGTCGGTACTTTCAGGTTTCGAGCTTCGTGACTGCAGCGTACCTCGGCTCTTGCCATACATGCCTTAATTGTGGGTTCGTCAAAACTTGGCAACGCTGTACTTTAAAATTTGGTTGTGTCCGTCGCATCGAGACTGGACATTAAAGTGGTGCGAAGGTTTGAGTAACTATTTTAACCATCATGATATACTGGATGGTTCTTGCGGGCCCCTGGAGAGCAAACCCGACCCGGTTGGCCATTGGTTAGAGGTCAGCCAAATTCAGCCTCCTGGTCCTCTAGATAAAAGGGATGGCGTCCATTTCTGTAAAACTAAATCATGGTCACAGTTTCCCTGTTTTTGAGCGAAAGACTTTGGTAGAGAACCCAAGTAGTCCTCCTGTCTATCTCTGGGCGCCATGGCAGTATCTCAGCCCACATACAACCAAGACACTCTCACCAAACCTTAACTACATCGTGCATCTGCCGTCGCGTAGTTTACGGATGGTCGCCTTATATGCTGCATACGGTAGGACGGATAAGCATAAACACGCTACTGCTGGCGCCTGCTTTTACACCTATTTGGTTTGCTCCCGTCTTGACCTCCATTACTTATCTTCCTACTATAACTTCCAGCTTGTTTACCAGCAACCCAAATTCTACTAAAGTCGCGGATCTTGGAGCCACCTTCTCGCGTCACCACTGGACTCCTATCGGTAACCGTCCGTTATACAACCACCCTGTCCGGTCTATTCAGCGGAATTCAGCTTCCGCCCTCTAAAACAAATAGATCAAAATGAATCACACGCACGTACCTTGGACACACTAAGTATTGCGGTATGCAGTGTGTCCAAAACTGGGATCTGTACCCCTTAGGGGGTTATGGAAAATACTGCGACAGGCATGTCCAATTGTTATTGGTTGCCCGCATCCGGAGACGCTGATGCAGCACTCACGGGTCAAGCTGGTTTAGGTAACGTTCTAAGCTCCGAGGCTGAGCCATCGTTGGTTGATTGGATTCAGATGCACAGCCGTTTATGTGCAGTACGGTTGGGGACATCAACCAAGCTTGGTTCACAAAATAGTAAAAGAAAGCTGTGTCTTTGTGAGTTTCTCTTGCGCTCCCAACGACTGCAGTGCTTATGCTGCCAAGAACACCTGCTATCACGACCTGCACGCCCTGCTACGCAGCGCTTCTACTTCAGATTTCATTGTACTTGCAGAGGATAGGAACACTTAATTAGGGCTTCTTAGATCTTCTGAATATTAGAAAGGTGCTAATTATGGGTTTAACTCCGAACGGACTGAAAACGACAAGCGTTTGCTGTAACTGTGTGCAGAGTACCAATCGTTTCTTAGTAGTACCGCTTTTAGACACAGTGCGCGCCGAAATGCTACTTGGCGTCCTCCTGTAGCTGGCAAGCAATGGACCCAGACAGATCATTTTGCCATAAGTTTCCGGTGGCTTAGTTGCATACTAGGATGCTGCTGGAATTGGCATACCTACGTCCACCTTGATCATGCCTTGGTACGCTGTCGTTTCTCCATGAATTTACCAGATAGTGCATCAATTGTCGCCTCCGATTGGAAAATGAGAATTTATTTCGGCCATCGGTCAAGCAAGTCCTTCAAGGCGCGTCGCGGAGCAAAAGTTTGCTGTCTTGTCCTAATGCCACTAGCTTTAGTAAAATAGGGTCTCAGCAGCTCTGCACGAAGCAGGAGCACCTGTTTGTGGCACTATCCTTTGTCACCGCACCAGCCACTGGATATCCGAAAGGTCGGTGAACCTGTTGGAATCTAGAAGCAACCTCTCGGCTGGCCCTGAGCACAACGTGACCAGACGAGCAATTAGGTGCGAACTAAAGCGGAAACTACTTGCTGACAAGGAAGCCTGGTCAACCAGTCGGGCTCAAGCAATAGAGGTGGCCGGGGCAGTAGGCCATTAACGCAAGCTGTTTCAGCTGAGCCGCATCGCTGGTTCCAGGAAACCAAACTTCAGTGAGACAATCCGAGACATCGCATGTACTCTGGTTCAAAATAAGGAGAACCGTATGGCTCTTATTAGGAATACGTTTAAGAACTGTTTAGTTGGCTACCTGCTCCCGTACCTCTTCCTACTCAGTAGATGCGCGATGGGCCGCAGCCGATTTGTTTAGATGTTTCATCGAAGGCTGATTTCCAAAACGCCATCACAGAGCACGAACGTTTGCGTCCTGCTGGCCTGGATTCCACCCCATCTGCACTATTTAAGTATGCAGCTAAGGTCTTCCGCAAAGCACTGACCTCCCTATTCGAACGTATCTGGAAGGAAGGGAATGTCCCGGCTAAGTGGATTGAAGCGTTTATAGTAGTAATATACAAGGGGTGTTCGCGCAGATTATTCGAACCACAAGGGTATTAGCCAAACACTACTTGTGACAGAATATCTGACATCGATTCTCGTTCGTCGCCTCTCTACGGAGCAAGAATCATTGAATACGGAAGAGACGGCTGGTGTCCGCCCAGAACGTGGTTGTATTGACCGCCTGTTCACTTTGCGGCGGACGCTAGCGCAGCGCCAGGCATACTGCAGGCCGGCACTAGCTGTATTCCTCAATTCGATTCAGTAGATCGAAGCCTTCTGTTCGAACTACTCGTGCAGAAAGATGTTCCTACGAAATATGTGAACATGTAATTTGCCCCGTCCTTGCACACCACAGGCCGCCTCATGGTCTTCGTTGATCTGTCGGTGACCTAAACGGTTTTCTGCCGTGTATGGTAGTACATGCCTACTGTTTATTGGGACCCGCAATCTACCGAAAATAGCTAATTAAGTTGTTGGTAGAAAGTAAAATTCACGATTAAAATTCGCACACAATAATGTGCCTCGATGGGGAATCCAACCCCGGTCCACGAATTTCCGGTCCGCTGCTCTACCACTGAGCTACCGAGGGCTGACGATTAGATGCGCAAATATTAATACGTTACTTCTGCTTGGTGCGCGACGTATTGCCAATGGGCTCACAGTACCTGTCCTGGTGTTGCAGATTGGCTCAATCACCCGTCACTTCCCAACAGACCGAAGTATCTGTCCTTCAGATGTCCAATCTACCATTGCCCATTGTCCTTCAAATGTCCAATGGGCGCTGGTAGATTGGACATCTGAAGGACAGATACTTCGGTCTGTTGGGAAGTGACGGGTGAATGAGCCAATCTGCAACACCAGGACAGGTACTGTGAGCCCATTGGCAATACGTCGCGCACCAAGCAGAAGTCATGTATTAATATTTGCACACCTAATCGTCAGCCCTCGGCAGCTTAGTGGTAGAGCAGCGGACCGGAAATTCGTGGACCGGGGTTGGATTCCCCGTCGAGGCACATTATTGTGCGTGAATTTTAATCGTGTCTTCTACTTTCTACCAACTATACACTACTCACAAACATCCAAAATTAATTAAGTTGCATTGAATATGGTTGTGAGACGGTTCTTCCAGCCTTGGCGTATGGTGATTATTATGTACACAAACGGGCCGTTGTGAACAAAAACGCACCTAATAATAGCAGAAAGCAGGAAAATTGTCGGTGGTATCCATCACCTGCAACACGGAACGCCTGGAAGCCTGTTCACATTTTACAGGCAGCCAAATCAACCGCCTACTGAACTACCACATGCTGCAAAAGCCATTACCGCCCTCCTGAAGCAGTACTCGCGATCAAGGAGTGCATAAATTTAACCCCATTGTTGCTCACGCAACAGCACGTGCTTACTGTACAGTATGACCTGACTCCTCCAGGGCACAGCTTTTAGCAAACTCTAGCAAAACATTTATTTTGTTAAGCAGCGTTCGTCAGGGTTGCTTGTTTTTCCCCGTTTTCGTTCAATTGCATAGTGGACATCATCATGAAGTGTTCGCTCACGGAGGCACACGATTTAGGCGTCGGGGCCCTGCATGGTGAAAAGCTGGTTGGTCTTAAGCATACGAAATGTATCATCTTGCTGTTTAACGATGTTGGTGTTGTAGCGCCTACCGCAACTTTCAGTCAAGTTTGTCACGCCGCGCGCGCATCTTGCAAATGATTGGACTGCGTCATCCATGGATCAATATCAAGGTCATTCTGTCGGTACGTTAGCTGCCACACATTTTTGAATAGTTATTGGTCGTTTTGTGCGCAATGTAATTTTTGTAGAAACTAGAAGCAACAACCATACTTGTCACAATAATTTGCCTCGTCGAGGCAGCATATCGTGCAAAGTTACATCGTGACTTCTACTTTCTAAAAACTACACTGCTCACAAAACCACCTATAATCTAAATGTACCTCCGCCCTTTGAACACCTGGAGGACAGGTACTTCGGTTCATTGGGAAGTGACGAGTGAGTGAGCCAATCTGCAACTCTAGGACAGGTACTGGGAGCTTATTAGCAATACGTCGCGAATCAAGCAGAAGTCATGTATTAAAATTGCACATCTGATCGTCAATCCTCCGTAGCTCAGTTGGTAGAGCAGCGGACCGGTAATCCGTACGTCCAGGGTTCGCGTCCCTGTCGAGGTAGATTATTGTGCAGTTTAATTGTGGCCTCTACTTTCTACAAAAATTGTTGAATAGTGTCTTGTGCGCGCCTACCCCATGTTCTTCTTGCGTTGGGTGATTCGGCCGTAGTGATTCAAAAAACTGCTTTCGCAGGGGCTTGGTGTGCTTATTGAGAAACCATCCTGGCGCCGCGGCTGCGAACTACTACGGCAGCATTCCATCTTCTACCTCCGAACGCATTGTGGTGTGATGCAAGTGTCTAAATTACCAAGAGCTACTAGGCTCCTTGGAAAACATGTTTTACAAATTACATTTGCTTACTGCCGTCAACTTTTACTTACAATGAGGCCCAAAATTTGAAAATCCTCCGTCCCCTAGTAGGAAATGAGGACCAGCATTACTTTTGTGCACTGAAATTGTAAAACGTGGACAAACTAGCAAAGGCAATAAACCTACTGGAAGGATCGTAGAGCGCCCCATCTGAAGTCTTTGCCGAACGGCACAAATCCTGCCGCTACGGACGAAAGGACTTAGAGCCCCTCAAACGCTTTCTTTCCCGCTTGATCAGTGCGACTACGCAATAATTCCAAAGAATATAACTGAATTGGTTATTTTGACGCAGCGTTTAATATGCGGCATCTAGGACCATCGCATAGGAGACACTAGATTTAGCAGAACTCTCGAAGATTTCCTGGGATACAGCCATTGGTCTCGCTAGACTCAAACACCTGCCCTTTAACATTCACTATGTTCAACACCAAAGAAGCATTCGATACCAGCAAGCTTCGGAGCTCAACGTTTATACAATCTCAGCATGTGACAGTATTTGCTTCCGACGTGAAAGTTCTCGACACAAAGCTGATTGTCAAACGGGTCCTGCCCGTACAGCAGATAGCAACTACTGGTAAGCGGGGCCATTTATCCCTGTGTTGTCGCTCCCGCCGCCTAACACTACTTGCTCAACCATTGGCTGAATCTCCTACTGCGTCTGCTGCGGAAAATAATTCGCGGTAGGAAAACTTCATCAGCTAAACAGTCGGCAACCATTCCTGTTGGAGCCCAAACTCTCCTTTTATGACATTCGTGCAGTTACGCACCATGGCCCCACAACAGTGTGCCAGTTGCGATGGAATTAGATTACGCGTCACCAATATCAATCATTATATCTAGCCTTTATGACACTTAAGTACAAGGCACTCCATTGCATTTCACTTTGTAGTTGTTTAACTCTTACACCAACCCCACCGTGTGCACCGGTGGATATATATTGATGAAACTTAGTCTACTATCGGTCACATCCGACGTTGCTGGGTACGTGGCATCTGAAGACAGCCGAGCCTTGCCGTGGTGAAATGCTATGGTGGCTGTTAACCTAACTCCACCTATCGATGGAATGCGTATCTTTGTACTCAAGGCATCAATGTTTTAGGTTTTATGTCCCAAATAATTTACGAGGACCATTGGCCGGATTTCACCTGCCGTCCATTGCACATGCCTTAACTAGGACGCTAAGGCGTTTTCAATAACGCAGCTATGTCCTATTCCGTAAGGGAAACCTGCAATGTTAGAGAAAGCCAAACAGAATATGGTATCGAACGATCTGGTATAGCCAATTAACTGTTCCGCATGGGTGCAGCATCCTATAATCACGGTTTTAAAGAAGTGTGGTACTGCGTGCATGTGCCATGACTTGAAGGCGATGAATAGTCAGATCGTCGTTCAAAAATTCGGTATTTCCACGATTGCTCAGTTGCAAGTCGAAATAACTGGCGCGAAAATTTTCTCAAAAGTAGGTCTGTAGAAGGCCTTCTTTTCATATGCCATCGACACCAGTAGAGAGATCAATAACTGTTTATCTGACATCTGGCGTTCGCTTCCAGTAGGAAATTTAGGCAACGCGTCTCAGCAATGCTCCCACAGCTTGGTATAAGTTCATAAACCACCCACTAGCAGATCTACCTAGACAAGTCGCCTACGTGGATGATATTTGCTTCTTCGGGACTTTAAGCGATGAACACGACTCAAGGCTACGCGCTGTATTACACTGGTTGGGGAACATAGATCTGTGCTTGAACCTTAAAAACTATGCTTTTGCTACTGAAGTCGCATTTCTTGAGTATACCTTATCATCCAGTGGACTCCGACCACGCGCCGCTAATACTCGGGCTATCACAAATGACCCTGTACCGAAGAACGTGTTAGGTGAAATATTTTCTCGTGCAACACGATATTGCCTGAAATTACTTCCATAGCGGAGCCCTTGAGATTTGGGGACAAAGGAAAATACCACCTTTGACTGGGGCGCTGAACAGTAGTCTGCCTCTGAAGATAAATAAAACACGCCTCTTTTATACACCAATGCTGGCCATTTTCGCTGAAAACTACCCTACGTAAGTCTCGATGAATGCGTCAAACTACTGGTTGGGAGTGGAGCTTTTGCAGCTGCACAACGGATGATAAAAGGTTAGTGCATTTGCATTTAGAAACTTAGCCGCTACAGATCTTTCATACTCCGCAGGTGAACGGGAGGCCCTTGCGTGTGACTAGGCCTGTGAAAAATGGCACTTATTGCTGTTTGGTCAAAGTTTTACGTTGCATACCGTTCACACGGCTCTAACAACCCTACTCAGTGAAGAAATAAATGGGCAGAAGCCGTTGCGAATTAACAGCTGGTATGCTCGTTTATTGAACTATGATTTTCACACCACATTTCATTCTAGCTCAGAAACCCATAGAGCAGATTACTTATCACGTCCTCCATGTGACAAGTACGATAGGAATGAGGACGACGAAGAAAAGTTCATGGTTTCCACTTTACATTCAAGTGTGCTTACCGCCGTAACTAAACAACAGGTTCCATAGCCTAACCAAATGGACCCAAATGTACAAGCTTTCTTCCGATACCTATCCCAAAGCTGGCCAAGTTAAAGGAAGATCAGTGGTGAACTACGGGCGTTTTATGTTTTATGGCAGGAGTTAGCGGTCATTGATGATTGGCTTATGCGAGGATCAAAGTTGTGGCTCCACTGAGACTAACGTAAAGCGTAAGCTAATGTGCCCACAAGGGACATCCGACGATCGCACGAACTCAGCGATGATTGCATGAACACGTTTGGTGGCTGGAGATGACTTAATTAACAGAGGCGTGTGTCCGGTGTTCCGTCGCGTGTGACAAAACGCCGACAATAGTTTCAAACCGATCGGTGCACCCATATAAATCATTGCTTGATTGAAGGTGGCGATTGAAACCATAGGACCGTAACATTCTGCGCCGTAACACCAGAGAAACTGTTTAGTGGTCATCTGCTTTAGCCCTAAGTGGCCTGAGGTTCACCTTTGTGGCGATGCGAAGACATGAACTGTTATAGGATGGTTGAAGCATCTTGTTGCTACACTTGGGCTTCCCGACGTAATTGTGACCGACAACGGACGACCTTTCAGAAACTACATTTTCCGACGATGTGAAAGTAGTATTAACTCCTCCTACACTCCCACTGCAAACGGAAAGCTTAAGGGCACAAATCGCGCGCTAAAATAATGCTTACAGACTGCAGGTTTATCTGACATGCATTGGTAAGATGCGGTAGTCAAGGCTCAGTCTACCCAGAGAACGTCGCACCACAATGCGTCAGATCGTACACCAAAGGATCTAATGTTCGACAAGAAGCTACGCATGAAGCTAAACACAGCTATTTCGGCTACAGCAAATAGGGATTTTCACCAATTACAGCGTCGCCGACAGTAGTATTCCTCTTACTAAAAGTAGTCTAAACCGTCGCGTCCCGAAACGTTGGTTTGGTTAATGGAAAGGCAGACAATTAAAGGGCAGTCAGAATTATCGCGCCCAATCAGTAATACTCAGACAATATGGCCAGAAACATATGAGCTTACGGACGGCCGCCGATTCATTACCAGACAGCTTTACTTAGCCCTTCAACCGAACGTAGAGCCAATGTTCAGAAAGGACGTTCAAACCAGGGCGCCGAGCAGCTCAAATTTCACTCATGCTGCAGTGCTCATTTAGCTAAGCGTGATGCAGCGCCTACAGCAACTTCCTGGCATGTATGTCACGCTATGCACTCCGCTTGCAAATGATTGGATGGGCGCCATCGACGGATCAATCTCAAGATCATTTCGTTAGTACGTTATCTGCCACACATATCTTTTTAGTGTCCAAGGCGTATCCGCTCCTTGCGCTTCTTTATGTACTTGGTTCCGCCGTAGAGATGCAAGACTCTGCTTTCACAGAGGCCTACTGTACTTCTTGAGCTACAGTAGTTGGGGTGGCACAATCAACCATGCGTGGTGTTTCTAGAGTAGTCCCGTTATTTGGTATGTGCTTTGAACCTAAGAAGTGCAGTGCGGCTACAAGTCCACCGCTTACTTACCACCCCATGACACTTGATGGCGAGAAACACGAGGTGGTTGATTGATCCACTTAACTTGGCAGTTGTATCAGCAACAGTGAGTACATTGTAAGTAAAGTCGGGTTATGCATTGCGAAAGCTAGCATTGTCTTCTTGAACCTACGGCGACCTTGGCGACGGATGCGTGGTACCTTCCGTCCGAAAGATCGTGTATACAAGGCCAAACTGAGGGCCGCCCTGCATTACGGGAGTGCGACTTGGCCCCATCGGGCTGAAAATCTGAGGCGCATTCAAGTGTTCAAGCATCGTTGTCTGCAGATCATTGCTTGTGTCGGCTGGCAGCAGATTATCTGCAACGATGATATGCTTAAGCGAGTACAAGGCAAGGATAACCAAGTTATTTTCATAGAACAAGAGATGTCACTGAATAAGTTGCCTTGCCTTGGGCACGTGCTACATATGCCTGGTCACCACTTACCTAGGAGAGCATTGTTTAGTCTGCCAGATGTAGGATGACGGGAAGCAGAGTTGAACAAAGGTTGACATGGCAGAGAGAAATGAAGTCACCTGGTGCCGTCGGCCTATCGCGACTTCCAGACTGGAGTTTACGTGACTCACCTTGTGCTTGGCTTAAGGATTTCGGGATATGGCACGCAGTCGACACCACTGGCTCATCTGCTGTTGGCTGCTAATCGGACTGCTTGTTAAAAGTAAGTTTGATGCTGAGTTATCTGCGAGTAATGGTGGATTATGAGGCAAGGCAGTGAAAGCCGCAAGAATGCTGTCTGGCGGAGGCCGCCGTATATTTCTACGGTAGTCAACTGTTTGTGACGGTAATTTGCTAAAACAAAGTGTAGGTGCCTTGATCCAAACTGCTCGCTTATGGGCTAAGTTTTTCCATTAAGTCCCCGTTCTCTCTTAGTATTCTTTATCCCCTGGGTCATTATGGTTTTATGGCTGGCTAACCGAACAATCTCTCCGGGGTGCCAGATGTGTGGTTCGAATTTAACCCGTTTCAGCAAATAGTTCGGCGACAGTGTTCCAGGATATGGTGGGTTTCGCCTGTCAAGCGATCTCCCTATAAGAAGCCACATAGGTCTGCTTAATAACACTGTGACTTGGCGGATGCGACCGACACTAAATAAAGTCACTACCAAGTTTATGATGACTAGCTTAGCAAATGCGTGGACGTCAACGGTATCTTCAGACAGAAGCGACGCGATCGAACGCATGCAAATGAACAATAACACATTTACAAACACAGGCAGCACACTTATCTTCATACCTACATTTATGTAGCCACGTATAAGAAAACCTTATTATACCATTGCACATTTATTGATCAGGTGTTGTTCTATTACTTTGTTTATGCCTTTAATGGCGTGCCTTGCGTAGCCGAGGATAAAGGTTTGCTTATTTAGTTATTTAAGTGGGTAATCATTGGCTTATTGGATGACAGAGATCAGAAGGAAGATCTTTTGTAAGCTCCGGCCCTTCCCGGCCGTTGCGGAGATAACCTGGGCCATTGCGGAACAAGAGCCCCACAGAGAACTACTGAAGCTGTATTAGATACAGCTGAAACCCCGTAAACTAAAATGAGGATCCAACAAATTCTTGAAACTTTCCTCAGTTTCGTCATCGACGATGGACTCCGGAAAGCGGTTTCAGTCATGCAAGACGCCAGTGGATAAAGCCAGGCTGGATCGCACGCGAGGACCCACGGCTTGAATAGTTTCGAACTGTGGCTTGTCAAACTCTGTGTTGAGGGAAAAGGATTCCTATAATTCCCTCCCTAACTCTTCGTTAGCAATGCATATGGTGAAGGTCAAAGCTCCGCGATAACGATGGTAATCCATGGAAAAGAGGTTCCGTTGTTAGAGTCGTAGAAGATAGGGTAGGTCCCTCAGCTCAGGAACGGATTTAGACCCACGCCGTTAAAACTTCTCACACATATCACATACGAACTTCTACAAATGAGAAGCGGCAGGTAGCCAGCATTCCTGAAGCATGCGTACGTGTAGAGTAGACAGCAGTCGGAAGATCCCCAACGTCTGGTGAGAGAAGGATGGACGTATAGTGTAAAACCCTGTAGAACGCAGCCACCATTTTCTTGGTAGCTTGATTAGTTTTGAGGTCAGGCGAAATTATACCTCCGAGATCCATCTCCTGAGTGGCGTTTATGTGCAAGAAACCATCAATATGTTAGGTTTCAAACAGGTCAGATGCACTAACTGGAAGAACCGAACATTGCTGACGATTCATTGGCAACTGCCATTTAAGTGACCAAGAATGTGGCAGGTCGAGTGTCGACTGTAACCTGTCAGCATCTTCCATACTGGATACCTCCATCCCCAACTTGAGGTCGTTGACATGGGTTACGCAATCCGTCTGGAGTGCGGATGGTAAGTCATTTATGAGAACATTGGAAAGTACTGGGCCCAGGACAGAACCGTGTGGGACTCCACTAGTCATGAGCACAGGGTGGAAAATCTTTCTTTTCATTGCACCTGCATCTTGCGGTCGCGAAGAAATTCAGAGATCTAAAACAAAAGCTTTCCGGAGAAACCGAGCCTTGTGTTTAAGCAAAATGCGTTTGTGCGGGACGCTGTCAAAATCTCTGCTGAAATCAACATCAGGTGTCCGGGCGTTTACCGGAATCTAGCTACTTCGCCCAATTCTCCTTATCAACCAGTATGTTCGAGGTACATGAGCGTGCCTTTTAAAAACCATGCTTTGCACAAGAGAAGACATTCAGTTCCTCGGGATAATGCTGAAGAGCTTGCTTCACCATCCGCTCTATAACTTTACATGCTATCGTCGTTAAGCAGGTTGGACGGTAGCTGGCTGGTTCTTGCCTGTTCCCTCCTTTGTATATGAGTTGGCCAATGCCCAATTTCTAAGCAGACGGGAGATACTCAGCTTCAAATAAACGACGCAACGCCTGACAGATAGGTGGGGCGATGTACTCTGCCACAGTTCTAAGGAACAGGGGGTGCAAACTATCCGAGCCGGGGGAAAAATACTGAGCTAAAGCAAGAAGAAGTTTAACAGCTAAGAAAAACTGGACGCATTGTTGTCGCGGGCGATTCTTTTGCAAAGACGGTGGCGTACAGTTGGGCCGAGATACTGGCTTTATCGGCGTCTTAGTAAAGTAAATTTTGATGCTCACGGGAACACAAGGTAGGGTTGTCACTGCCGGCTTATGTACCGCTGTTTTTGATGTTTGTTATTGTTTCGACCATCTTGTACCGTCTTTCGGCCAACAATATGGTGATTCAAATCTTGGTGCCATTCACACTTTGGAAAATCATAAGCTACTGACCTAGCGTATGAGTGTTCCTTGTTTAACATGTAGCGATTATAGGCAGCCCGAAGAGCGGTTCCAGTGGAGAGACAGAAGTACAGGGAAACTTTTATTAGTAAATACATTTCCCTGTTTGCCTAGCTATAAATGCACAACTTCGTTAGACACAGCTAACTAAAGAAACGTATAATACACTACATACAGAACAGCCGCGTGCTGAAACCAGCAGGAGCGCTATGCCAATTGGCAGTACACAAATCATGCAACTGAACTCAGAAACCAGAACAACAATACGAATCGGTCGATTAGGTGTACAATTCATCTATTTAAGGTAGCATTTTACACGTAAACCGGATAATCTCTAGACAACTACATAGCCCTCCTCCAGAGGGGACTGTGTAAGCATTCTTTCGATCTACTTGAAACCAGCTTTTCGAAGTCTAGCTGTCTGCGAGACCAGGTTGTGCAACCTGATGAAGCAGCTGGGGGAGGACCGTGCGATCGTACCCCAGCGTGCTCAAACCCATGTCCTCCATAAAGATTATACGGAAAATATATATTTTGGGGTATTAGGCCTTCACTTTTCCTCGGTATTCCAAATTGAACGCCAATAAATTTCAAGAATTCCAGTCCATCCAAATAAACATTAGACGTTCAACGAGCTTGACCGGGAAAAACATGTTATAATATTCCCACGGGACGCGATTCCGAAATTGGCACTGTACTGCTCGACAAAACTTCTAGCCCAGCCGAAAGAAAAAGCCGAAAGTTATTGACCTGGAAAAAGTAACGTGTTAACCGTGTCAACATATAATACTCTACAACTACCACGAACCTTGGCTGCATTTATAGGTCTCTTACTGACTTCTGACCTGTGGAATTGAAAGGTCCACTACCAAAGTTAGTGGTTTCCCATACGTTTGGCATAAATGTCCGGTGGTTGCTAGTCACGTGCGGAACTTAGAACACAACAGAACTTTCGAACGCCTTGCGCTAATCGTTATTAGTCGATGAATTGCTGAAGTAATGGATTTTTCAGCAAATTCTTACTTACTTTCTGGTACCTCCCCTCCTGAAATACCATCCGATGTATATGATAAATGCCTAATACTAACCTGCAGTCTTCGGGATGGTGTGCTTTGCTTGTCAATCTATCTCCTGGGCCGAAGTGCCTGAGAACGAAGTGCCGATGTTCCTGTTCTGGATTCCTAGCTCGACTGTGAGCAATCGTCCACGGCTCCCTTCTGCAAGTTGAAGCTGACCACCAATAATTCGAACTGCTGGTCGCTAAGCTTTGCTTGTCCTGGTTGTAACAGTGTTGGTCGTAACTGGTTTGCATGCCGTGCCCAGTTGTGTGAGGTCACGATTATTTTACACATGACATTCTCGCACCTGTTTTTGACTGTGCCACGAACCCATTATGCGTGGCCTTCCCGACAATCACGTACTAGCATTTTCAGTCCAAGTGTAAACGATCGCTCCTTTGCTTCATGCGGTCAGTTAAAATCCGGTTCCATTCTTCGGTTTGTATTCCAGCAGAGGATTTCAAGCTCGGTCGGATAGCGGAGCTTTCAGTTCATCATGGCCTGTGTTGGAGAAAATCCGGTCGGCGTTCGTGGATTCAGTGTTGATCGGTAGAAGAAAATGGAACAAGTCAACCACCTCCTCTATACCTCCCTCCTCTTTTGATTGCTGGGGAGCAGGGTTGAACGGATCGACAAACATTTCTGCTTGGCCATTCGCTTGTGGGCGAAACAGCGGCAAGCGAAGGCACTAGAAGGCACATTGCTTGCAAACTTCCGTAAATGCTACCGAAGGGAATGGCGTGTTATTGTCAAGTAGAATTGTCTCTGGACACCCAAAACTGCCGACGTTTTGGCGCAGTCTTGATAAAGTGGCGTTGGTAGTTGTGCTCTCCATAAAAAGTACGTTAACTCACTTGTTGTATGAGTCAACTATAATGGGAAAAATTTGGCCGTTGATCCGTCCTGCGAAGTCGACAGGCAGGCAACAACATGGTTTATTATCTTTTGACTATGAATGGACCTCTGCGTTTGGGGCGCTTTCAAGCCATTGCCGCACTGCTGTCAGCGTTAAGCTATTTCTTCTAGCTGTTTGTCCATGATGGGCCAATGTATCTAACCGCGGGCAGGCGCCTTCATCCGGTTGCTCCCAGTATGCGCAGCGTGCAACTGCTGAACAAGGCGCTCCTGATGGGCCTTGGGGATGAGCCCACATTTCGAAAATAGCATGCGGTCGTTCACAATAAAGAGCAAATATCTCCGCTGGAAGTAACTAAATAAACAAAATAAATAAAGGTTTATTCTCGAAAAAGCGAGGCACACCTTTACAGGCATGCTCATGTTAAGCTAACAGTGTGATTAAAAATGCACCTTAATACACATTTTTCATGGCAATTACTGTGTGCATGGTCGTAGATACGTAAGTAGTTTTGTATAAAGGTAGCTGTGTAACTTGGGTTCGTAAACGTGCCACCGCATTTTGGCTGTTTGTAATCGTCAGGAAAGTGCAAATCTCCGTGGGTTGGATAGCAATATGCAGATATCCACGAGGCAGTGACAGTGTGTGGTGAGTCAAATCCGCCACGTCGCAATATTGATACGCCCGTTTGTGGCCATTTTTAGGGAATAAGATTACCAGGCACAAACCCACCACCTCTTTGAACACTGCCCTTTGAACTATTTGCTAGAACGTGTTAAGCCCGAACCACCCAGCTGGCACCAAGAAGAGGTTGTTCGGCTTGCCAGATGACAGATAGACATGAACACAGCCAACTTGTTTTCTGGAACCGTGTAACTTTCTTCAGTACTACGACCCGAAGCGTTTCGGCTCATACAGATTCTATGGTAAATGGTAGACCGTGCAAATCATCTCTTTCCAGATAGTTGGTGTCAGATTCCATCACGGCCGTGGCAATGATTGTTGCGTTATGTTGTTGCTGGTGGGCATCAATTAGACCTGACAGTGCATCCGCTTCGCTAATGACAATTGTCCACTGGTAGTGTGGCTCGAAATCATGCCCCATTAATCTAAGTGCCCATCGTTGTTGTCGGTCGGCTGGGTAAGCTACGAAGCCGTTTTCGGACCAAAGCTAGCCGGCAGGGGCTTGTGATTTGTCAGAAGCTTGAGGCGGCGGCCATACAGCATTTTGTGGAATTTCTTGACCGCGAACACTATGGCCAAAGCCTTCTCCATCTAGCTGTAATTCCCCTCGGCCTTCGCAAGTTTTCTCGCGGGATGGCCGATTTCCATCTGAGATCCATCGGAGTCCGTTTGTGAAATTACTGCGCTAATCCCTTGGCTCGATGCATCTGTGGTTAGGACAATCTCTTTGGTGGGATCAAAATAAGTCAACAGCAAGTTTGAGAGCAGTAATGCCTTGACTTGTTGGAAGGCATTCTAGCACTATGATGCCCAGCTCCAAGTTTGACACTTGGCTAGTAGTGTATTTAGCCGGGCACGCAGGCAGTGAATCTCATTTCCGAATGCACTATATTAGCTGATCAGCCCACGCGAGGAGCGCAAGGACTGTAGATATGTTGGTAGAGGCGTTTTGCAAATGGCTTCGTTTTCCGAATATAGTCGACGTCCACCCTTTTCAAGGATAAAGCTAAGGAAAATGATGATCGACGTGAAAAAGTGCGCTTATCCTCACGGCTCCAGAAACCGTACGATGATATACAACCAATCACTACATCCAGCTGATTAAATAGCTCTTTTGGCGTTCGATTCATCACTATGCTAACGTCTAGATATGCAGCAGCTCCAGAAACGCCTGCTAGCATGATATCTACCAAATGTTGGAAAATGGCTGGCGCCGTTTTTGCACCAGGGGACGAGCAGTTGTATTGGAATAGCCCACGATGAGTGTATCGTCAAAAACTCACTAAAGACATCCTCAACTTCTACTTGAAGGTAGGCATCGAACAGATCAAGCTTAGCGAAGCACAACCATTCAGTTGTGTAAGAATACCCTACAGTACGGGTAATGGGTACTGGTGGTCTTCCAGCGCGGCGTTAAGCCCAATTGTGAAGTCAGCGCAGGCGCGTTCCTTGCCAATTGCCTTCATTACTGCCACAATGGGTGCTGCCCATGATGAGTAGTTGGCGGCTGTGCTGACTCTGGCACGTTCCAAGCGATCGAGTACTTGATGAACGGTTGACATGACTGAATTTGATACCGGTATTTTAGCCTCGAACACTGGTTTAGCACATGTTGGTAAGCTCAGGGTTACCTTGAATTTCGTAAAGTGGCCCAAACCATCCTGAAATCCAGAGACAAACTTTCGCTTCGGCAAACGTGTCAGGTTTTAGACGGACTTTGAAGATGGGTTCGGACTTATTCGAACTCGGTTACAGATGTGATTAAATGGAACATAGAGATGCAGCAAATTCTCAACCCAGCAGAGATAAAGAAAAATCAAATTCGGCCGGTTTAAAAGATAGTACGCTCCCGACTCGTCCATACCTTTGAAAGCAATCTTGCAAGTAACTTTTCCCACTATGTCTACCACACCGCCGGATGCATTAGGTGTAACTTTCTGAGACGCGGCTATCTGTTTCCGCTTTAGGTGTTGCCATGTGTTCCTGAAAATAATCGCGAAGAACGATGCGTTGTCGAATTACAAGTTCTTTGGAACCCCATCAATCAACCCGCCGATAACTCCTTGTCTCTGTTTACACTCACTTTGGAATGCGGCAACTATGGGCAGAAACTCTGCGCCACACTTCCCAGAATACCACTTCTGATAAGGCTTCTAGACGTTCTTCTGCCGGAACTGACTGCAGAATCCTCCTTATACCTACGTTTATGGCACTTCTGACAAATATGTCATTTGATCGGACAAAATTGCGCAGAATGCTATTCGCCGCATCATTAGTTTGCTGTGGAAGGTCTGTTCGTATACCCATTCAAGGGTTTGCTTGATTTCACAGGCCTGGCGTTTTCCACAAACTTCACGGTATCTGGTTGTGTGAGAGCATACCTGTCGACTACGACAGTGCCGTGTATAAGCGTGCGAAGCCGTTTGTATTCGCTTAAGGTGGCCTTCAGGATTATGCTTTAGTTTAGCTAAAACGAATTTTGGTTATCAGCATCACTGGGGATAGTAGCTCGCTGACAAAAATGGGACACCTAAACTGATCGTGCCTTAAAAAGCGTAGTTTTAAACGCTCATACTCACGGTTAATCATGTCTGCTAGGGCTACAAGCACGTCCGATTTCCGTTGATAAGTTTCAGGGATTAATAGCGAATACTGGACAAGAATACCGACTCACGGATCGTTTTCTCCATCCGTGACACTGCATCGTTCTAGGTCAACTCTTTCGACTGGCTGGGCAGAATGTGGTCTATCTACCTTGAATGTTTAATTGTTCCGAGCTTGCGGACTAGCAAACGAACCTTCAGGGGTGTCCCTGACGAATAAAGTCCGTCGGAAACATGTCTTCCTAGCGCTTGAACCATGCTGTGAATTGACACCCAGAATACTCGTTATGATTGAAGTCAGTGGTTACATTCGTGAGTATATCAACAGAACTCGCCTGCTTGTCCCACGCGGCTGCTCTGGCTTTCTGCAATCTCAAACACTGGGTCAGATATTCAGACATTTACATTTGTGTCTCCATTTAAGGTTGCTGTTGGAAAAGCAGCTCTTGAAATTTTTCAGCAAGAAAATTTATCACCTTTCCAATTTTTGGGCGATATTTGTTATAAACTTCACACCAGAAGCATTTCCGAAACTTGCATTTTACTGCTCCACAAAACTTCCAGCTCATCCGAAGAAGAAAGAAGTACACGAATGAGCTTGACAAAAACACATGTTAATTGCTATCCAAAAACGTTGTACACCTGCCGCGTACCTAGGCTGCATTCGTGCCAGGTGGTGGCACCGATTGAACTTTGAGAAATGTGGGCAATAAACTAAGAAGCTCTATGAAGTTTGTCATCATTAAGTTCAACTACGTACACCATTTACTAAAAAGAACTAAAATAGCTAAAAATGAGGTTCATTGCCAGTTTAAGCGCAATCTAACAAAGTAGGTCATTTTTGGCTGTTCTTATGAATTGCAACCATAGTGTTTAACGTCCAGAGCATTTTTCTTGGACATTCGTTCCATAGCATTGATGCATTCTGTTCGTTCTTTACGTCATTTATGCATCACAACAACGTTAATTTTGTCTGCTTTAGTAGCAAAAGAAACTGATATTCCAGCGTAAAGTAGGATTGCGTCGTTTATAAATGTGTGTGCTGTAAGCGCCGCAAAGAAGAAGCAAAGGAATGCTGCAAGTTTTGTATGTGCTTTAGAATGCCGTTGGCCACCTTCCTTCAGTTCTGCAGACATTGTTTGCAGCGCTCGCGTCGATGTTGCTCAAAAATAGCCAGAAGCTAAAGGTGCTAACATTCTACTTGGTCCACAACCATCCATGCAATCGCTTCATTTTCAAAAAGCACCCTGTAAACCGGCAACTAACGGAGAAGGAATTCAACAAGTCCGCTGACATCTTCCGTTACAACATCCTAACATGCGATTTCCAGCAATATAATGAGAATAGATTCCGGAAAGACGTCACCAGTGACGACATCCGTACTGTTTGCGACAGCGCGTGCTCGCCTGTGTGATGTAAGTGACATTTCATGCTATTATTGCAAGTCATTAGGCGGCAGGCACTTCAGAGCATGGAACAGGATGGTTTCATGCAAACCATTTCTAAAAGACTTTTTTAAGCAGGCGTACATTGCTCGTTAACCGCAAGTACAAACATTTCCGCGATTTTCCCATGTTTTGTGCGTGGATGCCACGCATGGTACCAACCGCCATGGGTACGTATGCTATTCGTTGTTACATTTCGTAACAGCTTCAAGTTGTACCAGTTCTTGGTAACTGACGGCCTGGGTAACTATCGACAAGGGTTTTATGAGTATTTACTTAAGGAAACCTTTAAAACATTAGTAAAATTAGTCGGTTAATTTCGTGATACCATGAGCCATGGTTCCTCCGTGTGCACTTTCGTTATGGATTAAACAGTTGCTCAACTGCGCGCAGCACAAGCAGCATTCCATTGTGCCATTCTGCTGTGCTAATTTTGTATGCGCGAGACCGTTCGAAAGCACAATAGTGAACCGAATACTTTATTACCTTTTGGAGACTAATAGCTCACAAACACGGTAATTATTTCACCGTATGGCTACAGTGGACAAGGCGACAGAGTATGCTTGGTTTACGACATCCACATTGTTCAATTTTCCAGCAGAATCTGAGCCTACTTCAGAAGACGGATCCACAGTTTGTACGCTATCAAAGGTATCCGCTCTGCGCTCTCGACCATTAAGCCACCTTCAAATATGCTCTGGATGGCGTTCCGCCAATTTTAATTAAGGACGGGGTAGGACCTTCCCATACTCCTCCTGCAGCTACTTTCAATGTCCATGCGGTATGGAAAAGGTCTTTCTGCTTGGAAACATTCTATAGTCATGCCGCGTCACAAGGTATGCTCGTTGCGGAAAGCCGCCAAGTTCCGCTTGATAAACTACACATCTATCACCTCGAGAGTAATGAAGAGGACTGTTAGAAGTACTCTTATGGACTCCTTGTATGAAGGAAACCACATGCATAAGTCACACAATGAATCGCTGCGCGCTCGATCCTGTGCGACCTGCCAGATGGATTTCCGTAACATGGTCACCGAAGCGATGGACTCATCGAGGAGGATTGACGCTCGAAATTTGCAAAAAGCATTTAACAGTTCCACGCAAGCACGTACTACCCAAGCTCAAATCTTATGGAGTGGGGAGCCTTCTGTTGGACTGGTTGGGACCATACCGAATCAGACGCACGCAGAGAGTGAAAATATCACATGTCGAAACCACCCGGGCAACTGTCGCGAGCCGTCATACAAGGAAGCGTTTTAGGTTCAGCACTTTCTTATGTATATTAATGATACCTGCAACAACGTAAGGTATGGTTGCCCAATGTTTTCGCTGATGGTATCCAACTCGACTTCACGTTCCTCACAGATAGAATCACATCCGCACTCGAAAGAATATGAGAAGACTACAGTGCCCTAGAGCCATGGTGCCAGCAATGGCAAATGGCTTCCTCCACTGCAAAGTCGGGTAAATGCTTAGTACCTGATAGGGAGCTCACAATTAACGGCATTCCCAATCAGCTTCATGCATCAGCAAAAGACTTAAGCCTGCGTTACATCATGCGGCTCAAATTTTCCGCACAAATGCAGTTTTAAGTTGCAAGGGCTCGACATTTTAACATCCGCATAATCCGCCGCATAAACACTGTCGAAACACGTCTAGAACTCTACTAGAAGCATGTTTGTCCGTTCTTGGAGTACTGTACTTTCAAATGTAGAAGCCTGCGTAAGTCGGACGCATTTTTCTGGAAAAAACTTAACGGCGGTTCACTAAAATCTTTGCCCCAAACTACTAGGCGTTTAGTTACAGACAGCGATGTGTACAGCTCAGACGCCAACCTCTGTGTCTGTGACGTATTGCCATTAAATTATGATTCCTGCACAAGCTAATACATAACTTTGCGCACAGTGACATATCCAGCGTTAAGCTGCGAGAAGGAAAAGAACGTAAATAGGGAAACAGGTGTGGTATTATTAATCCGATAAGGGCAAGGAAGAAAATGCGCCCCCGAGTTTCTTCTGTTGCGGAAGTCGAATGCATACAAAGTTTCCCTTCAAGAATTTCAAAAGAGCAAGAATATACCAGATTTTAACAGGATGTACTAGATTCAGTAATTGCGTATGCTGTCTTCAGCAGTTTACAAAACATTTTAGAAAAATTAGGCCACATAGCATGTGAGATTAGGTTGCAAGGATATCGGTGAAATTTTAAAGCGGTCGAAAATCGGTAAGCTCACGTGACATGGTCAGAGGAAAGAGGACGCTAGCCACACCACGGTAGAGGGAGGATAGCCACGAAGTCGTAGGTTTTCACGAACTTGCTTTCAACCGGCGAATCACCGAGGCCACAGCAAACTGAAGTAGACGGAGACTATCTTGTTTGTTGACTAACATCAACCCAGCACGTGGTGTTCGCATACAGGACAAAAAGGTATGTGGCGTTCAATATAGCCAGTGGGTAGTTTTGGGCCATTTGCGACTATGTACCCGTGAACAAGCTCTCAAATCCTCGCTGACTACCTTCTCTCAGTTCTACCAACGTACTTGCTACCGCAAGTGCAGGTATAAACGCACGAGGCGGTAACTTGAGAGTCCGGTCAGTTCAAGTTGGATATGCACAGTAGCCTCCTTACTTGGTGCAATGCCGCTAGCTCAGCCGCGTAATAGCCCTTCTTGATAGCTTGAGGAAGACGTCGTCGACATCTTCTCTCCACTTGGGCCCCTGTAAACGGCAGCGTAATGAATACCATTTTTGCTGGAATATCTGTTGATGGTCTATCTTTCGGCTATTAGCTCCCGTACAGTGCTATAAATCGCTTGGGACATTCATTCCTTTGTAGCGTCGAGGGGACGCGTTCCAGTTCCCATTCTATAGTCTCCGGAAAGCAAATTTAACGAACTTTAGCAAAAGCCATACAGACTAGAGCTCTATTGTAGTTCATAAGGCAGAAGCTATTAAAGTTCAGGTACTATCTCGTCCAAATTGGTTTTCTGTACACAGACAGAACGAGTGTGCCGTCTAGTCTTCTCTGTAAATTAACATACAGGAAATGGAAGGATCCATCAGTTTCATTTTCTATCGTGAATTTGATCGCGGGATATCACTTATTTATCATTTTCAGTGGTTATGCCGCCCGCTAAGTAGAGTCAACAACCACGAACTCGTCGTCCATTTACCGGCCATAAAGGTGTACATGCTGTGTATAAGCATGTAGTACGGTGGTTATCAAGTGTCCCATAGAGATATCAGCCAACCTGGGCCTAATTAACTGCCAATTTGTACGCCGTCGATTTGCCGATAGAGTATTCCATTGAAGCAGATCTGAATAGTTTTCGTGCATGAAGCGAGTAGTGATTTAAGTTGGGACGCTTATATCTCGGGTTTATCAGCAGGCCTAGCTATTATATCTAATGCTTCTTCCAAAGAAACATTTGTGAACAACTAGCATACATCAAAGAGACCATATGCTTTTCTTTTAGGTTTAAATTACATTTGTTTTTGACAAATGCAGGTGTATCTCTCATGCTGTACCGTGACAGTTCCTTCCGGATGGGAGCGATGACTTTCACTATCCATCTAGCTAGTTTTTGGTACTACTCGTCTAACATTGAGAAGACTGCACGTAGGGGATGTCCAATTTATGGGATTTTGTAAGTCAAACATGTGGGGAAATCGAGATCCCCGAGGGTGCAGCTGTGTCATAGTTTTTGCATCCATCGATCCCGCCTTCAATGGCTTCTTTACTTCTTGGACTATTGAATTCTCTATCTCTTCGGTTTTATCGCGGCCTATCACATCACGAACGAAGCGCATAGAGTTTAAAAAATTGTTTGAACTTCTTGGATGTAGTCTTGCTTTTTCCATATTACAACCCCTGATCATTTATCGGGTTTCATTATTACCAGGATATTCATTTCGTCGCAACTGCATTATGGATTTCTAATGATCCTTCGTTAGTATTCTGCACTTTTCCGTTTCACTTGTACAGTATTGCTTAGGCAACTCAACCAGTCTAGCTCTAAACCAGCCGCTTGTCTCCTCGTTGATCATTGTTAGACTGAACAGTTGGTAGTAAAGCTACTCAAGCTGAGCTTCAATCCCTGTTCTGTCGCACTAAGTTGGTGGGACTGAAAATGGGAAACCCAGAGATAAAGCTTTAAGTTTGTGACGGTTCAGTGAGACGGTGGACAGATTTAACACAAACTTTTTAGGTTCTACCGGCCTCTAGTAGTTGAAAAGTTCCGGTGGAAAGGAATTCATCCGTCGTTTCCTGGAGCTTGAAAGGGCTTTTAGTAATAAGCCGCGAAGGAAGTTGAAACATTTTGCACGTTAGCGGGGAATTCTTCCACCGCTCCAATTTTATACAGCCCTTGGAAGACCTGAAGATGACGGGTGTGCATTTGGTTTTAGGGTAAAGGAGAAATCTGGAGGCGATTTGATGCCGCAAATGGGAACATTTTCCCCTAGAAACCCCACATGCCCTAAGATGCGAGGTAACGCTGGATACTTGAAAATACATTCTCCAGATGCGCCTCCTTCTTTAGCCTAGGCTACATAGAAAATACTGTCTCAAAATGTGAATTTACCAACGCAACATAATGTGACATTGACTATGAATGCAGCTTGGAAAGCGATGTTGCGAAAGGGTTTCCTTGTGACTTTATACCATCTTTAACCGGAAGCTCATACGGAGCTGCGTTTTCCGTGTAAAAAACCTAGTTCCTGGCAATATTAACCTTGTGGACACGAAAATCTTTCTGATACATTAACAGTGTTAGGAGGACCAACATACATGCTTCTATAAATAAGAAAACTACTGAATTGACTTCGAAATCCTAATGTGTAATAACGGTGCATAGCCTGGACCATGGACGAAGGTACCGTGATACTTGAAGCCATTTACAACCGATATGTCAATGTTATACGTTAGCACAGGTACCCTATTAATAGTCCCAACGAGTAAGTGAACGTGACTTTGCCTGCTTGCTCCATTCTGAACTTTGTACGATGGAACCCAGATACACATAGTCTGCTACAACCGTTTTATGGCTGGTTTATCTCAGACA
Organism: Dicrocoelium dendriticum; assembly: GCA_944474145.2. Lineage (NCBI taxonomy): Eukaryota > Metazoa > Platyhelminthes > Trematoda > Plagiorchiida > Dicrocoeliidae > Dicrocoelium > Dicrocoelium dendriticum. The sequence continues at coordinate 115,068,931 of OX104067.1, read as the reverse complement.
AAACATAACTGGGTAGCTCCATTTTGAAATAGGTAGGATGATATACAGATTCACATAGTCCGATACAATCGTTTTATAGATGGTCCATCGCAGCCAAGCCATTGCTTGGTGGCTCCATTCTGATCTGTGCAGGATTCTACCTTAACGCAGGAAGCTTGCTGCTGCCATTTTGTAGATTGTTCTTCTCTGTCAAGTTATCGGTTAGTAGCCCTGTACTGAACTTTGTACGATGGTTCCTAGATCCTCTTAGCCTAACGCAACCACTTTGCAAGTTTTCTATCAAACTTAAGCCAATGCTTGGTAGCGGAATCCTTATCTGTGGTCGATACTACAGTATCCCCTAGGCTGTTGGAACCATTTTGCAAATGGTCTATCTCAGTTAAGCCATCGATGGGTAGTTTCATTCTGATCTGCGTACGACGCTACCTAGAAGCACATAGCACGACGCAACCAATTTTTAAATTGTCTATCTCTGCAAGTCATCGCTTTGCAGCTCTATTCTCAATTTGGAAGATAGGTCCTACGTTCATTTAGGCTAACGTACCCATTTTGTAAATGGTCTATCTCAACCAAGCCATCGTTTTGTAGCTCTATTATGTACTTTGGAAGATTGTTTCTAGATTCATTTATCTTAATGCAACCCGTTTGTAAACGGTCTACCTCAGTTATGCCATTGCTTGGTATCTCCAAGCTGACCGGTGGACGATACTACTTAGTAAGACTTAAACCGTTTGAACTATTTTGCAAGTGGTCTATCTCGGCCAAGCCATCCCTTTGTAGCTCTATTCTGAACTTTGGACGATGGTTCCAATCTTCAATTAGCCGAATGCAACCATTTTGTAAATAGTCTATCTTACCCAAGCTATCACGTCGTTGATCAATGCTGAATTTTGGACGATTGTTCCTAGGTTAATTTATCCTAATACAACTGTTTTGGTTATGATCTATCTCAGTTGCGCCATTGCTTTCCATCTCACAGCCGACTTGTGGACGATGCTGCCTAAATTCACGAAGACGGCTGCTACCATATTATAGATGGTCCAGCTCAGCCAAGCCATGGCTTGGTAGCTCTATTCCGACCAGTGGAGGGGCTCCCTAGTACCATCTAGCCTGTTAGATCCGTTTTTAAGTGGCCAATCTACGCCACGCCATCACCTTTTAGCTCTATTCTGATCATTGGACGATGGTTCCTAGTCTCATTTATCCTAATGCAAACATTTTTTAAATGGTCGATCACAGTTAAGGCACTGCTTGGGAGCTCCAAGCTACACTTTGGACAATGCTACATGAAATCACAACGCCCGATTTAGCCGCTTTACTTTCTGTTTCTCTCAGCAAATCCATCAGGTGGTAGCTCTAATCTCCTCCGTGGACGATGCCATCTTACTGACATTAGGCTGGTGCTGCTGCTTTATAAGTGGCCTATCTCGGCCATGGCAAACCTCGATCTATCCGTTTGGTTTTCTTGGTTCTATCATAGATATTTATTACACTGCTTTTCAACGTGAACAGTACTTACTGGTTGCTTACATTCAACAGTGAAATTCGACTTCTATAATGATTTTTCATTTGCATTCCCTCTAGGAAGACTCTAAATGGTTTTCCATTAATAAGGTTGCAACCATCTCACGAAGGTTCGTAAGTTGCAAAGGTGCAATGACCCATACCTCAGTGATTTGGGGTGTGGCCGGTTCGCCTTACCGATCCGCCGCCTATGCATGGACAAATGGCATTAGATGGAACGACCACGGCAACTGAATTTTGAATTTTTCTTAAATACCCCTTCCTGGTTTTTTTGCTAACGGCATGTACACAGTATAAACTATTGATATTTCAATACTCCTAACTAGCTGTGCAGCCCATGTACTTTACGTGCATAGGCGCTTTCGGCTGCATCCCCGGCTTTGTCACCACGCACTCGCTTAACAAATCCAGAGAGCAGTTACCAGGCGGTCAATATGCAAGCTCCTTAGCTGAAAACAACAACTCGTGCTTAACTTCCCTCAGCTTCATGTAAGCTGGTGCGGGGCTATCGTACTAGGACCGATACTACTTACCGTAATCGTAATAATCTCCCAGGGGATCATGATGTATTTACCTCTTTGTTTGCGTATGCCCTAAATATATAGACTCATAATCACCGCATTTGAACTTAGTGCATAGGACCATACCTGAGCTGACAATATAGCCGGACTACGGTGATATTTTCTTCGTGGTTTTTCCATAAGAATACACGAGTCGCGTTCAGACTGGATCACGATTATGATGTAGTTATCGAGCGCTCAAACACGCCTCCGGAAGGTATTTCCAATGAAGCTACGGTTTCCTTTTGAACGGCAGTTAGATGTCAAAATCCAAGCGCCGATAGCTTAAAACATCAAGGCCAGAGGGTCGCGGTACAGATGTTACTACATTTCGGCAGAAAAGGCCTCAAATTTCAAGCGGCTAATCAACGATAATTCATTGAGGGTGCCAGCGAATCGTCTCTGTGTTTCGAGGAACTTCCGTTCACGTTCCACACAGGCTTCGAGGTGTGCCGACGCGATCCTGGTCAAATTAGCGCTATTTACAGGCAACTTATTCTTCAACAGTGCCTTAGCAAACCGTGACGGAAAAGAGCCTGATCGGATACATCCTTCAAGAAAGCTAATCCTCGTGCGTTCTACAGCCAGCTTACAACGCAGCGACAACAATCGGTCTAATGCCTTCGTAACGGGAACGGGGAGTCTTCTTTTCAGAAACGTAAAACATTTGGTCCCCTTCAGCCACTTGATCAAAGCAGAAAGAAGGCACAGATTGCGATATGTCAGCATTTCGATGGTCATCATCAGTCGCATACACAATACAATCAGAAACACATATACAATTATATACATGAGAAAAATTTGGCCATCCAATCAAAACGTCAAAATCAAGTCCAAGGCAATCGGATTGATTGCCTCAAGAGTTTCTGTGCACATAACACTGGTTGATAAGCCTTAATTAGCAACGCTTCACTGATTGCCAACATTATCGGATTCCGGTTACGTAATAACACTCTGAACGCAGTCTTGGGGTCCACATTGTGACCGGTTGTCACGAGGTGCTTAGTGATAGATGATGACAGAGTCCGGTTCATTCTGGGAGGCGCTCCATTTTGTTGCGTCATCATTTGCTCTACCCACTTTGGCAAGTGTTCAGCCACCCTCTGAGCCAACCGACGGTTAGTCCTGCCTATGTAAACGTCACTGCAACTGCAGGTGAACTGATAAACTACATGCGAGGGCGAACTAGCCGAAGGGAAGCTCTGACGGTCATGAAGAACAAGTTGCCGAGTCGTGTGCATGAGATGCAACTGAGCAGTCGTGTACGTGCGCGTTAGAGCGGACCTGAGCTTGTGTCCGATGTCGTTTGCAACCTGGTCTCCTTTGAAGGGCAGGAACAGATAAACAGCTTTTTTCTCTGCCGTTAGCACCGGCAGTTTCTTTTTGGGGAGTCTGCTGTGCACTTGGATGAACTTTTCAGGATAACCATTTGCCACCAAGGTCCTATGTAGAAACTCCTCTTCGGCTTCCAGTGTATCCGGACTACAAATACGTCTGGCCCTGTAGAACAGCGTTTTCACTAGGCCGCGTTTGTATGCAACCGGGGCGAAACTGGAAAATTCGGTGGTGAATCCCAACATTTCCCTTCTTCTGACCATATCTACCTACCGTCAATTACAGCCTTACATACGGCTTTTCTTAGCGTGTGCGGAATATTGTTACTAAGGTTATTGTCACACTGTTGCGTTTTAAGTTTAGCAACATCTGGTTGCTAAGTATTCGTTCCAGGGTAAACAATCAGCTGGATACAACACTCAAGGGATTCTCCGATAGTTTTTTTTAATCTGATTGTAAGTCTCTATTACTCGACACCAGTCTGTGTAACTTCTTGCGACACGGCCTTGACACTCCTTACAAAATTTCATCCGTCATGCTTTACTTACCTACATTCCTATATTTCATGGAGCTGAACAGGTAGAGATGTCTGCATCACTAACCCTAGCACCTTGCCTACTATCATGTTAGTTGGTGCAGCTACTTTCATCCGTTATGCATGAGCGTCTTGATACCGGTGAATAAAGTAGCAGAAGGAACAACTTGTTTCAACAATTAGTAATGCGTCTAATCCCGGTTAAAACAAGTTACCAATGCCCACCTTTTGCGCGGTAGGAAAGAAGCACTTGACGGTGCCAAAACGTCATTAGGTAAAACCCAAAAATACAGTGATAAGACAAAGCAATGGAACCTACAATCCAGCTGAATAGAACGAAAGGTTGAACAAGCTAGGAAAGATAGGGGAAGTCCACAGTAGTTCTAACTAACAAACTGTGCGGCTGCATATGCTACGTGTTACGAGTACTACTGCTTAAAGGACGCAAGCAATCAAGCGCAATGTTCCAGCAAGCAAACCATCTAGCAAACTAAAGTAAAACGTAGGAAACGGTTATATAATAGTTTGCACGACATACAGCAGACAAAGTGAATATCACCGGATCAGTGAGCGGTCACCTCTGCGGAGTGCTCGCTTTGACCCCTTGATCTAATTGAAGGCCATCCGCCGCAGGCTGGTCTTCTGCAAGAGCAGGTGGTGAAAGCTGATGCAGCTGCCGGGGTAAAACCAGGCGAACTGATCCTAGCAAGCTCCCACCCGTGTCCTCCTTTAAAGTACCAAAATAAGTAACGCACGCAGGTCTCATACGACGACATTTTCCTCCAAAATACGACCCCAGTTGGGATCATGAAAAAGAAAAAAAGGAAAAGTCGGTAATCGGAATGCATAAAATGTGATGGATAACGACACGAAAGACTTACTCATAAAGCAGAAACAACATGTAATACACATATCGGTTGGCAAAACTTTTGCGTATTTTGTGTTTTATCAAAACGTGTTTTTTAATTAGCAAACCCACTTCGTATTTTTTTGCAATTTTTCAAAACATTTGGATGCACGCACTTTTACTGACATCCGACTACCGAAGGATGCGTGCACCGCTCAGTCGTCCCCTATGGTTCGTTGGCCGTCCACACCTTTGTAAGACTCATCTGGGTCCCGGTGGTCCGCGCACGTTTAATGGCACCAGTGCTTGCAGTCGCATTGAACCCAATTCACTTTCAGATCCACGGAATCCCCTTGCTGTTAACCTCAAATGAGACAAGTATTACAATCATGCGATTTTTGCGAAGATGTTCGCCGATTTTTCTGCTAACGGTGTACCGCTGTACTTGTAGTCCGCATTTTTCGGACATTCGTCTTCTGTAAATTATCAAACACGATTACTGGGCTCAGCACGCACTTCCCTAATGGCCAGTCTATGCTTCCTTTTTGACGGCGCATCTGGCAACCTGCTCTGTGACCTTGACAGACCACAACGAACAGCAGTACCTTCATCCGCTGCCTCTTGCTCTATGGAGATATCCACAGGCCTACGCTTGTTCTCATAGCGGGAAACAGTGTTCGCGATCCGACCAATTGGCATTAGTTGCCCGGTGGTTGGATCCGTAGTCATTAGTCCAAAATCAGGCTTTTCAAAAAGACGTCCGGCGAGACGCTTTAGAGCGCACACCTGATTACGGAAAATGGAAACCCCCGTTGCGTTTAACGCGATAGCTGGTTTCTTTCCGACTCTTTCACTAATGGCTAGCTTCTCGGCAGCCGTGCACTGTCGAGCCGGGCTGGGAAAATTTCCCTGTTGCTTGCGCAGGTGAAGACCACCGACTTTCCTGAAAAACGTTTGGTTGCGGATAGTTGTTTCCACCGCATGCCTCTGGAGATGTGCGCACAGCAATTTCCAATGCATAGTGAAGGCACAGTTGCAAACCGGGACGCTGCATATTTCACCTGAAAGGACAGCACACGGGAACTGAGCACATTCCAGTATCTATGAAAATAATCCATGACTGTCAACCTTTTTACTGATAGGTGCTTCACAAACACTTTACAGGGATAAGTCCACAAGGAACGCAAAACTCAGTCAACTAAAGCGCACATAAGGTGTTTGACCACACTCATGTGAGCATTCGCTACGCGGCTTTCCCTTGCCTAGTCAGTTTCAGGATTCCTTTGTAACACCTGCTTAAACAAATGAAGGACAACTGATTGACGAGGCAAACCGTGTTTCAGGTGCCTACTCTTCACCTCCACTCTGTTCGTGGTGAAATGTCCCAAATATCTTAACGCGCTTTAAAATGTGCCCTGCCCAGTTTTTCTTATAGTGGAGCCACGTGCTGTTAAGCTACCTAACCGCCTGCTTACTTCGATCACCGATGGCAGCAAGCAGTTTGTTACATTGTGATTTGTTTAGTGTATACACCAAATGAAACATCCGTTGCACAAATTTCTTGCGGTCCATAGTGGTGCAACTTTTTAATTGAGAACAACGACTCCGCATGTGCCTTGGTACACGGAAGCGGCAAAACATCACATACGCCCTTGCGATGCATGACTTGAAAGCTTTCATTTGCGCTAAGCAGCGCTTTAGCACCAGCAAGGGCATTCAACAAGGGCTGGACGGGTTGTTGGTAAATGCTCCGTCATACGCTGCACCGCATCATGTAACTAAGCTCACTTGCGTTAGGCATGTGGGCATAGCAAACCTACGAGTGAAGCTGGTTTTTCAACCACAGCACATACCATAACACATAAGCACCTTGGTTGTGCTAGGGTGTGACGTCTTCAAAGATAACATCGCAAAAGCACTTACATAATGGTATAACGCAACGCGGTATGAGAATACATACTACGCTATACCTTCGTTGTCCACTATGTCGCATATGCCTTGCCCTTGCAGCAGTCTCCTCACTGAAACGGCTTTGTTCCCACGCTCCATTTTGGCGTGCCGACTACGTATAGACCTGACGTCTGCAATTGCTAACCGCACTTGAAAGGTAACAAGCGCATCTCTTATTTCAAGCGTACTCTTACAACACTGCAAGAGCTCGTAAAATTGCTCCCCATCTGTCTGTGAGAGTCTGCGATTACGCAAGTATAGCCACGGTTATCACACGTGAAAATCATACCTATGCATGATAGAGTGATCCGTTATCTTATACGAACCAACGACAAAACGAAACGTGACATGAGCGACACATTTGCGGTCTCTGTAACTAACTTGGCAGCTATAGCAGGATAACTGCAGCCAATTGCTGGCGGCTTACACCGCGTTTCCGGGGGCATGAACACTCGTACTTCAAGTAAAATATGCCGTCTCTTGCGGTTTCGGCGGCATCGACCGGCAGGTTCAGAATTGTAAACGAAACCTGACGTGCAGGATTGACGTTGAAATGCCGTGAAGTCTACCATGAACTCTGCAATTGTTCCATATTTTACCGTCATTAGCTGTCTGAATAAGTGAGCATCGTCCAACACACATTGCCCTGCTGACCTTTAGCTATTACAACAGTAATCCTCATCCATCTCCATCACTGCCCAACCCCAAACGAAGGTGAAGCACGTAGTGTTCATAACGCTAGCAGGTAAGGCAAGGTACCATAGGACGCCACTTATATTCGGATTGATATATACGTTAATTAAAACAAACAGTGCACACATTTTTTAAGTGTACATTCTTTTTAACATTTCTATTGGTTTCCAAATGTGCTGATAACGATATACACCTTTACTTTGCAAGCTTCTCAATTAGTTGCCCGCCACAGCCGGTAGAAGTATTGTCAACTACTATTTTGCAGGGCACACAAGATTTAAACAATTAAGTACTTGATCTACACGTTTTATTTTCGCACCTAATTCAGCAACGCGATTAACTGAGGCATCAATGTGTGGTCTAGTTATCGTTCTCAAAGTTCGAGCGTAACTATATAAAGTAGCGACTCTAGGCATTGACTTGGGTAACTAACAGTTTGCAGGCACTCACGGTAAACATTAGAAAAAATTTTCTTCAGAGCAATGCAGCAAAGTTATTCCACCAAGTTGTCCAACGAGTGAAATGTATCAGGAGGAGAAGTTTCTTTAGAAAGTTCGTACAAGCGTTTCCATTCGCCAATAGCAAAAGAGCAAAAAGGAACCACGTTTAAACAAGATATATTGAATTCAGTACTTTCGTGTGTTCTCCTTAATTGCTGACAAACCTGTTTGGAAAATATGAGCTCCAGAGCAAGGGAGATAAAGTTGCAAAGTTATCTGCGAAAATTTAAAGCACTCGGAAATCGGAAAGTTTACGTGGCATAGTCGGAGGAAAAATGACGCTAGCCACACCAGGGTAAAGCGAGGCTGGTCACGAAGCCCGTTGGTTTATACAAACTTGGTTTCAACCGGCGAATAGCCGAGGCATCAGCAAACTGAAGTAGACGGGGGCCACTTTGTTTGTTGACTACCTTCAACCCACCGCGTGTGGTTTTTGTATACAGCTGAGGCGAACACATGAAAATACTACATTCAGTATATCCTGTTAAAATGTGGTTTCTTATTGCTTTTTAAACTTCGTCAATGAGAACGCTTGTTTGAAATTTTTAAAGGAAGATCTCCATCCTGATACATTTCCCTTGTTGGAAAATTTGGTGGGATTATGTTGCTGCATTGCTTGCGAGACAACTTGCTCTAAGGTTTACCGCGAGTGTCTGCGAATTTCTACTTACCCACGTCAATTCGAAAGTTGCTGCGTAAAGCTACTTTACATGTCAACGCTTGGAATTTCCGAAGCTAAGCTTGCTCTCACATATTGGCATACCGTCAGCGCGTTGCTGAATTAAACGCCGAAATAAGCTGGGTAGATCAAGTTCTTAATTGTTCAACTCTTGCATGCCGTGCAAAATGTTGCAAGTTCGTTCGCGCTCTATTGCTAAAGAGGCTTTCGAGCACTGGGAAACAACTGAGGAATTCCATCGCACCAGGCGTTTTCAACGACCAGATGCCGGTAGTACCTGGGAAGTTTGTGCTCAATCTGCCTACCATCTCACTGAACTGTCACCAACTTGTAGCTTTATCGCTGGGTTTCCATTTGTCAGTTCCACCAATTTACTGTGGCAGAATAGGGATGGAAGCTCAGTTTTGGTATCCTTACTATCAAATGTCCAGTCTAACACCTATCAACGAGAAGACAAGCGGCTGGTTTAGAGCTGAATTGGTTGATTTGCCTAAACAGTTCTGTGCAAGTGAAAAGGAAAAGTGCAGAATTCTAACGAAGAATCATTGGGAATCTTTAATATACTTGCGAAGAAATGAATACTCTAAATAAATAAATAAATAGTTTATTCACAAACTTATAGAGACACACCTAATCAGGCATGATCAAGGTTTACAGGTAGTTGGGTATCACAAAGATACATTGAGTCCAATTATGCGTGGTGCAAACGGCCATGGCACATAAGTGGGGTGAAACCGTACAAGTAGACGCAGAATAGCATATTCTTCCATCTGTCGGTAAAACTTGAAATATGACTCTAGTCGTCTTGCAAGTGTGTAGTTGTGGGCAGTGAATTTATTCAGTGGCAGGTCACAGCCGCCTCTCGCTGTGTTGTTTAACAAACATCAGGTTTGGTAGTATTGAGCAAACAAGACTACTTCCAAGAAGTTCAAACAATTCTTGTAGACTCTGAGCGCTTCTTTCGTGCTGTGGTAGGCCGCAACAAAACCGAAGTGATGGAGAATTCAATAGTCCAAGAATTGAAGAATCCATTGAAGGCGGGATTGATGGATGTAAAAATTATGACACAGCTGCGCCGTTGGGGATCTCGACTTCCCCACATGTTTGGCTTACAAAAACCCATAAATTGGGCATCCCCTACGTGCAATCTTCTCAATGTTAGACGCGCAGTACCAAAAACTATCTAGATGGCTAGTGAAAGTCATCGCGCCCATCCGGATGGAACTGTCACGGTACAGCATGAGAGATACACCTGCATTTGTCAACAACAAATGTAATTTAAACCTAAAAGAAAAACATTTGGTCTCTTTGATGTATGCTAGTTGTTCATAAATGTTCCTTTGGAATTAGCGTTAGATATAATTGCCGGAAATGCTGATAAAGTCGAGATATCAGTGTCCCAACTTAAGTCACTAATCGCTTCATGCACGAAAAATATTTAGATCTGATTCAATGGAACACTCCATCGACCTATCAAAGACGTAGTCACGGGCAGTCCACTAGGCCCAGTGTTGGCTGATATCTTTATAGGACACTTGAAAACAACTGTGCTATATGCTTATACACAGCATGCACACTTATATGGCCGGTATATAGACGACAACTTCGTGTTTGTTGACCCGCCTTAGCGGACGGCATAGCCACTGAAGGTGATGAATAAGTGCCATCACGCGATCAAATTCACGATAGAAAATGAAACTGATGGGTCCTACTATTTCCCCGATGTTAACTCACAGAGAAGTCTAGACGGCACACTCGTTCGGTCTGTGTACATAAAACCAAAACGGCCGCGACAGTACTTGAACTTAAATAACTTCTGCCTAATGAACTACAATCGAGCTTTATTCCGTATAGCTTTCGCTGGAGTTCGTCAGGCGTGCTCTCCGAAGACAATATAATGGGAGCTGGAAAGCGTCACCTCGACGCAACAGAAGAATGAATATTCAAGCGATTTATATCAAGGTACTAATGCTAATAGCCGAATGATAGACCATCGACAGATATCCCAACGAAAATGGTATTTAGTTCGCTGCCTTTTAAAGGGGCCAAGTTGACAGAAGATGTCGACAACTTCTTCCTCAAGCTATCAATAATCGTTATTACGCGGTTGAACTAGTGGCGAAGCAGCAAGTAAGAAGGCTGTTGTGCATTTCCAACATGGACAGGCCGGACTCTGACGTTACCGCCTCTTGCTTTTACCTATTTACCTGCACTTGCGTAGCACATACTTTGACAGAATTGTGAGAGGGTTTGCAGTGAGGGTTGCAAAGCACGTCCTGGGGTATATCGTCGCAGATTGCCCAAACCTACCCACTGGCTCTATTGCACGCGGCGTAATTGTTTGTCCTGTTTGCAAACACCCACATGGTGTGTTAAAGGTAATCAACAAACAAAATAGTCCCCATCTACTACAATTCTCTAAGGCCTCGGCGACTCGCCGGTTGGAACCGAGTATTTTGAAATCCGCCGGACTTCGTGGCTATCCTCCATCTACCCTGGTATTTCTGGAGTTATTTTCCTCCGACTGTGTCACCGAGTTTCGACCGCTTTTAATTTGTACTGCTAACATTTGAAATGTGTCTTCCCCGCTTTGTAGCCTACCTCTTCCATACTTGTTTGTCAGCAGCTGATGAGATCATACAAATTTACTGCATTCCGTATATCCTGTGCAAATATGATTTTTGTGGTTGCTCTTTTGGCATATAGAAATATTTGGAACAAACTACCACCAAGGTTGTGAGACATTCAGGACCCGTGGTCTTTCAAGATGGGTGCAAAATTTCGAATGCCTTTATAATGTAAAACGGCGCTTTAACGTCTGTGACTCGGACGATCGCATTTTGTGGCTGGGCCGGATGGAGCATCAGTAACCCTGATGTATCCCGGTGTAACATGGTACGTTATTCAGAGGAAGCAACGGATGGATTGGTGCAAGACATTTTGTTATCTTTAGCTTAATATCTGTCGTATATATCTCTGAGATTCCGCCTGGATCATTTTCAAGCTAAGGCTAAGCTTTATGGCTGCAAATTCAGTAAAAAACTTACTTCGTCTATTTTCCTTCTTGTTTAACCCTTTTCTACTCTCTTCTAATCCTTTTCTACAAAGTTCCTAAAAACCTATGTGACAGTAGTAAGTGCAACTTCGAAGACGGCCTATTGCGCCTAGTCAGTTGCTTCAACTCTACGGCTGTCTTCCTCGGTTGCCACCCTACTACCGCGCAGGTTGTGCGATCCTTGGCATAAGGCTCTTAAACAGAGTGGCAACTCCGCATGTCCGGTGTATGTGAACTTTCTGCTTACAGCCGTTCATTTATCGGCCATCCATACTTTAACGCGTCTTCACTTTGCTCTAAGGAGTACTGCGCCGAAAAGATAACCTTGTGCTCTAAAGCTTACTTACGCTCCATGCCGCAATCTGCATTTCCTGGCTTTCAACTGGGATCATCTGTGAACCTTTAGGAGTAAGCAGCATTCGGTTTTCAACTAGGCGGTCGTACATCTCACGCAAGAAGGAGATTAAGTCACAACCCTACTTGCTTTATCCTCTCGTGCCCCATGTGAAATGCCACCTTCAGTTACATCTCCTTTCTTTTTCTCCGCCTTTCGTTCCTCTGTTCATCCCCAAAGCCACAGATCTTTTTCGGCCACGGTATTTCGTAAAACATAGCTTTCTTTTAGTCCAAGTTAGGACCACCACTTTCTTTTGTAGTATTCGGTTTTTCTATAAATAATACTGAGCACAATGTTGCACCCCATGTTGACGGACTATATCCCTGAACCTTTACTTCGTCACCATTTCCTTACATCCATCTTCTTTACTAGTACCCGCCCATAAATCATTTGTCCAGTGGCTACGCGTAATTGAACTAAACTTGTTATGCTCCTTTTTGCGATAATTTCCGCAACTGAGACTAGAGTATGCGCACAACTGCGCCGATAGTTCGGGCCGTACAGCTCTCCCTTGCTTTTATCAGGCTCCAACTAACGCCTTCGGTATTATTCAAAACAACACAACTTTTCAATCCCACACTCTTTTGCCTACATGGGCGCGGTTGCCGATATGCGGAAACCCCATTAGCGGTTAGGTCCCTAATTGATGTTAGCATCGCGCTGGCGCCGTTATTTAAAGCATGCCTAGTCCCAACCCGTCACTACGAACACTGGACGAAACTGGTCTGATAGGAAGTTTAGGACGCAAATGTAATGCTATGCGCAACTCCAGTTGATTCACGGTCTCCTAAACCAGAGATGTTACCCTCCAATTTATCTTTTCTTGGCCCCACAGCCGTTAGCTTTTATCGTAGTTGCACCTTCGCGAAGCACTAATCAAAGCACTGGTAGACTGGCGGCATAATGAACCGGGTCCATTTTGATCGCCAATCATGCCAACCTAACCTTTCATATTTCAGGTTAACTGACACTAGCACGTAAACTAGCAATGTGCCAGAGACCCCTGTCACACCGGCTAGTTGGAACTCCAGCTGCTTCGAACCACTGCTTGCTTTGGCTTTGTCATCAGTTTAAATTTTATTTTTCGACGGGCTCCATTGTCCACCCTGCGTCATGCGTAGCGGTGGGAGGAAAACAAGATATCATTTCCTACGTACTTTGCTGTTCCTGACTTATACTATTATTCATTTATGCTGTCGGGAAAACAGAATAGCGTTCACCGGAACACACACACCAACGTGATGGCTTATGTGACATTAACGCCTTGTTTTGCTTCGACGGCACCCACACAGAACCACCAAAATGGTAGAGAGCAAGCGCTTAAAGCGCAAAATGTTGCACGGTAGCGAGCTCCAACGGATGAGGCATACTATAACTTCCCGTCTGGAAAACCCAAACCATAGAAAACAAGGTGCTTGAGGCCCTACCTTTGCAGGCGCTAGCAAATTACACATTTAGAAACACTTGGCCAATTTTTGGATGCTCATTTTTAATCTTGACGATAGACGTATGTATCTTCTTGGCGGTGGGGGTTTATATATAGCGGTACATAAAATAAGCCAAAATTGACTCATAATATGGGAATTGTCCAATAAATTGCCGGGGTTTCCAGGCTCACTCGAGTAAAATGGACACTGAGCTGTCCTGGCATATCAATGTAGACCAGGCTCATGTTGTCACGAGACAGCATGCACAACAGCTCAACCTTAAATAATTTTATGGATTGTACTTATACAGTGATTTCTTCGACCAACCAACCTCAGAAAACCACAGAGGGAAGCCTTTTGATCTGGTATAATTCCAAAGATTCTCATAATCTCGCGCAGGCAATATATAATAAGGCGCCTTAGGAGCGTTTCCATGTTTACTTTTCACAACTTCGTCACGCATTCATTAGGTACGCTCGGAAAGTGTGTTTTGCGGCAACCTCGTAATTTTTTCACAAGTACTGTTACTTTGGAGCTATATTCTACATTAATAGATACACAGAGCAAAAGAGATTTTATAGCAGCGATCCACTCTATACCTTCTCTTATTTTCTTTCTATATGTTGCTAAGTTATACTGCAATTATAGAAGGATTTCTGGCGCTGGTATTGGTAGTCGCACTAGCATTCGGGAAATATTGCAAGTATTGCAATAATTTTGCTTTTATCGTGCACAGCAATCAAGCGGTGTTTCGATTAAAATCACCAGCTTCCCATTTAGTAGCCGCTACCCAACAAAACTAGTTTTATGTTTTTGGCTGCGCGTAAAGATACTTCAGTTTGGTGCTCGAGGCAACATGTGTTATATCCGACGTTTATGATTTTCGACTAATTATGCCGACGTGGCGTCCGCTGTTAGCTATTTATTGTTAGATTATCCTTCATTTAATTTGACTAGAAATCATTACAAATTTTTTGTCATTTCTGATGTCATCGTTTTTCTTCTCTATTTCCATAAGCCCACCATTTATCGGGACCACAATATACCTAAAATGGCTAATATAGCTGGAAGAATTATCGTTGAAGGACGGTATTTACAGCTTTGGCGCAATTCTTGAGCTCAAATAGTACCTAAACTTAACTCCAGTATTACCGTTGCAAGGGTATTGGCTACTGCACATTTTGGTCTGACGGCTAGAGGGCACAGATTCTGGCCAGGTATAGTAATTTGCCCATATTTATTTACTGAACTTCAAACTGGATATTCATCATGCAGTCGTGGGCGAACTACGCTCATGCTTGGTGCCTTTTAAGAGAACCACCAACAACCGTGTCGAGAATGCCAAGCTTAGGTTGAAGAAAGTCCTTCATGCTTACGACCGCCATGCTGCTGCAGTGTGCAAAGTGTGGAAACTGTCCGTGATCCTACTGAAAGAGTTTAAGATGCCGTGTAAATCCTTTTGTGAAAGACATTAGTTGCATGGAGGTGTTGGTTACGTCTATGTGCAGATTCTAGTAGGCTGTCCCACAACAAACGCAAGCATCCTGGTTATGTGTCAGCTAGCAACACCCAAGTTCAACGCCGTGTACTCAGACATTGGAGCAGGACTGGCAGGTCACCTTGTATGTTTCTACTTCGCAGTTTGTTGTTCAAGATCAACACCAGCTATATGACATCGTCTGCGCAAATGGCAAGTGCACCTGCGCATGTTACGACCAGATGTGGCTTCCTCGCGTCCATTAAATGCTGTTATATAATGAAACTCAAGTTGCGGCCGGTAAAACAACATAGGCTTTCAATCCTTTTTAAAAGGCGCACCTATCCTTAATCGCGACGTATAACATGCCAGATGAGTCCACGTCGCTTCGAAAGTTAAGATTAGCGACGTCGAGGCAGTCCAGTTGCAGCGTAGTAAAACTACCTGCTTGGCTAAGGTGCCTCGAACCCGTTAACCCCAGTTCGGTATACAGGTTCACCGTTAGCCGCATTAAAAAACGGATGAGCTCCTCGACTTAGCACCAGGTGCATCCGTCTAAACTGAAAAACCACACTGCCATCCATGGCGTAATCAACCACGGGGGCCATGAAGCCGGTGCGTGAACTATTATTTGCTTCGCTTGCGGTGCATCCGTTGCAGGTCCCGGCTTTCGTTGTGTGCACAACCGGCTAACGTACCATGGTAAAGGTTGGGTGGAGAATGCAATAGTCGGACGCGAAGTTTGCTCCAGGGACTTATCAGCAGTTACAGTTACGCAGCAACGGTCATGTAGCAGTAACATACGTGAGTTGGAATCAAGTACTTTAGTTCCAGCTTCGTGCCGTACTTCATCACCAAAAATAAATATATCATCCGGCCCAGCAAGTCCCGCCGCGTAGGATGGCAAGTGCTTTTAAACAGTTACTTACCTCCGCGCAGATATTTCGATTGGTTGTGGCACGATACCCTGTTGCATCTAACGATATGTCACATGGTGCAGATGACGCACCCGGTAAGCCTATGCGCTACCTAACCCATTTGCGTTCAAAGGAAATGAAACAAACGCTTATCGGTGTAGTTGCAGCATATCTGCAAAGATGCCGTTTAGTATGTTATAGTATATGCTTAGCTGCATCCTCTTGTGTAGACCAGGATTCTACTGCAAATGAACTCTTTGTAGGAAAGACTACCTTTGTACCAAGAACTATCCTGAATTGCCTACCAGGCAATACGTCGTGGGCCAGTGTTATTAAACCACTGTAGCAGATGCTTACCACTTTGCTTAAATGCTGAAAGGCCCACCGCTGCGAACGCAAACTTGACCCTTCTTAGGGACACCCACTGTCTCCTTTCCGTATGCTTCCCCCTTGACAGCCCGCTACAACTGCTTGGTTGAGGGCATTGATTGGAACATATGGCAAATGGATTGGACGATAGATCTGTTATCCTTGCAGGCATGTCCCACTTGCTTTTTGAAAGGGTTTCAACTGCCTTATTTTCCTTGTTCATAATGCCCTCCTTCGGTTATGTTAATTTTACCCCACCCTTTGGTGATCCTGTATTGGCGTGAAGCATATGACGTGTCCGGCACATTTGCATAAACCTTTTGAATGGAGCTGCACAACGACATTCCCGGAAATTCTATCTGTGCAAATACGTTCCTGCACAGTTTGGGTATGGGCACGGAATCACATCGTTATAATCCCAGGGTTGTTAAACAGCCATTTTTAAATGTTTCGTGATGGTTATTTGTAGTGCTCTTGCAATGCGGTTTGGGGCCTACTAGCTTATCGGGTACACGCAGCCTGTGGTGCTAGGTACAGCCTATGGGTGGCTGGCGGAGCTCTTTAGACTATGGCCTAATTACATAAAGTCAAGGAAGTTCGTGCAAGCAAATCATCCTGTAATACCCTTCGAATCTTTCCCGGTACGTTGTTCACATAATCCTCTATGTCTCATTACTTACGCTTAGAAACGGTGTTTTGACGCCACTGCGGCCTTCCTCGTAAGTGCGGCTACTGGAGGACTATATGTTACATTAATGGACACACACCTCTATTAAGGTTCTATAACAATGAGCCGGTTTGGATCATTTTTCTTAGTCTCGTTTAAGCTTGCAAAGTTATACGGCATTTGTGATAAGGTTTCTGGCTACGGTATAAACAGGTATAACAGAATTCGGGAAATGCTCTATATATTGCAGTAACCTTGCACTTATCTTGTAATAAATAAACAAGTAAATAAATATATGGTATATTACTATACTGGCTAAATGCAGTGGCCGTAAGGGATCAGCTCTTTGCTTACAATAATCCTATGCTCTTGAATAAGGGTAGAAAAGTGTGAGTATTTGTGTCAGGTTGGCAATTACGATTGCGTTGTCTTTGTTAGGTGTACAGCTGATGGGGTTGTACGCGCCTACCACAAATGTCTTCTGGCTCCTTCAGGTGATAGTGCACTCGTTGAATTTACTTGTTGTGAAAGTTGCACAGAACCGTAGTTGCGCAGGTTTGCTTTGAAAGAACATCCAATTCACCACAACATCCATATAAAATTTTGGATAATTTAGCCTGCTCAGTCGTCACACTTATTAGTGGGCACATGGAAATAAATAAAAGCAGCGGAATTATAATGAACATGAAACGGTTTAGAAGCACTGCTACCTATGCAAATAAAAATAAAGCGCCTTTGTTAAGTGACATATTAAGGCGTCGTTCCTCACTGGAAAAATACAAATTAACGAAACCTATAACCAAACTTTCCTGTGCTAAATATAATCGCGGGTGCCAAATTTCAACCTGAGTAAACCACAGGAAAAAGGAAAAACCTTTCTAATGCTACAAGTTTGCAATAAGTAGTACAAATGAAGCTGCTTAGAACGAGCTTTTACAGCTGATTACCTAAAAAGTAAAAGGAATGCAACACGTGCAATAGTTCAAGCGTTATTCGTGATTATATGGCGGTCTACAAATAACGCTATTCTTATTTGTCACTAAACATG
This sequence comes from Dicrocoelium dendriticum, assembly GCA_944474145.2. NCBI lineage: Eukaryota > Metazoa > Platyhelminthes > Trematoda > Plagiorchiida > Dicrocoeliidae > Dicrocoelium > Dicrocoelium dendriticum. The sequence goes on along the minus strand of OX104067.1, from coordinate 115,050,951 downwards.
GCCTACTGATTTGCAAGCAGAAATCAGAAAAATATAATGTAAACGGTGTCAAAGCGGTAAAAGTTCCAAACATTCATAGCTATCCAGCAATGCTCTACATAGCCTGTAATACCTTGCAACAAATATGGACGATGTAGGTGGCCGAAAAACAAATTATTCAGGCACACTTAGGAAAAATAATTAAATGTGTGATAAAGTTTGCAAAAACACTAGAAATCCAGTAAGGAATGGTAAATATGCAAGAAACTTCAGCAGAACGTATATTTAGCTAATGGTCAGACGGCACCAGTGTATCATTTTTCGTGAATACTGAGCCACATAAACCACTAAAAATATAGAGTTGTGTAAGTTTACGGCCTCTAAGTGGTTGCAAAGTTTATATCAAGGCTGTATGAGCGAGATCCACCTGCATAATACACGGGAACTTTAGGATCATTTGACCTGGTTTGGTCTGAAAAGTACACACATTTCTTAGATAAATATTGCACGTTTTGCCTTTTAGAGCCGTTTTTCTATATACATATGGCTATGTTTACAAAAGCAGCGAGCAAGAAGTCTGCGTTTGGTTTTTAGTAGCATGTACGTTATAAAAATGGCTTTTACTTTTAGCTGTGATAAAGTCACGCGTTTGGCGCTCGAAGTCATCCGTTAACCAGAAACATTTGTAGATAATGCTTTTGCCATCTCCAGCTAATTGCGGCAAACTGCGGGCCACTTTTAGACCACAGTCACTTTTATAAAATTTTATTTATTTACTTTTACCAGAAATTATTACAACTCCTTTTTCCACATTTCTGATGCAAGCACGGTTTTTTACTCCTTTCCTGAGCACACCATTTATTGGGACCCGTAATTTACCGCAAGTAGCTATTAGAAATGGAATAAATATTCTTGAGAGACTGTTATTGCAGTGCTGGCTTGTGGTGAGCAGATGGTGCACAAGCGTGCCCTTTTGAAAAGTAACGCAACCGATAATATTGTGAAGCATGGTGATCGACTGTGAAATATATCAACTGTTTAACTGTACGTGCCGAAGCCTGTAAACAATTAGCAGGCAGCGCAAGCAATTACCTATTGAGCCATTACGTGCTACAAAAGCCATTACCGTGATCCTGATGCAGTACTCGTAATCAAGGAATACAAAACTTAACTCCAGTATTACTCATTCGATAGCATGAAATACCGTTCATTATGATCTGGCCCCTCGAGGGCACAGCTTCTAGCCAAGTCTAGAAATATACCTTTACTCACTTATTGCGTACAATGAGACTGTTGTACGCCACTGCATCACCGTTACACGTTGCCTGTGGTACTATGTAGAGCTATTCGGTGTCCCCGATTATTGGTACCCTTGCAATATAGGACAAACATGTAAAATAGTAGACACATTGGCACAGGAAGCAGGTGCTGTTAACTTTAGAGGCGCCGTGACAGACATTTTTATCGCCCTTTCAATGAATGGGAGGTAGGCTGCTGTATCACAAGTGTCTCATCCCTGTGGTCCTATGCACATTAACCGAGTTTAACGGCGCTTATGTACACAGTTCTTGCTCGTCTACTGTCTCATCGGTACCCCAAGTGGGTGGTTCCATGTCTAGAGGCTCTGTGACCGACAATTTTGGCTCTAATGTAATGAGACCTAAGTACGCTAATATGTGCATAGGCATAGAATACATATTCTCTGCTAAATGGATATTTGGTGTTTTGCATGAATGATGCCATTGCCGTGACATAGGTTGGCTACTGTATCACCGGTATACCAGGCCCGTGGTGATATGCATACAGGCTTCGTGCCCTACCTCATTAGTGCTAAAGTACAGAGATTTATGTAGGCTACTGCATCACCGCTACACCACGCCGGCGGTGCTATACATAGAGGCTGCGTGACCGACTTTCATTGGGCTAAAGTAATGAGGCCTGCTGCATACGTTCTATGTTCAAGATATTTGCGGCCACCAGCAGCAGTCAGCAGCCCCGAAAGCGTAGCAGATGAAACCCGGATACGTTTGACAGCAGCTTTGCTCGTCTTGCTTGTTCTTCAGCTACTTGCTATGTTACGCGACAATGAAGCAGAGAAGCCTCCGCTACGATTTATGTTCGCAGTCGCCGAGCGGTATGCAGCAATTGGTGGTTGGCTCCAGCCCGTGTTTATCGTCCTTGCGACACAAGACTGAGTGAGTTTGAACAGGTTATGAGCCAAACCCTAATGCATACGACGGCTTAGCTACATCTATTTCAATAGAGTACGTCTGCTCAGCTCTGGAGATCCACCTCCGCTGTGGCCTATTACTAGTTCACCTTTACAGGCTTCCATTTGGATTGTGATGCCGAATCGCTCACAGCATTCAGAATTACTTTACCTGTAACCTTGATGTAAAAAGGCTTATGTTTTCCAGTCACCCGAGCTAATTTGTGAAGCCCTGCCGATTATTATGTGTACTTCCTCTACTCAGTTTACAGTTGCAGTAATACATCGAATTCCTGGAAGTAGCTACCACGCGCTGGATCCTGCTTTTTCTCTGGAATTACTGTATTTTACGTGTGTTGCTGTGTTAGTTGTGTACCAAACTTTTTAGTTTCGTGTGTTCATCAATCCGTAAAAGTTTCGTGGAATTCCGCTTGATATCTTCGGAGATCTCAGCGATTTACTGCTGTGCCCGTCATTTTGGAATTTGTAATCGACATCTTGCTTGTCCTCGTGCTTGAAAAAATCCAACAACTATGCCGAATATCATGCAACGACGTATCTGCTCTTCAGCTAATTGCGGCAAAGCCCTTAAAATGGGTATAACGTGCCGAAACTGCAGTGGCTCGTTCCACCCGAGCTGTATAGGAAAGTCCGCCCAAGAAGCAAGGCAAATAAACAAGGCTACTGACGCATTTTGGTATTGTCCAACTTGCCAGTTAACTCCAGTGGTCGGTTGTTTATGTGCACTCATGGAAAGGTGCGATACTTTGAATGCGACAATCGCCTATTTGTTGAACGCCAGGCTTGCATTACCGGCCGCGAATATGGCCATGCTTGTACCACAGTCGGTCAAAGAAAGCTCCACCTCGAGGCCAAAAAAGGGCTAGACGCTCAAGTCGCGCTGCAGCCTCAGTTTCTCCAAATCCCTTGCCTCACTCAACTCCCAAAAGCGGACGAACATCCAGAGTACTGATGTCCACACCTTTGAGTCACACGCCCCACCTCCATTCAACAGCAACCGCGGAAGCTTTGGGGGAAACCTCTTCCGCCGTAGAGAAAAGTCGGGCGTCGTATGCCTCAGTCGCCTCAATGCATACACCGGCTAAATTACCTCCGACCCCGGTGGCCTCACCAAGCAACAGTAAGTTGACCAGACTCCAACAACCAAACAATCCGTTTAACACCGTGTCTTTAAGTCATGGCAAATCTGCATCCAACGCAAGGAGCCAAGGCGCGTTAACCGATGTGTGTACAAATGTTCCTGAATCACAGGCGAGTACAATAAAGGGGAAGCTGTTGGATGATCGTAATCAGTGGAAGTCTATATGTACTGCGATTGGCATTTCGGTTGAACCTGCAATGCTGAGACGAGTCACACGTCATCCGAATTCAGCGCACTACGGTGAACCACGACTTCTCCGGGTGACACTAAACTCCATCAAGGACACAGAGGCAGTTCTACTATCGTCCAACAGGCTTTGTCATTCATCACTCGAGGCGCGTATACTTCCGGATATCCCCTGGAACGAACGTCCGAAAAAGATGAGCAACCGTGAAGAAGTTCGTAAAGCCGAGGCGAAACGGACGATAATTGTGTACGGGGTTCCTGAGCTCCAAAATTCAACCTCTGATGCAGCGGATGCACATGACCGGGAGCAATGGAGTTACGTCCGCCACGAAATCTAACTCAATAATATCACCGCTAAGCGGTTGACCAGAATTCCATTTTCACCCAACTACAAAGGGAACGGTCCCAGACTAATGAAGGTGGTGCTTCAATCTGAGTTTATGTTACCGCTCGCCTTGGAAAACTGGTCCAAATTCCGCATGAAGCTGCCAGCTGAAATTCGGTTAAAGGCATCAGATACGCTGCCACGGATTACCAACGACTCACGGGGAGCGATCAAATTGTTGAACCATCCACTCATGCAACTTTGTGAAGGCATAGATTTATCAACAACCGCAATATCCCACGAAACACGGCTGAACACGGGGGACCAGCAGGGCCCGGAAGGCCGCGATCAGTCGTCTAACCGAAAGCAAACTCAAAGGCAAACGTCACCACAAAAAACGGTTAATGGCCGACCCGTTAACGGTTGGCACAAACTCCATTTCTACCACAACCTGTGCTAGCTCACTCTTGGTTACAAAAGCACTATCCTGCATGTATACTAATGCACAATGCCTCATAAGTAAGTTGGTAGAACTGCGTCACCGTTTGGCTTCGGAGCCTCGAGACATCATAATGATCACCGAAACCTGGCTGAGCGGCGAAATCACAGACGCTGAGATTGCCATACCGGGTATGTCACTTCTCCGGAACGACAGAACGGGCAAGGGCGGTGGCGTGCTCATTTATTTCCGAACGAACCTTCGTTGTGAGCTCATAGACGATCCCCAGACTTGTGTCACCGACGTCCTTTGGTGCAAACTGTGGTTAGAACGCAACAACGTATGCCTTTTCTCTGTGGTTTACCGACCACCGAAATCCACTCCGGAAAGGGACAACAGACTTATCTCCGCTTTTCGCTCCGTGCTTAATCAGAAGTACAGCCACATCCTCGTTGCATCAGATTTCAACACCCATGACTTGGAAAATCCAGCATCCGAGACAGAGGTGTTCAAGACATATTTGCAAGAGCTACTCTCTAGCACGTTCTTGTATAACCACGTCACCGTTCCAACCAGGTTCAGAACAGGAAACAACCCATCGATATTAGATCTAGTGCTCACTAACGAAGAGCTCATGGTCGATGGACTAAAGGTGTTCAGTCCTTTGGGCCGTAGCGATCACGTGACTTTGCAATTTGATTACCTCTGCTGCGCTAAATATCCAGCTGCGGAGCTCGAAACGAGGCAATCTGTTATCCATTACCACGTTCTGTCTGCTCTAGTTGAGAATACCAGTTGGACGTTTCTAGCTAACTGCACCCCAGAACTAGCCTGGGAGACATTTGCGAACACCATCACGTCACTAGTCATAGAAGCCTCAACACCAAAAGTTTCTCAACATCCCCGCACAGCGAAATCATTCTTGCGAAGCCGGACGCGAAAATGCATGACTCTAAGGGATCGGGCATGGCGCACGTATAAAAGCAACCTTAGCGCAGAAAACTGGACGGAATACGTTTCGCATCGCAACTACTGTGTGCTTTTGGTTCGCGAAGACAAGAGAACGCATCAGCAGGAGCTAGCCAAACGATTCTGTTCGAACAAAAAGCTTCTTTACAAACATGTAAATGGACTTCGCTAGGTGCAACGGGGAATCCCACCACTTAATACGACCAATGAGTATACACATACTGCGAAAGAGGCGGCCAACGCATTACGGGCCCAGTACTCCCCAATCTTCCAAGGTGTACAAGCCTCGACGTATATTCGCCACTAGTTACCCCACCGTCCGTTTTATCCAACGTCACGTTCACTGCAGAAATGGTGCTGCAAAAGCTGCTATCCTTGCGTCCACACAGCTCTCCCGGGGCCGATAACATTCACCCGAAAACATTACAGGTAGCTGCCATCCACTTGGCCGAACCACTAGCTGCATTTTTTCAGCGCTGTTTCGATGAGAACATCGTACCTTCGAGGCGGAAACAAGGTGTAATAACGCCCATATACAAAGCAGGAAGTCGATCGGTTCCTGTCAATTACCGCCCCGTTACGCTTCTGCCTGTGATCGCCAAAGTCATGGAAGCGGTGATAGCAGATGCGTTAATGGGATACTTGGAATACTACGGCATAATTGCGCCAGAACAGCATGGGTTTCGTCAACATCGTTCATGTACGACGAATCTGCTGATAGCTCGTGACAACTGGACCGAGACTGTCGATGAGGGAACAGGAGTAGATGTTGCATTCTTGGACTTTTCGAAAGCCTTCGATCGCCTGGATCATCGAATCCTGCTCATTAAGCTCCAACAGTACGGTATCGGAGACCCGTTGTTGGGATGGATCGGTAACTTTCTCTCTGAACGGCAGTTAGTAGTTAGAGTTCGATCATCCTTTTCCGATCCGATTCGAGTGGGATGCGGCGTACCGCAGGGTTCGGTACTTGGGCCTCGTTTGTTCCTGCTTTTCATTAACGATCTAGTAAGAGTTATTACGTCGAAATTCTTACTCTTCGCGGACGACCTCAAGGTTTGGCGGGCGATAAAACGATCGGACGACCATGAAGTCCTACAGCGTGACTTGAATGAGGTCTGGAATTGGTCGGTGAGAAACGCCCTGCCGTTCAATGTGAACAAATGTCGCGTTGTTCATATCCGCCATCGACAAGTTTACGTCTACAAGCTTGGGGCACACGATCTGAATACCACCACTCAGGAACGCGACTTGGGTGTGCTGGTACAGGAAGACCTCGGGTGTTCCAAACAGTCAGACTCCGCTTCTAAAAGGGGCAACCAGCACGTTGGACTCCTGCGCAGAGCACCCGGAATTTTGGATCCATCTATCTTCTCTTTGATGCTGAATGCCTACGTGCGTCCTCACGTCGAATATGCAATCCAGGCCTGGCAACCCTGGCTAAAACGTGACCTTGCAGCGCTTGAGACCCCACAGCGCCGAGCAACGAAAATCGTCAAGGGCTTGCGCCACACTCCTTACCAGGAACGACTGGTGATACTCGGAGTGTTCAGCGGACGGTACCGGCGACTTCGTGGAGACCTCATACTAGTGTACCAGATATTGTGCAATCCCAGTCACGTATACCGCCACCTCTTGAAGCTCAGCCCGAACACTAACCTTCGCGGTAACAGTTTAAAGCTGAGCCAACAGTACAGTCGTCTAGACTGTCAGAGAACCTATTTCTCCCTCCGGGTCTGCGGGCCCTGGAACGCCCTTCCAAACTCAGTAGTTTGTGCCCCCACATTAGATCCGTTTAAAAAACGATTGGACGTCGCACTGAGCGCCCTGCGCTTTGTTTTATGAACGAAAACGCTTGTATATATTTAGGCTGACCAGCCTCTTTGGATTTATACCCCAAATTCACGGTCGTAAATCTGTGCGAACCGGTGAGTACTCCATTTTTATTTGTTACCATCACCAACGATAACAATTTCTTAGCCAGTTTTGCGTCGTACCACTTTATCCCCCTAAAACTGTTATACTTCTACCGTTTATCTCACTGACACTCCTTACTTCAACCACTTATGTGGTTTGCCAATTTGTTAGTATTTCTATTGCCAATCTGTGGGACTCGTTAAGTGTATGCTTTTTTACCCGTCATATACCATTGTTCCATTGTTCCATTGAGTAGATTATACTCAGACTGACAACAGTTGTCTAATACCTGGTGACATCTACCTCCCTGAACTCTGCTAGGCTGGTGTTGCTTGCGGTTTAGAGGTAGGCACTTATGGTTTTAATCTCCACGAGCTAACGCGGAAACTACCTTTGAGTCAATTCGTGGAACCCCCGACTAGATATATGAGCAAGCAGTTACTGTCTAATTTGGATCTCAATTTTGCGAAGTCACACGATTTCCCACGTGATTTTAAGTGATTTGGTGTGCCCCTTTGAATTTGAGAATAACATATTTATTTATTTATTTAATTATTTACGGCTGTCCTCTAGGAGCCTGTGACCATATCTGCATATATTTCAGTGTGATCTGACAAAGTGTCATCAGGTTACCGCAGAGGCACGTCCAACTATTTGGCGGGCAGGCCTCAATACCTGCTGAGGAAGCGCTCTAAATGCTGACGAATTTACCAAGAGGCTTTATCAACTAGCACCTACGAATGCCATCAAGTGGTTAAAAGTAAAGGTAAGATTTTTTAGAGTGGAGAGAGGAGTGCAACTGCGTGGGTCCTGGCCTTGTGCTTAGAAAAGCTCTTTCTAATGGCTATCCCCAAAGCCCAGTTATAGCGTCGTTTCACTCTGCAAGTTTGTCAATGACCAGCCCTAGTAGCTTGAAGAAGGATGGTAACTTTTCGCTGCTGACCTCAAGCTCTGGAAGCCTGTGTAAATCCCTGGGGCTTTGAAGAAGGTTTGAGTGCCTTGCATAGGCACTGTGCTGGACCAACCTCATGGCTGCTGACTATAAATCAGGCGAAAGGTTTCGTCTTCCGCGTTACAGGTGCTGCTCCATCCACGCGTAGTCCAGTTAGTGGAAATGAGACCCACGTTGTCACGCAGCAAGTTCAGCTAGGTGTCGTCAACACCTCAGTGCTTCACGCTGGGGACAATTGGAAGAAAGCTGTTTTAGAGGATTCCGGATGATATGGGTTATTCGTCGCTCCTTCTGTGTCCTACCAGCAACTAGGTTTGTGAAATTGTTCTCAGCTTTGTGCAAACAAAAAGTCAGAGTTTGGCTAGCCAAACAACCTCCTCGTGGTGCCGGTTGGGTGGTTCGACTTTATCCTTCTCATGAAAGTGTTTCAACGACAGTTTTCCTGGACGTGGTTGGATTTTGCCTGGCAAGCTTTCTTCCCACTAAAGGCTACCAATATCCGTGTGAAAACTGTGTGACGTGGCGGATATACCTCGCTAATATAAAACAACACTGCTTCTTCCCTACATTTAGTGGTACGATTAGCATGAACCGGCCTACATACGCATCTCTAGCATCGTCCGGAGCGGAGGAATTTATTAATTTTTCTTGTATTTGGAAAGAGTTGGACAGGAGTCAAGTTCGGTTCCCAGTGGTTACTCAAACAAGGTTTTCCAGGATACTCCAGTCTAGAAATCGATTCGATGCTTGTGTTCAGTATTGTGGCATTGGGTTTCAAAATTTAGCATCCTTTACTAAAATTTGTTTACTAAAACGACTTTCCCCGCAGTGTACGTCTATTTAATTTGCAACCACCTCGTTTTACTAGTCTCGCGGATGCTATCTGTAATTGTCCGTCGCAACGAGACTGGACCTTAACGTGGTGCGACGGTTTGCGTACCTCATTGACCCATTGAGCTATACTGGGTGATGCCTCCGAGCATCTTGAGAGCTACTCCTACCAGGTTGGTCAATGGTGAGAGGTCAGACAAACTCAGTCTCCTGGTCCTCCAGGTTGGGGGTTTGAAATGGGATGGCGTCCATTTCTGTAAAATTAAATCACTGCCACCCCGCTGCCTTGCGGACAGGCTTTTGAGCCAAAGGCTTTGGATGAGGACCCTAATCGTTCTCCTGTCTAGGTCTGGGCGCCCTGGCAGTATCTCAGCCCACATACAACCATGACATTTTCTTCAAACATAAACTTCATCCTGCATCGGCCCGTCGCGCAGATTATCAAGGGTCGCCTTATCTGCTGCATACAGCAGGGCGGATAAGCGAAAGCATGCTACTGCTGGCGCCTCTCTTCTTTCTTTTCCACCTTTTTCTCTTACTCCCATCCCGGCCCCCATTACTAACCTTCCTTCTATAATTCCCAGCTTAATTGACGGCAACCGAAGTGCTACTGGAGTAGAATCATCTGCAGCCACCATCCCACAGCACCTATCGGACGCCTGTCGGCAAAAGTCCCTTATAAGGCCACGCTGTCTCGTTTTCATGACGACATTCAACGTCCGCACTCTAAGACAAACAGGTCAGCAGGCTGCACTCGCACGCACCTTGGACACACTGGGTGTTGATGTGTGTTGTGTGTCCGAAACTAGGATTAATGACCCTAACGGGGTTATTGAATTGACTGCACCCGGCTTATCCTCTCGTTATTGGTTGCACGCATCCGGAGACGCCGATGCGGCACTCACGTGTCAAGCTGGTGTAGGTATCATTCTCAGCTCTAAGGCTGAGTCATCGTTGGTTGATTGGATTCCGGTGAACAGCCGTTTATGTGCAGCCCGTTTGACGACATCAGCTAAGGTGAATTCGCGAAGCAAAACAAAGCGCCGTTTGTTTGTGATTTCTGCTTATGCTCCCACGGACTGCAGTTCTAATGCAGTCAAGGACACTTTCTATCACGAACTGAACACGCTGCTACGCAGTGCTACTAGTTCAGATATTATAGTACTTGCAGGGGATATGAACGCACAAGTAGGGCGTCTGAGCTCTTCAGAAGCTCAGCTGGGTGGTAAGTATGGACTTAACGCCGAACGGACTGACAACGGCGAGCGTCTGCTGCAACTGTGTGCGGAGCACCAGTTGTTTCTTACTAGCACTGCTTTTAGACACAGTGGGCGCCGAAGTGCCACTTGGCGTCCACCTGTAGCTGGTCAGCGATGGACCCAAATTGACCACATAGCCATAAGTTACAGGTGGCGTGGTTCCATTCTGGATTGCCGCTCGTACTGGAGTACCTGTGTCGACTCTGACCATGCCTTGGTGCGCTGTCGTTTCTCCTTGAACTTTACCGGAAGGCGCACAAAGCGTCTCCCCCGATTGGCAACGGAGAAATTGTCCCAGCCCTCTGTCAGGCAAGCCTATCAAGAAGCACTGCATAGCGAACTCTCGCTGTCTTGTCCTAATGATCCTGAACTTCAGTGGAATAGGATCTCGGCCACTATGCACGACGCAGGAGCATCTGCTTGTGGCACTATCAGTCGTCATCGCACCAGTCACTGGATATCCGAGAGGTCCGTGAACCTTTTGGAAGCTAGAAGGCACCTCCCGGCTGGTTCTGAACACAATGTGACCAGACGAGCTATTAGGCGTGAACTAAAGCGGAGCCTACGTGCTGACAAGGAAGCCTGGTGGACCAGTCGGGCTCAAGAAATGGAGGAGGCAGGAGCAGTAGGCAATTACCGGAAGCTCTTCCAGCTAATACGCACCACTGGTCCGAGAAAACCAGGCGTCAGTGAGACAATCAGGGACAGCGCGGGTGCGCTGATACACAATAAGGAGCGCCGTATGGCTCGTTGGGCTGAGCACTTTGAACATCAGTTCAGCTGGCCCCCTGCTCCCGGACCTCTTCCTACTCAGGTGATGCAGGACGAGCCATGGACGGTTAGTTTAGAGCCTCCGTCGGAGGCCGAGGTCCGAAACGCGATCACAGCCCTCAATCGTTTTCGTGCCGCTGGCCCGGATTCCCTACCACCTGCACTATTTAAGGATGGAGGTGAGGTCCTCTGCAAAGCACTGACCTCCCTATTCGAACGTATCTGGAACGAAGAGAGTGTGCCGGCTAATTGGAGCGAATCGATTATAGTGGCAATATACAAAAAGGGCAGTCGCACAGACTGTGCGAACCACAGGGGTATTAGCCTAACGCCAGTTGTGACAAAATTACTGGCCTCGATTATCGTTCGTCGCCTCACTGCAGAACGGGAATCTCGGATTAGAGAAGAGCAGGCCGGTTTTCGCCCAGGACGTGGCTGTATAGACCATATATTTACTTTGCGGCAGGTGCTAGAGCAGCGCCACGCATACCGCAGACCGACAATAGCTGTGTTCCTCGATTTCAAGAGTGCGTTCGATTCAGTCGATCGATCGATTCTGTTCGAAATACTTGCGCGGAAAGGTGTTCCCACGAAATATGTGAACATCCTTCGTGCTTTATACTCGAACACTAGAGGCCGCGTCAGGGTCTATGGTGCCCTATCGGATAGCTTTTCGACTACAAGTGGCGTTCGACAGGGTTGCCCGATTTCCCCGTTTTTGTTCAATTTCGTCGTGGATTCTATCATGGAGTGTTCCCTTGCGGAATCTCACGATGTAGGTGTTGAAGTGCTGCCTGGTGAACGGTTAGTTGATCTAGATTATGCGGACGATATCGTCTTGCTTTTCGACAATGTTGAGGCGGCACAATCAACCCTTAATAGCCTATCCAGAGTGGTCCCATTATTTGGTATGCACTTCGCACCTTCAAAGTGCAAAGTGTTGCTGCAGGACCACCAGCCACTCGATGACCCCTTGACGCTTGCTAACGAGGAACTCGAGGTGGTTGATCAATTCACTTATCTTGGCAGCTGCATCAGCAATGATGGGCGCATAGAAACTGACGTGAGCTCACGCATTGCAAAGGCTAGAGCTGCCTTCTTGAACCTGCGTCATCTTTGGCGACAGAAGGGAGTTTCCCTCCGTCTGAAAGGCCGTGTATACAAGGCCACAGTGAGGGCCGTTCTGCTCTATGGTAGTGAAACTTGGCCCCTTCGGTCTGAAGATCTGAGGCGCCTTCAAGTCTTTGATCATCGTTGTTTGCGAAGCATTGCTGGTGTCGGATGGCACCAGCGTGTCCGCAACGATGATGTGCGTAGGCGAGTACTAGGTGGTGATGATCATGCTAGCTCCCTAGAACAACAGATAGCACTGAATAAGTTACGTTGGCTCGGGCACGTGCTACGCATGCCTGGTCACCGCTTACCTAGGAGGGCCTTGTTCAGTCTACCAGGTGTCGGATGGCGCAAGGCTCGAGGTGGACAGAAGTTGACTTGGCAGCGGGAAATGAAGTCACTGACGACCAAACTGGGTGCAGTTGGTCCGTCTCGCCTTCCGGGTTGGAGTCCACGTGACTCACCTTGTGCTTGGCTCGAGACTTTACAGGACATGGCTCGCAACCGACACCAGTGGCGCGTCTGCTGCCGTCTCCTAATCGGATTGTCTGTTTAAAGTGTGTTTGGTGCTGTGTTATCTGCGGGGTAATGGCTGATTATGACGCGTGGCAGTGAAAGCCGCAAGGAAGCTGTCTCGCCGATGCCGCCTTATCTTTGCACGATAGCCAGCTGTTTGTGACGGTATGTTGTCTACACAAGGTGTAGGCGCCTTGACCCTGAATGTTTGCTTAGGGCATTAAGGTTTTCAGGTAAGTCCCCCTTCTCTCCCTCTTCTTATTCTTTATTTCATAGGTCCTCATGGTTGTATGGCAGCGAAGCATCAGTTCAAATGGCTGATGTACTGCTGTTGATGATGATGATGATGATGATGATCTGTAATTGTGGTTTTATTCGCAACGCTCGGTAGGTACGGATGTAACGAGGAACCTACCTCCATCTCTCTATCGTTCAACGATCCAATGATCCAATGAATCGTCACCACCTTGAGATTTCTCGCGACTGCAGCGCCGTATCCGCAAAATGAATGTGCCGGAGCTGACAAAACGCCTGCATTCTGACCCCCACATTCCAACGTGTTCAAAGCACGAAACAGAAACACAGTTGCTGACGGTAGGTGCTACACATTCATTGGCGTGAATGAGGTCACTTTTATTACTGTTGTAAAAAAGCCAAGGATATAAAAGTTCATAAGTTTAGGGCGTCCCCAATTATTTTTCACATTCATGCAACGCTTTGTTCCTCCGAGGTTTTCAAACCGACATGCGTATTGCAGCCACTTACATGGGCTTTGCAGATAGCTCAATTTATTCTGCTCACGAACCTAATTAATTTTTTGAATGATAGTGCGAGTAATCATTGGGTTCATTGGGTTCATTTAGTGGTAGATAGCAAAAAGGAGCCCCGTGTCAGCTTCGTTACTTTCCGATCTTCTAAGGATTACAGACAAAAGGGCCGTGGCATATCTCAGGATGTAAAACCAGTCCTGCAGAATCCAGAACTACTGAGTAGGAAGATGTCTAGCAAACCTTTGAAGCCCGCTTCTGACGGCGGACTGACAGTCGCGTCCGTCAGCCGGTTTCAATCACTGATTACTCAAGAGAATGGAAGTAACACCTGAAGGGACTTTTAGACTCCTCGCTGGCATTAACCCGTTTAACGGGCGTAACTGGCTTTACTTTTACACAACACCTTTCGTTTTGTTTACATATAGAATGTAAAGCCGCGACCTTTTCTCTTCATCTATGCAGTACCTCATACACCAGTATAGGTTTAGGTTTATAGACAGCTGGCGTTTTACTTTCATTAATTTCCATTCACTGTTACTTGTCACCCTCTATTACGTTTCTGGTTAGCATAGTACGGCCACAGAACTTTCAAGGATCGCGATCCGTGTCTTATTCCAAAGTTAAAATGCATCCTGCAGGTTTACTTCAATGAAAGGATGGTCATTTCGACTGTCAATAAGATGCTCTCAGCTGCCACGGAAATAGCGTTTCATCTCTTCATTTTTCAATAAAGAAACAATGCTGCGTACTTGTTGGGCACTAAGTGGTAAGTCGTCGTACTTCTCATTTATCAACGTCACACTCAACTTATTGCCGGACCGGACTTCTAACCAAAGTGTTATGTGCATAATTTGGTGAGGGTGGTATGGTACGCCATGCTAAATGTGGACTATGTCGCTTATTGATGTTGTATGGTGTATAATGACTTTTCATGAGCGTTTAGGGTACGTGGTAATATAAAAGTTTGTGGATGTTAACACTGTTGTTGTTTAAGTAGAAAACGAGCTGCAGTTTTGGGCCGTGGCGCATGGTTGGAAGCTGTCATCATGGTGGACTATCTTCCTTCGTTTAATCATTTGGTGATATTATATTGGCGAACATTTGCGGACGTGGAACGTTCGTGGTAAACGGTAAGTGTGGTATTGATAATGCTGTGACATGACCAAATAGTTATAGAATGCTGGACTGCAAAGCAAGGTTTTCCAGAGTACTGGGCTTCTGCATGAGTTGACGGGGGAACTAAGTGGACCGCTGACGGTGGTGTTTCAGAAGTCACTTGACAGCTGTACATTACTTTCCGAATCGAAGGAGGCTGTCATCTGTCCTATCATAAAAATGACGACAGGAGTGTGTCAGCCAATTATAGGCCAGTTAGTCAGACTACCGTCGTGGTCAAACTGCTTGAAACGCTGTTGAGAGATTCGTTGGAACGTCCCCAGAATAAATTTAATCTACTCAGCTGTGCACAACATGGATCGCGGAAGGGGTTTTCTTGTTTGACGAATTTGTTGGTTGCTCGTGAAGCTTGTGCCGAGGCAGTGGACAATGTCCACGTGTATGCGTGCTTTTAGTAGACTTCCCGAAAGCATTTGATAAGGTACCCCACTTGAAGCTATCACCAAAGCTGAGCTTCGGCGACGTATCTGGCCGCGCCCTTCACTGGGTACCTGCATTCTTACAGGGTAGAGAGCAGTGTGTACGTGTGGGTCGCAGCTTATCCTTTAGACAAGCGGTCCTTAGCGGTGTCCCACAGGGCTCCGTCCTTGGACTGATGCTGTTCTCTATCTACGTACACGATCTCCATGGAGAGCTTGGGGAATCATCCTTATTGTTTGCTTATGACCTTAAGCTATGGATTGTTGTAAATGTTCCTGGTGGTTCTGAGGCCATACAGCACGCACTTGACAGACTCTGGGACTGGTCTACTTTGTGGCTGCGGCCCATAAATCAGGCCAAGTGTTCCGTCCTTCGTATAGGAGCAACTTTCCCGCCTTCGAGCTACCTACTCGGTGGGGTCGAACTGCCGTTTGTCTCTCACCAAGTAGACCTAGGCGTCGTCCATTCCTCGTCTTTGCATTCTGATGACAACTGAAAGAAGGCCGCAAGTAGGGATTTCAGAATGTTGTGGTTAATACGCCGTTCTTTTGGGGTCTTAACTGCCGACATATTTGTAAAGCTGTCCTCAGCTTTCGTTCCGCCGCATCTTGAATACTGCGTCCAGGCTTGCCCTCCCTGCATTGTTGGGGACAAAATGGAGCTCGAGAGGGAGAGGAGAGAATAGGTACCAAATTGGTCGAGGTTTTTATGTGGGCAATCGTACCCCGAGCGTCTACTTAGCTTGGGTATGTATTCCATACACTACCGACGGCTTCGAGGAGACCTAATCCTTACTTACCACATTATGACAGGAAAGGGTGGACCGGACTTGTGATGGCCATTTAGCCCGGCTAGGTTGCCTTGTCTTCGCGGTCATCTCATGATGCTACACAAGCCGCGTTCTGACCAGACCAGGACGGATAATCCGTTATCGCATAGAGTTATCGAGCGCTGGAACACGCTTCCAGAAAGTGTAGTCAGTGAACCTACGGTTAAGAATTTCGAGAGTCAGTTTGACGCACTTGGGTGACAACACGAAACCTTTCACTTCTCCTGACTATATCCATCTTCCAACTTTTAATTCATATTCTGTTATTCATTTCACTCTTTGGTGTTATCTTTCATTTAAATGACTTTCATTCCCCTTTATCTTCCATTTACTTTCTACTTCTTTCTTCACGTAACCAACACAGCGGGAACTGTTAGTGCAGGGAACGTGGGCAGTAATTGGTTGATCAGGGTGTGTTTCGGGTGTTCCGTTTTAGATACATCAAGCACTATCACCTCATCATTTCCTGGCTCAACGTTTTGCTCAATAAGGAACACTCTAGGGATTTTCCAGTCGTTTCAGTCCATCTGAATCTGAGGGGTGATTATTACTGGCGTGGTGAAGTGGAGCTGCTGCATAATCATGATTTCCATTTGGGTACTCTGTGGCTGTATCCGCAGATTCGCCACTTCACGGAAGCTGAGGAGCAAGAGATTGTGAGCCTTATATCAGTGTTTAGAATTACCCGTGGGAGTCGTCGGTACATGAACGGGAAGCATTTGCGAGGGTTGACAGTAGACGATATAAAGACGGTGACAAGGCGTCAACGTAAGCAGCAGGCGGGGGAGGTGTGCGAGGTGACCGATTTACTGGAGTAGAATGGCACCTGTCGGGTAGAGAGGGAAGGAATAATAGTTAAATATGTATTTTTTGTGCCGTTTTGCATAGAATCCATATCTGCGCGGTACTGTGAGGTGTTCTTGGCCGATGCAACGCAAAAGTTGAACTATGGCGGCCATATACTTTGGCACTGTATATTAATAGATGTAATGGGACTTGCGTATTCATGTTTTTACTCGTAGTTGCCAAATGCGACGGCGTACAGCTACAGACTGGCGGTGGAATCTATGCAAGAGATTTTGCCTTGTATAGCGTCAGTGCAAACTCTGGTTATGGACAATGCATGGTGCAAGTTGGCGCGCTGACGTCGGCGGATCCGAACGCGGCGGTTGCATTTTGCGGTTTTCATGTCATGAGGGATATGTACCGACGGGGTGCACAACTTGCTGGTTTAAATCCCGGTGTACGAAACCTCCTTCGGCAATGACTGATGTTGTTGGTTTACACCCATGATGCGCGACATTTCAGCGGGATTCTGCGAGCGCTTGCAGGCAAGAGTGCGGAATTGTACGCTTACGTTCGGCGTACATGGGTTTGATGGGCATACTCATGGGCGCCTCATCGTCAGCGCGCGGTAGGTTTGCATGGTTGCGCAATGACGAACAGAGTGGAAAATGAAAATAAACATCTGAAGAAACGGTTGACAGATCAATCTTCCCTACGTTCCTTATTCACTGTGATTCTTGCGAGAGTTGCTTCCTGGATGAAAGACCGGCAAATGGCGATTGGGTGACACAGTGCGACGCCATACGTTCCACCTGTGGAGCTCTCAATTGCAACCTCTATATTGACTCGCTTTCTTCCGTCGCTCGTAAGCAGAATTTGAGGCACTTTAGAAGTGCTGGGAAAACCTCATTGAATGCTGCGAGCATTCATTGTGTGGTGGAATGCACCCGCGGTGCAACGAGTCGGCGGTATAAGGTGATGGATGACTCTTGTGAATGTGAATTTTACCTAGAATGGCAAATGCCATGTGCGCCCATGTGCCACGTCACCGTCATGAAGGAGAAGCCTATTGGCAGTATTGTAGGAGATTGTAGATGGAATGCTCCATGCAGTCGGCCGGTTGACTGCTCCCCGGAGGCTGCGGGATTTACGGATGTGACCTTCTTTGATGCTGGAGATGTCTTTGAGCTACGCGCGGTGGACAGGGCGAATAAACGTTGCAAGACGGCGGAGGTGAAGGCGGAACTGAAAATGTAGGTTTGCAGCCTTGGATAGGAGCAGTACGAGGGCACAGTACAGGGCGGCCACGAAGCAGGTTACTTATGCCAATCAATAGTAACATGTAAAGGCTGTCAGTTGATAGAGAACCGCCTCGCCCTGTATTCCCGTGATTAATGGCCAGCCCAAGCCTGCAAAATTCAAGGACTGAGTAAGGGGAATGGGTAGCGACGGGTTAGGCACTTCATCACCATCAGCCATTGGAACTGATGCTCTGCTGACATAAAATCATGAGGACCTATGAAATAACGTCTAAAAAGAGGGAGAGATGGGGGACATACCAACAACAAAGGCCAACAAAGGCATGGAGATCAGTGGATAGGAGACAGTCATTACCCACTTCTTCGTCCATCTGGCCCCAGGAGACAGTTGGTCTTTGCTGGAAGGGACGGGGTGCACGGTCCTTGAAGTCATGCTAGGCTCGAAGAGTGGTTTCATGCACTCAGTGTGGAGCGGACTACGGTCCAGCCACCGCCTTGTGTGCGCTTGATTTCCCAAATACAATGTGCTTGTGTTTGCCTATGAAGGAGTGTGGGCCGGCTCCGTTGATGAAACGTGGCTCCCAATGACATGCCTCCCAGTCTTATTCCTTCGGGTTTACACTGGAAATGGGGTGTGTGGACGGAGCTGTGGGTGGTGCAGCGTAAGCCATCCATGGTCCCTCTGTAGGCGCAGGCGTTCTGTGGCTGCCAACAGTGACAGGCAAACCCGAAATCGGATGCCACCAACCATGGTGCCCCATGCTGAGACTGGTGTTGCATTCTTGATGCCTCTTCACCGCATTTGCGTTAAACCGAGTTACGCTTAAACTAGGTCCTTTTAAACTGGATAGATTTCATTCCACTTTATTTGGTTTGTTCTGCCTACTTGAATAATCTGCTATTAACTGGCCACGTTGCTTACGCTAATTGCGCTTATCTTCGGTAACTTTGTTGCGTTTGTATCGTTTTTAAGTGACTTGTGTACATTTTTTCATTATCGCGGATTCCTTGCTAACCAACTTACTTCATATGCTAATTTAGCGAAGAGTTATGCAAGCGTATCTGTATGCATTATTGGATTTATTTTATTTATCGATCGACCTTTAGCGATACGAAGCGAAACTTCTTTGTTGCGTTGTGTCTTCCTTCGCGGTGCCTGTCGATTCTACATGAACCCCGAAGCCGAACTGCACATAGTCCGCTGTTAATAGGGAACCAGTCCAGTAGTGCCGCCTCGGCGTTCTTACTCAGTGCTATACCTACACCAGCGAAACCTGCTGAGGCTGCTTCTGCATCACTAGGAATACGCAGTGATATCTGGCTTCCTGTTCAGTGGGGAATTTCAATGTAAGGACAGTAGTGGGATCTTGCAATCGGCTTTCAGAAACACGGCAGACATCAATGTCTAGGGGATCTGGCGTGCGCGCTAGACCGGCTTGCTATCCATTCCGCATGCGTCTCCGAATGTTGAAGCACGCCAGCCGGAGCGAGGTTCTGGGACTAAGGAGAGCCATAGGTTGAACTCCTTGCTCTGCGCAGCAACCAGAATCGCAGCCAGATTGTTGAACACATGAATCGGGTAACCGAAAGTGAGGATTGTTATCAAACAAACAATTGGCGCGTGATGAAGTAGCGTGCAAGTGAGTAGCAGGAACAATAGCTGATGAGCACCTTGTAGTACAGTCCATGGCTTTGTAAGAGGGCTTGATACTACCCGGTTGCCGAAGCCGGAATACGGGGTTGACTTGAGGGACTACACCCCGAGTCTTTGGCTAAATAACATACCCGCAAGGCAAGGGGGAAGTTAAGGAATTGGACCATTGGGTGGACCTTCATTCCTCCGGAGCAAGCCTTTGCTTGATCCTTTTTATTCCTTCCACATCTCCGGTGAGCAAATACGGACATCGTGGAAGTGACACGGCGACGAAAGTACGAAAACGCACGGTATTAACCGGTCTGGTAAACGAAGTAAGCACAAGTGAACATCCTGCTAATTTATAATTTAGAGACAACAAAGGGCCTAGGTGATGAACATTAGTCTTCAGCACAAATAGCCACTCCCTGACTCTCCAACCCTCATTTTCTATTGCCGTCTCTCTCTCTTAAGCTTCGCTCGCATGTTGATTTCTTCACCGAAACTGTAGCTATCCAATAGTGGACAAACGTCTTAATATTATGGCTTCACCAGCCACTGGTTCACTCTTTTCCAGAGCCAATATCTCTGCTTAGCAGCAGTTAGTCGCCATAGCCTCCATTTAACTCTGCGGATATCCGGAGCTCTGTGAGAGTCGCTCCCTTCTTACAATATTCATTCACTTGGAATGTTTGCATTACAGCTCAGATGGTTTGCCGACCTATTATGTGCCACCGTAGGATCAACTAGTTACTGAAGGCTTAGCCCAAACTCTATTGCTGGTCACTCTTCTCTCTCCTAGCGCGCCATTATCCGTCGTTCAGCTTACTCGCCTTAAATTTTCTTGACAATAGCTAGACATTGTTGGCTCCATGTAGCCTACAAGGAGCCACTTCTTGACTCTCCAGCCTTCATTCTCTTCTGCCGTAGGTCTCTCTTAAACCTTGCTTGCCTATTGACTTCTTCATCGAAACTGTAGGTATCCAGTAGTGGACAAACGTCCTAATACTATGGCTACACCAGCCACTGATTCATTCTTTTCTAGAGCCACTATCTCCGCTTAGCAACAGCTAGTCGCCATAGCTTCCATTTAACTCTGCGGATATCCGGAGCTCGCTCCCTCTTACAATGTTCATTCTCTTGGATTGTTTGCGTCACAGCTTGGCTGATGTGTTGACCTATCACTTACCTTCACTGGCCTATAGATACACTCATCGACCCTATAGGCATACACTAGTGACAGAGCGTCCGATTGGAATAGCTGCATCTGGCGACTGAGTCACTCCTAACGCCAACATCTGTCGGTCGTCATAAATTCCGCATTTCTCTTCAGAAGTAGCTAATGGCCATTGGCCCCATGCATATGCGATGATCCAGTGCTTGTTAGTAGCCACCCCGTATCTGAACAACCTTTATTCCTCTAGAAAATCTGCATCCAGTCCCTCCGCTGCCCTGCCACCAATTGAGCTTTAGGACTCTCTCGCAGCAACCTATATATTTTCGCCTATTATGCCCCCCTCTCGGACTACACTAACCACGTGCTGTTCATGCACCTGACAATCACTACCAACATTCTAACTCTCTTTGCTCTATCCCCACGCAACTATCGACTCCTATCAAACGGATACTCGTACTTTACTTACTGGTGCAACGCTCTTGTCCCTACGCAGGCGATGGCAATCCACCTATACGGCTAATGATTCTATAGGATACTCAAAAGACATTTTCAGCATAATTATTGTTGCACAGTGTACATGCTTTTGTCTCAAGCCCAAATGTTATGACACAAGACATTAACAATATTCAATTTCATGCCTGTTCTTGCGGTCTTCTCTCGGTTGTCTCCCACTTTCCCTTTTCTCTGAGGTCCGGGAAATCTTAGCGATCTGGGATTGGACTGAGGAACAGTTTTGGCCCAAGACGGACGTAACAACCCACAAGGACTTACATGGTACATGGTAGAAAGGACCGAACTAAAATCACCATAACCCTTGTCCAGTATGGAGAACTGGACATACCCTCATACTCCCATACATTATACATCTGAATAATCTGGACAGCGGAAAAATTGAAACTTTTGCTCACCTAGACATACAACAAGAAGAAAAATCGCGATGTCCCTCTCCTCCACCGACCTCAAAAATCATGGCAATCCAGAGCACAGTACCCGTCCAACTAACAGAGGAAATTAGAAGCCATTACCCCGCGAAAAACCGAAGGTGAAACCAGTCGTCAAGCGGCTTTGCCAGTTCAACATTAATGTTCAAAATGCTCTACGGCAGTGTTGCAGGACGTGGTGGGTTTTCGCCTGGCAAGCGTTCTCCCTATAAAAAGCCACAAATGTCTGTTTAACAACACTGCGACGTGGCGGATGTGACTCACCACTGAATAAAGTCACAGCCCACAACTACATACTGGCAAGTCGACTAGATTTACATATCAACTCTTCTTGACACCGTTTCAACTACACACGATTGCACCCGGTGTATCATCGTGCCACACAATAGTTTTTAAACCTTGATCATGCCTAAGTTGGTGCGTCTCTATGAAACTGAGAATAAACTATCTATTTATTTATTTTATCATGGACATATGACCAATTTTCTACTATTACTGTCACAGTTGCCATAAAATGTTTGTACAGTTGTACATATCTGATCATGCCTTCATGGGCGTGCCTCGCATAGTCGAGAATAAAGTATTTATTTTATTATATATATATAACTTTTACCTTTCTTTTCAGAGCAGGGGACATGTTTGCACAAACGCAGTCAAGTGTCTAACACTTAATACTGATTTTAGTCACCATTTTGATAACACGGCTCCTACTTCCAAAGGTAAGCTCCATTTCAAACCAATCCCTACGTACAAACCATATGCTGTACAACAACACTCACATATTTTAAAAACTTTACCATACATGCTGCCACTTCGTTCATTTTACGGAGACATAGCGCGGCCAGCCCTAAGCAAATTTTTGCATTCCATTTCTTTTTTGACCACTTGCGTACTGTTATATTTTAACTTTTCCATTTTATTCAAGTTTGAAATTAAGCATGGTACAGTACAGTTTTCAGCTTTTGAAAGTTCCTGACCTCATTATAAACATCTTTTGCAACAAAGTACCCCAGTAAATCACATACATTTAAAGAGCTCAGAAACCAGTTGTTTTGATGAGCAACAGCCGGCAGTCAAAATCCCGCGATTGGCGGACTTGACAGTCCCGACGCGAACTTTTGCCTCAAAAGAACAGACCGCACATGAAGTCGCTATCCGCAGGTGGCGATAGCAAGTGCTAATTCAATTTGGACAGGAACGGCAGGAAAATTCCCACTTGTGTTCCTCCTTCAATGCGTCGTTGAACCAGGATGGATTTCGCGGGAGCGATTTGAAACCGAGATGAGCCAAATCAATACACACGAATCACATAACGGTCAACCAATCAATGCCCATGCGGCCTGCACTAGCAGTCCCTACTGTACTGCCACGTGAATAGCATAACGGCTGGAGAAGGGAATCAACGAAAACAAAATATTGATAAGTGTAGTACAGGACAGCATGTGTGGATAATAATAGTAATAGATGTGAAAAGCCAAGTAAATGGATGTAGAAGTTAAGAGCCAAACGGAAGGGTCTGAAACTGCAACTCAACGGCTTCTAGTCGATGTTTAAACTCCCTAACAGTTAATGCTAATATGCTTCGCTGGGTACTGCTTTCCATGAGTTGGTGATATTGTGTGCTAAACGAAAGACAGCTCGAAATTGATCAGACCTGGGCTTATGCAGCATCACAGAGTGCCCCCTAAGAGTTTGTATCTTAGCCGGATGGAATAGTCCCGTTAGATCAGGCCCAATGTTGCTGGCCACTATACGGTACGTAAGAATCGGGTCTCTCCGAAGGCGCCCATAGTGCAGTGAAAACATCTGCACCCTGAGCAGCCTATCAGAATACGTGAGATGCCTCAATTTTTGTTCCATTTTTGAACCAACCCTCAGAACTAAATAAATAAATAAATACTTTATTCTCGACTATGCGAGGCACGCTCATGGAGGCATGATCAGATGCAAGCGTGCAAGCGTCATCTTTTCGCGTACCAAGCATGGAGGACAGGCCTGCAAGCAGTACTCCAAGTATGGCCTGACAAAGGCTAAGAACAATGTAACAAACATTTCATGTGTTATAAAGCCGAACGATCTACGGATCATTCCCAACATTCGGAAGCTCTTGTGAGTAGCATTCGTCCAGTGCTCGCTGGATATAAAGTCAGGGGATAGCGAGATACCCAAGCTTAATTGTTCAGGAACATGACGCAATACATTTCCGCCAAGTACGTAGGGAGTTGTGGAAGTGCTTGATGTTATGCGCAAGATCGAACACTTCACAAGCTTGACTGGCAGCTGCTACAATTCTGACCACTCCCAAAGTTTGTCCGGAACTGCCTGCAACGCCATGGGTCCAACAGAATCGCTCACCGTATTGCAAAATTTTAAGTCATCCGCATAGTTAAGGGATGGTTCCTTACGCTTCTCAGGGAGGTCATTGAGATCCAAAGCAAACAGTAGAGTTTCGAGAACCGGCCCCTGGGGAACTCCATTCAGGACGGCTTGTCTGAAAGACAGCCCGGAACACACTCGAACAGCCATCTGACTTCCTTCCAGGAAAGCCGAAAACCACGTTAATTCTTGGCCTGAAAAGCCGTAGGATTACAGTTTAACCAAAAGCTAGCAAAGCGGTACGGTGTAAAATGCTTTAGAAAAGTCGCTGAACAAAACATCCACCGCCTGTCCTTGATCCACAGCCTCATCCCAGCACCCTCGGGCTACCGACACGTTAGTCAAACAGGAATGGCCTCTGAGGAACACATGTTGAGACCGGTTGAGCAAACTGAAGTTAACTAAGTGCTTCTCCAAAGCATACCTTACCAGTTTCTAAGTAAATAATTAAATAAATGTTTTATTTTCTACAAAGCGAGGTACGTCTTTTGGGCATGCTCAGCATATTGAATTATGGCACATGAAAGCATGATTTGAAGTACCAAAAGCAGGAGTAATACAGATGGTATCAGTAATGTGGGTTCATATGGCCAAAAGGTTGTACGAAGTCTATGTCTACAGAATACGAGATGTGGATATAAGAACCAGGTCACCAATGTGGAGTAGGTTGCTGAGGAACTAGTCCGATGAGGTTGTGTACACAGTGGGGTCAGGTGAGTGAAGCATGAGAAAAAGCTGCAAAAATATTCAAGAATAGTGGCGTGTAACCGATTAAATTTGTAGGCGTGTTTGTACGTGATCATATATGGCACAGAATTTATAAATGTGGTACCGAACAACTTACCAATGTGTGATTTGCGTGGTGGCTTTAGTGAGTGGTGAGTCACATCGGTCACGTCGCAGTGTTGTTAAACAGACAGTTTGGCTGCTTGTAGGGAAAACGCTTGCCAGACGAAAACCCACCTTTCACTAATATACTTGTTATGCTAGCCGGTCGATAAATTTCAGGTAAGTGCTTAGCTCCCTTTTTGAAAATAGAGCACATGATAGCATCTCGCTAATCAGCAGGTAGGGAGCAGCTACGGAGAGACTTCTCAATGATCTATTTAATCTGTTGACCCAGCAACTCAGCCAGCTCGTGCAAAACTTTGTGTTGAAGGGCTTCTATCCCGGCAGCTTTAGTAGGATTCAGGTCACGCAAAAGTTTGAGTCCCTAAGGTTCCGAGATGGAAAGGTCCATCAGAAAGGAATCTACTGGTAGCTTTGCCTGTAGTCACAAATTAGGCAAAGGAGAATTAGGAACAAACGACTTAGCATACTGTTTCGCAATTAGCAAGGCTAGGCCTGTTCGGTTGATACTTCAGTGCCGTCTAAGGAGAAAAAGGAAGAAACGGAACTACACTGATTAAACGAAACTTGTATGGTTTTGTAGGTATAAAACTCACTTTCACCGGAGTGGCTAAGCTTCGCAAGGAGAAGTAGCGTTACGAAGCTTTTGCGTTTGGGTGCGCTGCCAAAGGATGGCTACCACGAGAATAAGTATTCAGTACATTGAATTGGAATGCTGACTTTAAAAGGAAGCAAGTACATTTGAATAATGAACTTATGCATTTTACCTATTTGCGCGTTGTTTAAAATGGAAATCAAGCGACAAGGCTTATTTGGTTTACGTTCGCCACGTTAGATGACTCAGCTGTGTTTTGCCGTATGGTTTGTGCTGGCTTCAAAAGCCCCGAGGAAGTCGAGGATGCGGTGCATAATCCTGAATTGGCAACCTCATGCAGCTTGTTTAAATATTTGTTGGTGACTCCGCAGCCTGAGAACTTTCCATAAGAGTAGGTGAATTTCCGCCGCAATCATTCTCTGCGTGATGCCGCCCGTGGGAAGCGGTACATGCTATTGCATGCATCGATGGTTTTCAGTAATAGAAGCTATGACCACATTTTTCGGTATTGTTCCACACGCGGTTTGTGTAATTTCGAGCGTGCCATACGAATGGGTCTTTTGGCGGAAATATTGTAGAAAGCAGCGGATGCTTAAACACAAGAAGCAAAATTTGAGCACTGTCTAATTCTATGTACCCCAAGGGAAATTTGGCCTATGATCATGTTGTTGCACCCAGCGTTTACTTGATGCTTGCTGGAGCATAAAACTTATGTTACAGTTGTTCCAGCTTCCTCTGTTAACATGTGCCCAGGCTCCTTGCTTGCGGCTAAACCGGCTGCTGTCCATCTAATTTCCAAAACCCCTGGGGTTAATGAACCACGCCAAAATTTTTCTTTCGTGTATTGCAGCGTGGTATTCAGTGAAGCAGTGGAATCCACTGCCGCACTTCCTGCCGAACGTACGTTGGACGACCTACATATTCCGGCGCAAAGCTCCGCCACATTAACCCTAATTACATCACTGGGAATTACTCATCCTTCTTGTTGCCAACAAAGATGAAGCATCAGCAGATGAACGTCGGCAGCTTTTTCACTTCCCCTCAATAGAACCTCTTTTACCGACTCTCTGCTTACCTTCCTGTGCTTTCTGTTGCATTCCTTCTTTATTCCACGCTGACTTACATGTGTTTGTCCTCCCTGACTTCTTGCATTCCTACCAATTTAGGATTAAGGAAATACGCCTCTGTCGATTCTTCTGAGTGATATTCCTTCCCATTAACTGCACACCTCGTTCTCCTCTCTCTGGTTCCCACCGATTGAGCAGGTGTCTATTTTAGGACTCCCCAAACACTGCTGCTTTATTCAATCTTTCATTCTTTACTGATACGTGTTTTGCTTTATTCTCGTCGTATTTCGCCGCTTATGGTATACGGGTATATGAGATATTTATATAACAATTACATGCATAGGGTTACAATAGTTCAGGCATCGCAGCAATTGATTGACTGCATTCCAGATGCATTCCTTTCTTCTGTCTGTGTGGCTGTCTCTGTTCGTTTCCTTATTCTCCCGAGTCTGTCACAGGTACGGCGACACGCACCCAAGGAATTGTCCTATGTTTCGACAATAATACAACGCACACAGCTCCTTTACCTGGACATGAGCGGAAAATTATCAACCTTTTTACAACATACTAACCGGACAAATCATTCAATATCTTGCACTGATACAATCCTTCCGCAGCATGAACCACTGAGTTCAATTTACCTGACAATACCTCTTCCACATATCTCTTGACTGGAGGACTTTCGACTACGGGAAGCACATTCTATTGCCAATACAAAGCTTGAACACTGGGTCATTCTAAGCTCTTCAATCCGTTTGACCGCTCAAATGGCCGTGGTTTCCGATATCTCTAATCAATTTCACTACATACCCCGGGGGATCTGCGATGCTTTCTTCGGAACCTATCCTGTCCTCCAAGACTTCAACATTTTTCAACGTATATTCTTCGAGACTTCACGTGGTTCTGCAGATGATCAACACATCATATCCAGAAAAATTGCTTAGTTCCTGACCTACCGATTTGGCACAGGTGAGGACCCAGGCACGCAATGGCCACTCGCATAATGCATCAGCCAGCAAAAAAATGGGACGCAACTTGACTGCGAACAACGGAACAAAAGACGTTCAACAAGAAACATAGCCAGTTACAACTTACCATTCAATGGATTGGCGGCAGTGTTTCAGGACGTGGTGGGTTTTTGCCTGGCAAGCGTTCTCCCCATAAAAAGCCACAAAGTCCGTTTAACAACACTGCAACGTGGCGAATGTGACTCGCCACCGAATAAAGTCAGCCCATAACTTCACACTGGCAGCTCAATTAGAATCATCATACTGAATAGCTTGCTCTTCAATTATCTTCCAATGGATCACTCAGGATTCTCAATGTATTATTAGTCGAGGTATGACTGCGATATATGGCAGAGCGATTATGTCCAAACAAATGGATCCCGATTCCACTACAACCAAATGGTTGTTTCGCGTGTTCACTATTGCACAGTTCCAAGCATGGACATATGAACGATTTTCTACTGTCACTACAGTTCCCATAAAATATCTGTACAGTTGTACGTACCTGATCATGCCTCAATTGGCGTGCCTCGCATAGTCGAGAATGAAATATTTATTTATTTATTTATTTATTTACAGTGGTTTAAGCAATGTGTAGAAAGCCTCTACCGGCTGAGTTTCCCGTTATTACTATCAGGAAACTGAGTACAGTTGATAATGTCCCAGTTAAGACCACAAACTCTCGACCGCGCGTACTTTGTGTAGTCCTATCCACCCCGGAGGAAGGTAATGCGCTGTTGCATTTTGCCTACAAACTGAAGGGTACTGAAAATAGCGCTTAGCCAGACTTCTTGCTAGCGGAGAGGCTGAAGCTAAAAGTGGCCCTTATGGACCTCAACAACAGGCGAGCGGTCGGTAACAGGGTCACCGTTTGGTGGCATTTTGAGTGGTCAGACGGCGGTCCTTTCCCGCCCTACATGTGCCAGTCTTAGTAACCTACGACACGGGGCTGGACATTGCTGGCTAGCCGAACAACCTCCTCGTGGTGACAGCTGGGTTTTCGGGTTAACCTTCTTTCAGCAAACAGTTCCGCGGCAGTGCTCCGGGGAGTGGCGCGTTATCATTTGGCGAACGTTCTCCCTATAAAAAGCCACAAATGTCCGTTTGACAACACTATGACTTGGCGGACCTGGCTCGTCACCAAGTAAAGTCCCTCATTCTTTGTCCTGACAACAGCTTCAAGTCCACAGCCATCAAGCCCCTTTAAAACTGGCGACACCTTCATGCACGCTCAAAAAGGGTGGAGAAACATTTACAAATTCGATAAATAAAGCTAAACACGCCCACAAGTACACGTACATCCATTCGTATATCAACATTATCTCCTCTTTCTGCCTAATTCAGTCTCGTCTGAGCTCGCTCGCCTTTTTGCTGAAAGCTAATAAGTGACGGAGATATACTGGCTCATATTTGGCACCTCCACTGAATTTTATTTTCTTTTACTTGATTGCTGCGCTTCCTCAATTTTTTCTCTAAAGCCATTACAATCCGATGATACGCTTATTTGTTTGAGCCACGTATCCAGCTCTCGCCTTAGTTGGCTTGCTTGTGTCAGCCAGATACATTCGTCCCGCACTGCCTCACTTGTCTTTGCTGTTTCCTTACCACGCTAAGACCACTGAGGCTTAAAAGCCTGGTTTATAGCAGCTTCACTCGTGGTATTTATTCTAGCCTTAACTAGGCCACGACTATTTAACCCTACCCTTCCAAGCCTTATCGTTGTGAGCCTATGTTAACCTGCATGGTTACTCTGTTCTTGATCCCATCTCACACTGACCTAATAAATCTATGCGTGCAGTCTGGGATTAGCTCAGTAATGGCTGCTTCATCATAAATTTCTGCTCACTGACCTAAGTATATGGCCTTTCCAAGATTTTGTCTCAGAGTTTGTGTCCTGTAACTGTGTTTGCCACTTTAGTTTTCATCCCACATCTGTTCTGCCGAATAGTCTTCTCTTTTAACCTAACGCAGTCACGTCTAAGCTGTCTCTCCTGTCTTCTGACAACTGCCAGATGACTGAGGTATATTGACTCATGTTTGGCCCTTCCACTGATCCTTTTATCTTCCCCTGCTTGGATGGCTGTTCCTCCTCACTTTTTACCCTAAAGCCATTTTAATGCGATGACACGCTTATTTATTCGAGCCACTTGGCTCATTCTCACCTCACCTTGCTTGCTTGTTGTCAGCCTAACGCGTTCGTCTCGCATTGCCTCACCTGTCTTTGCGGGTTTCCTTAATTTTCTTGGACCACTGGAGCCTAAAATCCTGGTTTACAGCATATTCATATGAATTCCGCCTGGGATTAGCTCAGTAACGGCTGATCCGTCTCACCTTTCGTCTCCCTGATCTCGGTGGTTGACATTTCCTAAACTTTGTCTCAGATTTTGTGTACTGAATATCTGTTCGCGTCCTCAAATTTTACCTTCACGTCTGCTTGGCCGCATAGTCTCTTCTTCCTGCCTAATTCAGTCGCGTCTGAGCTTGCTCGCTTGTTTTCTGACAGCCACTAGGTGACTGCGGGTTAGTGACTCAGGCTTGGTACTTTCACATATTTCCAGTTTCCTTTACTTTTTTGTTGCTGTTCCTCAGATGCTTTCTCTAAAGCCATTACAGTCCGATGATACGCTCATTTGTTTGAGCCACGTATCGAGCTCTCGCCACATCTGGCTTAAACGTTGTCAGCCCAAAAGGCTCGTCCCGCACTGGCTCAATTGTCTTTGCTTTTTCCTTACCTCGCTTAGAGCATTGAGGCTTGAAAGCTTGGTTTACAACAGATTCACCCGTGGTATTTATTATAACCGTAACCAAGCCACCCTTATTTAACCCTACCCTTCCAAGCCATATCATCGTGAATGTAAGCTAACCTGCATGATTACTCGGTTCATGATGGCACCGCAGCCTGAACTTATACATGTATGCATGCAGTCTGGAATTAGCTCAGTAACGGCTAAT
Source organism: Dicrocoelium dendriticum (assembly GCA_944474145.2). NCBI lineage: Eukaryota > Metazoa > Platyhelminthes > Trematoda > Plagiorchiida > Dicrocoeliidae > Dicrocoelium > Dicrocoelium dendriticum. The sequence continues at coordinate 115,020,486 of OX104067.1, read as the reverse complement.
TCATCATACCTTTCATCTCCTTGACCTCCGTATGAGGCCTTTCTTAAGCTTTGTTTCAGATTTTGTGTTCTGTAACTCTGCTTGCCTCTTTAGTTGTTACCCCACATCTGTTGGGCCAAATAGTCTCCGCTTTCTGTCTAATGCCTTCTTGTCTAAGCTGTCTCGCCCGTTTTCTTACAGCTTCTGGGCGACTGAAGTTCACCAACTCATGTTTGGCACCTCCACTGATTCTTTTTTCTTCTCCTGATTTAATAGCTGTTGCTCCACAGTGTTGCCCCATGGCCATTTAATGCTATGATACGCTTATCCCACTCTTACCTTTCCATGCTTGCTGTCTGCCTGATGCGTTCGTCTCCCAATGCCTCACACGTCTTTGCTGTTTCTTTACCTAGCTTTTTAAAATAAGGCTTTAAATCCTGGTCTACAACCACTTTTCTCATGAATACATTTTGTTTTTCCTAACTGTTACCATGCCTTGGATTGACTCATTAGGACCTGCGTTTCTTACCTTGTTTTTGCTCTGAAACTGTAGGGCTCTAAGCGCGGCTTTGTCCCTAGCTATACGATAGCTCATTCCGCTTTCTACTGTTTGGTGCTCCTTCTTAAATAAGTAAATAAATAAATAGTTTATTCTCGAATTTGTCGAGACACACTAAGCAAGGCATGATCAATATTTACATGCAATATTGCTTCGCAACAAACACGTTGCTATGAGTGTAGTCAGCAGTAAGCCGAAGGGTGTACAGTCTGCGAAAATTGTGTAAGTAGTCACGGGATAGAGTCTTCAATGAGTGACAAAACGTTGAATTCTAGCGTGCGTAGTGGAAACAGTCAGGGCACTACATGTGTAATGAAAACGATACATATACGCATGGTGTAACTTATTATTGAAAGTGACAGCGCATTATTGAATAATGATTCTGGTCGACTTGCAAGTAGGTAGTTCAGGGCAGTGACTTTATTCGGTGGCGAGTCACATCCGCCAAGTCGCAGTGTTGTTACGCGGACATTTGTGGCTTTTTATGGAGAACGCTTGCCAGGGGAAAACCCACCACGTCCTGTAACACTGTCAGTAATTTGTCGGTGCACTATTATAAAACTGGCAGACCAGGTGGTCGACTGATTTCACACTCAGATATCCGCAGTCAAATGACCTTCAATTTCCTCTGTTATTTGATCAGGTATCTTGGGCAAGGCCGCCATAATGGCTGAGGCGAATCGAGGATGTGGGCTTCACGAAGAATCGTCTTTGTGGATATCCAGGTGGGCGAAACGTCAGTTTCTTGCGTCTGGCTTTTTCAGGAGTATGTATTCTTTTCAGGTGCGTGAAGCTCTCGAGTCCAGCTATCATCACTGGACAACGGTCCTGGTAGTGAGTGCAGTTGTATCCGTTTCTTGTACAGCCATGTGCTTCATAGGTCCTTATTGGTTGTTCTGGCCCGGACAAAAGCGGTTCCTCGGTATTATCCCAGATCCCCAAGAAGTTCCGGACCTCGGAGAGAATGGAAGGTGAGAGACAACTAAGGCCGCAACGAACAGGCGTGGATACAAACATTATTAATCTCTTATTTTATAACATTTAGGGTGGTGACAATTGATGTACAATGTGCAGCAACGATTGTGCTGAAAGTGTCTTTTGAAAGTTTTTCGAAAGCAGTGGCTTAAAAGTTGGTTGCTACTATCTACAAGGAATACAGAGCGTTGCGCCATTAAGCAAAAACGCAGTATCAGTTTACTATGATGCGACTATTGCGTGGAAAGCAGAGTTCCGGGACCAGCGGTGTTGGAATGGTGGATGTACGGCTGGTGGCCAGCCTACATCGAAAGAGATGGTAAGTCAGCGGATAGATAGGACTCAAGCGCAGAGTAAAAGTTATCGGGTGATCAAGACAGAAAGACGACACAAGGGTACTAGGAGTATAGTGCCATGTCCTATTGAAATAGGGAAAGCCTATGAGAGCTAACCTCCTACAAAGTTAAGTGTCGAAACCCTGGCTGTAAAAGCGGATCCAGATTAATAGGGTAGAAAGGATTGATCGATAGAAATGATGCATTAAAGATCAGTTAAAGGAAAACGCACGTGCGAAACAAATATATATGTCGCGTCGCTCAGAGAAACAAGTCATACCAAGGCGCTAAGAAAATGGTGAGAAATGAACACCTAGAAATGTGTAGCTAACGAGCGTCTGTGTGCTGACCAAGTGAGAGGAGGGAAGAACTAAGGATAAGAAACACTACTTGACGGAAGGGCAGGGAATAGCCGAAATGCAAGCGTAGAGTAAGGTTGCTTAGAGTATGGGAGCAGTGAGGCCTAACCTCAGCAGCTAGGGTGCTAAGATAATAGTACCAAGCTGGAAAGTGCCAGCGAATGCCAGCCCGAGTGTTGTATGAATGAATGTAATAAAGTATAAGACAATGCATCAAGTAAGGAATAAATGAACAGTAAGAAGTGTGAGGCAAAACAGCGGCTTGCGCTGAATACATGGATATGCCTGCACGACAGAAGAGAGCAAAGAAAGGCTTCATAAAGAAAGGACAACGAACGAATGAATCCCAGGCATACGTTAAGGCTCTTAACTAGTTTAGAGCAAAAATAGGCGATGCGCATATAATAGGATCATGCTGTGGTGCTAAAGGAATAAAACTAAGGAAGACTGAGCCGGGAGAAGCCAGTGCGTATGCTGAATTATTATTAATTAGGTGTCATAGACGAGTGACGGGTGTGCAACTAGCAAGGAGCAGCTGTGCACTGACCGGATGAGGTAAAGAAGGTCGCCAGACGATAGCTAAGAAGGTCGAAAAAAGAAAGGACAACAGGCAAGAAGAATGCAAGCCTACAGTGAGTTGTTTTAGGGAGTCATATCATAAAATGCTGAACCACGGCGGTGTATAAGTTCACCATGCATGCTATGGTACTGGGATATTACTACTTTGGAAAGAGCCTGGGAAAGCTAGTGCAATAGCTGGACGCTTACAGGTGAAAAAGTTGAAGACGTTACAACAATTAAGAGATATGAGAAGGTCTAGAGTACAGAGGCTAAGGAGCGGCTGAGCACCAAGTTGAAGATTTAGAAGGAGTGCTAGAGAAATCTGAAAAGTTTATATGGAAGGACATCAAACAGTCGGAGTGCATGCATATATTAAGTCTGCTGAGGACATCGCAGCATATGAGTCAGAGGCGCGCAGATACTGAGTCCTGTTATGGTGCTAAGGTTTTAGTACTAAGGTAGACTCGACTGGAAAATGCCAGTGAAAAGTCTGGAATCCTATATGAGCTGGCGTCACAGACGTTGCAGCAAGCAATGGATAAGTGTACGTTTAGAAGGGAGAGGCAATGGAGCAACCGTGCGCAGGCCACATGAATTATGTTTGCTTCACAGAAGAGAATTAAGAAAGGTTTTATGAAGAGAAGACAGCGAACGGATGAAGCGCAAGCTTACGATATGGTTGTTAAGTAGTTCGGAGCATAAAGGCAAAGACGCGGCGAAGCGCAGATGATGAAATCATGCCCTTAGAATGCTGTTTCTGACTTCTGAGTTTCAAAACTCTGCATAATTTTCTCACTTCCAGTTTGACGTGGTAGCTTGTCGGTCTTTCTTATCGGTTTACTATAGACACCAACCAACTTGAAACGTAATTGCAGGGCAAATAGTACGTACACGTTCATCCCATTTTCAGGCTTGCCCATTTAGTTTTTGTTTTCTTTCCCTTGCCACCATCTTCGCTTTGTCCTCATTCATCCTCCCATTTCTGCTTCTAGTTATCAAGCAGCCTTAGCCAGCATAGATAATTTACATGGTCGCATAGTCGAGAATAAAATGATTATTTATTTATTTAAAATACTAAATAGTTTCTTTGCTTCATGTATCATTTTACCACGTTACAACATATATAACTTTTATATTCAAATTACCTGTTGTCACAGGTTTCCTTGGTAGTCTCTGCTGCTCTCCTTTTCTTTTCTGTTCTATTCCCCGAGGCCAAAAGTTATCAACAGAAACTTACTAAGTATCCAAGCTGGTCTGCTTGTCTGCGACCGAATAATCCTACAAAGACAAAAGTGCATCAATGCACATCTCCGACACACTTGCTCCCATCCTGGTCTAATATCACTGGACAATTTGATCTGGATGTCTTTATCTAGTGTATTGGCTCAGCCAAGGCCTCTACAAAAAGCCTTCAAAACCACTGCGTACCACAATATACCTGAAGCACTCCATAATTACATAACCCTTGGTCCCGCCTGTCGATATTCCAATCGGTCTCTTTTGGCTTGTTGGCAATTGTAGGCTGCTCAGTCGACAAGGAATATCTGACTTTCCGGTGAAACCAACTGGGTGGTTTGGGTCTACTCTGTTCCAGCAAATGTTTAGCGACAGTGCTCCAGGACGTGGTGGGTTTTCGCCTGGCTAGCGTTTACAGTATAATAAGCCACGGATGTCCGTTTAACAGCACTGCGACGAGGCGGATGTGACTCGTCTCTAAATTATGTCACTGCCCCATGAATACTCAACCAACCAACCAACCAACCAACCACAGTGCCACCACGGACGTGTCTCAACCCCTTTCATACTATTCACGCGATCAATCATGATTGTATTTGCAACTATTCAGCCTGAAACCTCAGCTAGACAATTGCACTTCTACATGCATGTGTGAACACTCAGCTCCAATGTTCATGGCTAACTTGCACCATGTTTTATACATTACCGGACAATTAGATTTACCTTGCTTGGTGTGTCTCGACAAATTCGAGAATAAACTATTTATTTATTTATTTATAAAGATGCCTACATAGGCGTGTCACGCAATGCACGAGAATAAAGAAATTAATTTTTTATTTAACACGTGTGACAATCCCAATTTTTCATTGTATATTAAGTGTTCATATTTTGTACTCTTAACATGCGCATGTTTATGCAGGCGTGGCTTGCTTAGTCGGGAATAAACCTTTTATGTATTTATATAGCTAAGAAATTCGCGCAGCTTAAGGAATAAGTGTTGTGAGATAGGACTGCTTGTAGATAGGTCTCATCCAGATAAACGTGCATTCACTGAAACGTGGCTGTCTCAGGACATCACGGGCGGTGAAGTACGTCTATCTGGCTGTGCACTATTTAGACGTGATTGCTTCATTGGCCGACAAGGCGAAGCGCTGTGCTTTACATTAGCTGTAGACCTGATGCTTTGCGTATCTACATGCTTCCGTCGGAAGATAAACCTGTCGAAGCTCTGTCGGAAGTGATTAGCACTTCCTCGACTCAACTTATAGTGTGTAGAGAAGCCCTGGGAGCGCGTTCAAAGCGGTGCTTGTATTTATTCTCCCCCAATCTGTCAACAAGTGTTTGATACTAGAGCACTTCAATCTACCGGCACTTTGCTGAGCAAATCGTTCTTGTTATTCAGCGTAAGTACTTTCGGTGCAGGTCTTCTCCAGCTTACACTGCATCCGTTGCAACAGTTCGTGGACCTCCAGAAGCGTTTTAGGTGCTGCAGAACTTACCTTGCGGCTTTATCACCTAGCACCTAGAATAGGTAACGGGAGGCAATAAATTGGTACAAACAGCACTTGAGGAAAGCACTGCTGATATACCAAAAGGAATTGGCTTAGGGAGCTTCGGACGCACAAGCAAGTTTATTAAAAGCAAAAAGGTAAATGTTATGTGCGCACTCCATCAAAAATTTTTCAGATGTCATTCCAGATGCACACTGGGTCCAGCGGTTGAGTAGTTACTAGGTGGTTGGAGTGCCACTGAGACATCTACACTACGGCACCGACTAGCCAAATACAAGTCCAAGCCTCTTATAAATTGATCGAGGGTTTCCGATTGCACAAGCCTTGATGGTAGACAATTAAAATAAGGCACGACCGGTTCAAAATCGTAAACGCGCTTTACATTGTGCAATCGTGATACTTCTAGCTTGCACTGATGCCTCCCTTGTGATGCTGGTTTCGTTACTTTTAAACATAGGACAAAGAGACGGTAACTGTCCTAGTCGCAACACTGGAATCCCGGTTATGTTGTCCATTCTTAATCGCCGGTATCCTAGAGCATGCAACCTTAATCGTCGACATCTGTCAGTTTAAGGCAGTGTCCGAAGCGAAGGAATCATCCGCGTAGCCAGCTTTTTCACCATTCCTTGGGTTCTAGCTTCACACCGCGTAACCGGAAGGTAGGCTGTTGCTCCCTATTGCCAGAGAGGAAGTACTGGAGTCGGGTAACCTTAAGAACTAGTTCTTCCTTCTATGGCTGAAAACTCATTTATAGCGCCCAGAGTAGCATTAAGACAGATCAGTACGTTTGTTTAATATGAACATACGACTTGGGGTCTCCACGTGAAAATACTTCCAGCTCCCGTTCACTATAAACCGCGGTTAGGTGTTTTCCCTCCAAGCAGTATGAATGTTTATGACTGTCTTTTGATGCTCAGTAAGTCACACTTATTGGTTGTTGGGCAGTTTCTGCAGTTTTAACAAAGCAATGAGTTGATCCAAGTCCGGTTGGAGTATGACATGGTCCCCTGCTTCTCGGACCTGAAGCCATACCTTGAGGTCATCAGCAAATATCACACAAGGCGATTTCAGACTTGACTACTTCATTGATATGTAGAAGAAATAGGATAGGTCCGAGCACGGTACTCTATGGTAAGCCAGGAGAAGTTCTTAGCTTGCTTTAAGTGACGGTGTGGTCAACTTCGGTACTTCCAAAGTTGATGTAAGCCCATGGTGCTCATGCTTTCGCGGACTCAGAAAAGGCTCGTGTATTTGGTGAGCAGAATGAAAGGGGCTTTCGTAGGTGAGGCTGCGTTGACGAGCGTTAAACTTGTCCCTAAAGTATCTGAGGGTTCTTACTTAGTTCAGTTTACTGTGGTGAAAACGCAAGTCCTTAAACTGCTGCAAGAACTGAACCCTTCCAAAACAGCTGGACCTGATTCAATTCACCCGAAGCTTGGACCGCTGACGTTTGTGTTTCAGCAGTCACATGGCAACTGTGCATTACCTTCTGAATGGAAGAAGGTTGTCCGCCGTCCTATCTTCAGAAATAGCGACAGGAAGCTGTTAGCCAATTGCAGGCCCGACAGTCTGACTGTCGTCTTGGTCAAACTACTTGAAAAGCTAATTAGAGATTAGTTGGAAGATCACCTAAATAAGTTTAATCTACTCAGTAGTGCACAACACGGCTACCGGAGAGAGGTTCGCCAGTCTGAGGAATATGTTGGTTGCTCGTGACGCTTAAGTCGGGCAGTGGTCAGCGACCACGTAATATATGTGCTTTTCGTCGACCTCTCGAAAGCCTTTGGTAAGGTACCCCACCTGATGCTACCACAACAACTAAGCTTTTACGGCGGATCTGGTAGCCCCTTCACTTGGTACCTGCAACCTTGCAATGAGGAGAGCAGTGTGTCCATGTAGGTCGCAGCGTCTCCTTTAGCCAAGCGGTCCTTAGCGGTGTCCCACGGTGCTTGGACCGATGCTGTTCTCCAGCTACGTAAACGATCTCCCTGGAGAGCTTGGGGTATCCTCCCTAATGTTTGCTGCTGTCCTTAACCTATGGTATGTTGTAAATGTTCCTGGGGATTCTGGGGTCATTCAGCATGTTTGAATTGGCTCTAGGAATAGTTTACATTATGGCGGCTGCTCAGTAATCAAGCTAAAAGTTCCGTCCTTCCTATAAGAGGAGCTTTCCCACCTTCGAGAGCCCTGCTATGTGTGGTCAAACTCCCTGTGGTCGCCAAGCAGATGGACCTAGACGTCGTCCATTCCTTGTCTTCGCACCATGGCGAAAACTGGAAGAAGTCCTCAAGTAGGTGATACAGTATTGTGCGGTTAATAAGCCGTTCTTTTGGGTTTTACTGCCCACGTATTTGTGAAGCCTTTCGAAGCTATCGTGCGGTCCCAAATAGAATACTGCTTCTAGGCTTGCCCGCCTCGCCTTACGAGTAGGTACCAGATTGGTCTAGGGTTCAAGGGGGCACCTGTACCCGGAGTCTGGGTAGGGATGCGATGCACTACCGACGACTTCGAGAGGACCTAAACCTTACTTACTACTGTTTAACAGGGAAGATTTTACCCAACTCGAGCTGACTCTTTAGCCCGACGAGGTTGCTTTGTCTTCGCGGTCACACCATAAAACTACACAAACCGCGTTTCGAGCGAACCGGGAAGCTAAACTCTGTTATCGTGTAGAGTTCTCAAGCACTGGAACACGCTTCTAGAAATTGCAAGCCGTGAATCTACATTTAAGGGTTCCGAGCGTCAGTTAGGCGAGCTTGGGTGGCAACACGAAACCATTAAGCTTCTCCTGACTATATACAATTTATAACTTTATACATAAATAAATAAATGGTATATTCTCAGTAAAGCGAGGCACACCTTTGCAGGCGCCATCAAATATGAATACAAGCATAGTTGCCTAGGAATATTAATACGTTTCGTGTTAATGAACGATATAAGCGAACTTTTGTAGTTCATACGAGCGCACATTTGGTCAAGTAATATTCCGACCAAGGAACAAGATGGCGCTGCTGCGCGTCAAAATCAGTTATAACGGTTGTGTCAATATTCGAGTCCGGCGCGAGTTTGCTATGTAGTAAAGTATTAGTACAGGAGCTGAAGCAAGGTTTGGGTGCAACCAGTGTTCATTAAATACTCGGAATGTTCGGTGCTCCATCAAAGCATTCTCCATAGTAAAATCCGTTGCACAGGTTCAATGCTGTAGTCTGCTGACTGCGTCAGTGTAAAAGGTTCCGCTGTGGATTTATTCGGTGGCCTGGCACATCCACCACGTTGCAGTTTGGTTAAGCGGAGGGTTGTAGCCTTTTGCGCATGCTCAAGTTATTAGACAATACAGACTTTCTATGAAGAAATGGCATTTAACATCCATATATCTTTGTTTGCAAATTCTTGATTTCTCCATTTCAGCATTACAAATAAAATACCTTTTGCGAACAGCTGTTCCTTCGTTGAAACTGACTTCAGAGAAATACATCTACAACAACCACATGGAAATTTATTATTACAGATTTCCAAACACGTGCGTTCCATTAGCTATTTGCTTTAATAGCCTACAACGTTGGCATCCGTAGGTAAACCTCAACCGCACTTCCTTCGCTCCATATCAGGTGCTCTCCCACATCACCCGTACTTCCTAAATTCTCTGACGATATTACTTGATGTGCGTACGGGTGTGGGATAGAGCAGCAAATTTAGAAAGCAAATCAACGTAACAGAACGCGGCACTAAAATAATTGCGACAGGTGGGCAACACAAAGAAGACACGCAGTCACCGGAGAGACACTTGAGTCGTAGTACCGGACGCATGACACAAAATTAACAGAGCACCGCACAAGAACCTTTATTCAGGAACCGCCAAAATAATTAAGTCCTACAAATGGGTTTTTACAAACAACTAAGGCGCAATACAAGGAAGCCAAAGGTGAGGCGTAAAAATTAAACTGTGTAACGTAACTTCGGATCACGAAACCTAACAAACTTTAGATAAACAGGCGATAAACGCAGCGATTCAGTTAAACCATCCAGTGCGGTTTCTGTAGTGTTGCACTATTGCCCACCTCTTGAAGGCGCGGTCCTCTGTGTCTATCATCCTTCAGGGTGGCAACAGCACGTGCTCCAGCACTGTTTGGAGTAGGAAGCAGTCCTTAAAGGTGAAGATATGGGGGATTCCGACTGGACCCGCAATATTAAGATACAGTGCTTCGAAGCTGACGGTATTAGTGTTCGCAGTAGTTATTGTGTCTTCAAGGCAGGGACAGAGAGCTTGTGCAGGAAAGGAGCGAAAGCGAGATTATTAACAAGGAGTAATAAAGTGCACCACGACATTACGCGAAAGAAACCAGCTATTTTTGACAAATTTTTTAGTGAATTGGTGACTGGTATACGTCTCGGCAAGGCATGGACTTTGTGCCTGATGCATGCTTGAGGTCTGTCTATTGGTGTGACTTGGTCCACGTGCACAGATGCTAGTACAGCGTGTAGCATACAAGTAGGGATATAGTAGCAATTTGCATGAGCCGTCGATGGGGGTGACGATGAGTAATCCTATACAAAGTCCAAGTAACCTCAATCGGCGGGGCACAAAGGCACAAGTGTAACGTCAGAAGCTGCCACATCGACCTTTAGCTTAGCAAGCAGAGAAATATAGCTTTGCTTAGGAGCAGGGGCTGTTCTTCAGAGACTGATTCAATTCGCTTTAGGCGGCGGTAGAAATCCGAGTGATTTCTTGTAAGGAACAAATGGCCACAAGTGGCCCAATTCACGTCAGACGGAAAAGCAACAGGGAGGCCGGTTTTGCAAAACAAGCCGACTACTTCGAGCCTCAGGTAACCAATGTTGTAGCGACCGAGAGATTTCTTAAATAAATAAATAAATATTTTATTTTTGACTATGCGAGGCACGCCAATTGAGGCATGATCAGGTATGTACAGCTGTACAGACAATTTATGGGAACTGTAGTGACAGTAAAAAATTGTTCATATGTCCATGCTTGGAATTGTGCAATGGTGAACATGCGAAACAACGATTTGGTTGTAGTGGGATCGGGATCCACTAGTTTGGACATAATCGCTCGCCATATATCGCAGTCATACCTCGACTAATAATAGATTGAGAATCCTGAGTGATCCTTGGAAGATAATTGAAGAGCAAGCTATCCAGTATGATGATTCCAACTGAGCTGCCAGTGTGAAGTTATGGGCTGTGACTTTATTCGGTGGCTAGCCGAACAACCTCCTCGTGGTGCCAGCTGGGTGGTTTGGGTTTGACCAGTTCCAGCAAATAGTTTGGCGGCAGTGTTCCAGGACGTGGTGGGTTTTCGCCTGGCAAGCGTTCTCCCTATAAAAAGCCACAAATGTCTGCTTAACAACACTGTGACGTGGCGGTCGTGACTCGCCACAAAATAAAGTCACTGCCCCGTGGGTATCCGAATAATCCTTTCCAACGCACGGACATCCATCTTCTACTCGAGCATTGCCGACGATATGAGAGTCAAAGTTAGAGCAGCAGAGTTACAAACAGGAACCTCACAGTGACACACACAGATACATAGTTACATACCCCTTACATAAATATACACTGATACGGCAAACAAAACGTATTCTTGCACATTCTAGACCACGCATTGTTGTCATAATGATCATGCCTGTAAAGGCGTACCTCGCACTGTCGAGAATAAAAACTTTATTTATTTATTCGCCACGTTGCAGAGTTGTTAAACAGACATTTGTGGCTTTTTACAGGGAGAAAGCTTGCCAGGCGAAAACCCACCACGTCCTGAAACACTGCCGCCAATCCATTGAATGGTAAGTTGTAACTGGCTATGTTTCTTGTTGAACGTTTTTCTGCTCCGTTATTCGCAGTCAAGTTGCGTCCCAATTTCCTGCTGACTGATGCGTTATGCGAGTGGCGATTGCGTGCCTGGGTCCTCTCCTGTGCCAAATCGGTAAGTCAGGAACCAAGCATTTTTTTGGATATAATGTGTTGATCATCTGCAGAACCACGTGGAGTCTCGAAGAATATACGTTGAAATATGTTGAAGTCTTGGAGGACAGAATAGGTTCCGAAGAAAGAATCGCAGATCTCTCGGGGTATGTAGTGAAATTGATTAAAGATAGGGTAAACCACGGCCATTTGATAGGTCAAAGCGGATTGAAGAGCTTAGAATGACTGATTGTTCAAGCTTTGTATTGGCAGAAGAATGTGCCTTCCGTAGTCGAAAGTCCTTCAGTCAAGAGATATGTGGAAGAGGTATTGTCAGGTAAATTGAACTCAGTGGTCCATGCCGCGGAAGAATTGTATCAGTGCAAGATATTGATTGATTTGTCCGGTTAGTAAATTGTAAAATGTTGATAATTTTTCGCCCATGTCCAGGTAAAGGAACTGTGTGCCTTGCATTATTGTCGAAACGGAGGACAATTCCTTGGGTGCGTACCTGTGCCGTACCTGTGACAGACTCGGGAGAAAAAGGAAACGAACAGAGACAGCCACACAGACAGAAGAAAGGAATGCATCTGGAATGCAGTCATTCAATTGCGGCGATGCCTGAAATATTGTACCCCTATGCATGCAATTGTTATTTATATATCGCATATACACGTATGTCATAATTGGCGAAATACGACGAGCATCGAGCAGAACACGGATTAGTATAGAATGAAAGATTGAAGATGAAGCAGGAGTGTTTTGGGAGGGGTCAGAAAGCAAAAGAGCGTTTAGATGAGACTGGATAAGTCCGCAAGATGAAGCTAAACAGTCAGATTAAAGTGGGGATAACAGTAGTGAATGCCACGAGAAAGAAAATTTGCGGGACTACAGAGGCTATATAAAAAGCCCGTTAGCATATCAAACAAAGCTCTCAGGCTGAGGAACAGGGTGTGTTGTGACTGCAAGCCTAGAACCCGTGCGTCGCTGATTTCTGGAAACAGTCAGAAAGTAGGAGACTGGTCAGACGAGGCTTGAGTGGAGCCAGGCCCGAAGTGTTATCCGTCCAATGGATAAAGGAAGGCAGACAGAGCTCGAAAATGAAAGAAGGTAATCGTGAAGGAGACACTAAAGGGGAATTGGAAGAGCCTACAATGATCTCGAGGTGTTGCGAACAGACTTTTGGACTTGTCGATGGTTCCAAAGTATGGGCTCAGTATTCGGAACGCAGGAGACCATGGAGATGAGAGGAGGATATCGGCTCATGGAGAGAAAGCCGTATTATAAATGTCAGAAAGTTCACAGGGCGTCAACAGGATAGAAGTGTTAAAAATAATAGCGGATATACTAGTGATGAATCATGAGCAGCAGTGCTCTGGAGGCGGGGGAGACAGAGCATTGCGTCTGCAGAGACTAGAGCATTTAGAACTCAGAAGTCTGAGAGTAGTCAGAAGGCAGGAGGCCGTACAGCCAGAACCAGATAAGTCAGACTAGAGTGTGAAAAATGGCTCTATGGGTGAGAAGAGAAAGAAAAAGAAAGCCAACGGTATGCTCCAGGTGCTTGCGCAGACCGTTGGAGCTGTCGGCTTCTGATCATTAGGGTCACAGAAGTCGGAAGGTACGAGATCGTTGAGACCAGCCCAGAATGTCAGCTCGTAGGGTGAAAGTCGTATTAGTAAAGTCTAAGTGCTGACAGAGAGCAGCAACAGAAATGGACATGTTAAGGAAAAAAGGGGACATGATAATAAGGTTCAATCATGACCAGCGGTGGTCTTGCGTTGAGGGTAACAGACTTTCGTCGGCAGAGTCTAGATCATAGATCACAGAAGTCCGAGCGATGTCAGAAGACGGGAGAGCGTACAGTCAAACCCGGGTAAGTCAGCAAGCTGAAGCTAGGCCTCCAAAGTAAGGTGGGAATAAAGTAATGAGTGTCATCAGAAAAGCAGTTTGGGAAGCAAGTGGTTATTTGAAGAGGCGGTTGCATGCCGAGGAACGGTCTCAGGATAAGGGGGACAGAGCACCAGGACAACAAAGCCAAGAGAGTTAACGTTATGGAATGTAAGGAGGTAGTCAGAAAGCAGGAGGCTGGTCAGACGCCGCTAGAGTATTGCCAGATCCGGAGAGTTGCCTGACCAGTGGAAAAAGGAATGCAAACAAAATGCGAAAAGGAAAAGTTTTCATTGATGAGTGGAAAAGTCAGCGATATTCCCGACGTGGTATGAACAGACCATTGGGTCTGCCGACCCCTAATCATTAGGGTCACAGAAGTCGGAAGGTGGGTCGTTCAGAAAAGACTAGAAAGTCGGCTCATAAGGAGAAAGGCGTACTAGTAAGCTATGAATTTTGTCGAAGAGAATCGGCAGAAATCGACACGTTAGAATGAGAGGGGACAGGATGATAACTATTAGTCACGACCAGCAATGTTCTTGAGGTGAGGATAACAAAGCGTTGCGTCGGTAGTGACTAGAACAGATAGATCGCAGAAGCCCGAGAGAGGTCAGCAAACAGGAGACCATTCTGCCTATCCCTGATCAATCGGGTCACAGCAGTCAAAAGCAAAGAGAACACTAAGACGGGAAAGCAGACTGATAAGTCTGCCCATCCCGGGTCATTTAGGTCGTAATAGTCAGAAGCAAAGAGACCAACGAGACGAGATTAGAAAATCAGCTCAAAGTGTGAAAACCGTAGAATTTAGGTCTAAGTAATAAAGGAAAGCATCGGCAGAATAGGCACGTACAGGAAGAAAGGGGGCATAGTAATAAGGATTAATCAGAGCCAACACTGCATCTCAGTTGAGGGTTGCAGGACGTTACGTTGGCAGAGCCTAGGTCATTGGGATCTCAGAAGTCCGAGGTGGGTCAGAAAGCAGGAGACCGTTCAGACGAGTCCGGATAGGCCAGCAAGATGAAGCTATGCCGCCAAATTCACTTGTCGATGCGGAGATAAGTGTCATAAGAAAAGGGACGACAGCGACTATATGAAAAGCCAGTTAGCATGCCAAGGAAAGGTCTGGAGATGAGGGGAACAGAGTGTTTGGAATGTAGAGCCTCGAGTGATAACGTCTCGGATGTCTGGGAGCAGTGAGAAACATGAGACTGGTCAGCCGAGGATAGATTAGAGCCAGGTCCGAAGAGATTTACGTCTAATTGAAAAACTAATGCAAGTAGAGTGCGAAGACGAAAATACTCTATTCAGAAGAGGTGGAAAAGCCAACGATATACCCCGGGTTATGTGAGCAGACCGCTAAGTCTGCCCATCCCTGGTTATTCGGGTCATAAAAGTCAGAATCAAAGAGACTATTGAGATTAGTTTAGAATATCAACTCAAAGGGTGAAAACCGTAGAATTTAGGTCTAAGTAATAAAGGAAAGCATCGGCAGAATAAATAAATAAATAAATAAATAGTATATTCTCGGTAAAACGAGACACACCTGTAAAGGCGTGATCAAATATGCATACAAGCATAGCTTCTGTGGAATGTTAAAAACATTTCGTTTTGATGAAAGTTATAAAAGAACAGATGTTGTCCGTATGGGTGAGCGTACTGTCAGGTAATAGTAAGACCCAGGAACATTATGGCGCTGTGGCACGCAAAAATCCGTCAAAACACAAGTTGGGGGTAATTTCGCCAGTTAGTGATCCGTGAGCACAGGAGCCTAAACAAGGCTTTTTGCAACCAATAAGCATTACGAGATAAAGATGATCTGTGCTCCAACAAAGCATTGTTCATAGCAGAATTAGTTGCACAGAAAGGGGACATAGTAATAAGGATTAATCAGAGCCAACAATGCATCTCAGTTGAGGGTTGCAGAACGTTACGTCGGCATAGCCTAGGTCATTGGGATCTCAGAAGTCCGAGGTGGGTCAGAAAGCAGGAGACCGTTTAGACGAGTCCGAAAAATCCAGTGACTTGAAGCTAGGCCATCAAATAAGGGTGTGAATAAGAGTAGTGAGTGTCATCAAAAAAGAAGCAGCTTGGGACAAAAGTGACTATATGAAACGGCAGTTAGCCGGCCAAGCGAATGGTTGCAGGTTGAGAAGAACAGTTTTGGGACCTCAGAGCCCAGATAGTTGGTGTCTCGGTGGAATGGTAACAAGGTGAAGCATTTTACCATTCCCCGAAATCCTCATCCGAGTGTAAAACTGCCGAATTACGTGGATGTCGGTAAGGTTTGACAACCTCACAAAGGTCTTCAAACGTTGGCAAACGCGAGAAATTTTGCGTAATTAGAACGATAGCTCACGCGTCGTTAAATTGTATTTTTGTTCCTTGATGGGCGTACGGGTGTGGGATAGGGAAGCGAATGCTGCAAGCAACTCAAAGTAACTGAACGTGGCACCGAACTGATTACGACTGACGGACAGCCAGAAGAAGACATGCAGCCCTCGGACAGTTAATTAAATCATAGTGCCGACCGCGAAACACAAAGAACAACCGGGCACCACACAGGAACTTTAATTACAGTACCGCTGGAAGGACTAAGTTTCACAAACGGTTTTATCCAAACAACCAATACGCAATACAACGAAGCTAAGCGCAAGGCATAAAAGTTAAACGGTTTAACAAATGTTCGGGTCACGGAACTTCACCCTCATACGATAAACAGGCAATAAGCGTAGCGATTCAGTTAAACAGTCCAGTGCGGTTTCTATCGCCTTATACTTCCTGCAGTCACACACTGTGTGACCGTCACATACACCGCTATTTCTTACTTTTATTTATCATATAACCGTTTTCGGAGAACACAATGATTTCCAATAGAAGTTTATTATCTATGCTATGCAACCAACAGGAATAAGCATAAACAACGCAGCCATTCCAACGTTCTTTGATGTCACCGCAACCAATGGCCGTGAAACGCGGTTCCGCCAGTACAAAAGTTAGCCCTTCCCTATTGTCACAGAAGCGTCGTTTAAACGGTCACAGTGGTAGTCAAAGGTTAGCAAGTGACCTACAGATGCAGCCGCTGGTTGGTAGCGGCAAAGCAAACCGTGTGGATTCAAGATGGCAAAGCATCCTGCAAGCCTGCATTAATATGTTCAGAATTGCGTGAATGTTGTACCTTACTAGCTCATTTAACCTGAAAATCGGTGTTTGAATGCACCAATAAGTTTGGTTACCATTGGTAAACGTTGGCACCAAATGGGAAGGCAGTTAAGCAAGGGCGGAATTTTCGTTACGGGCCGAGGTTAAATAGAACAACATGTATCAATAAGGCAATGGCGAGCGTTAAGAAATAATTAATGAGGTTACAATAATAAAATGGAATGCACTTAGTATCTTTATGGGGAGGTAAAGTAATCTAACTTCTGTAGTGAAGTAGTTCACCGTATCCAAGGTAACCTGTGCCCCACAATACCAAAATGAGTAATTGCAGCGAATTACTGGCGTTTCATTGGTGTCGTGAATGTTGAAATGTCTTAGTCCTCTTATAAACGTAAACGTATTTCCAGTATACAATGAATTAAAGTCTGCTGAAATGATGTGGAAAATGTATAAGTTCCCTGGTAGCACAAACGTAACACTAAACGTAGCAAACTGGACATCAACTGGACAGATGTCCAGTTCAGGTATTAATGCATTACTTGCCGCTAAATGCATTTAGTTTGACATTTGTTAATAAATTAATAGTTGATATGCCTTATATTTGCTATTATTTGACCACAACCCCGGTGGTTTAAATGCATCCGAAGGTCTTTTGATTGGCCAGTTTCGGTTTCGTAACCTTGGTCGCTGATACTGCTTCGTTCTGCGCCATTGTCTAGCTTCCTTGAAACTGCGTTCCCGCAGGTGTACTTATCAGGTTTTTCGGTTAAAACTTGGTTGATACGTAGGTGTTCCCTTTCAGCATGTCACGTCGACGAAGTTATGAAGTAACTGCACAGTTTCCGTCTCGTTGCTCCATTTACCGTGCAGCGAAAAGAATGACATCAGGATTCAGTTACGAAGAGGTTGGAAATGTAGAGATGTGCACATATAAGGGTCAGAAGGCGTTTTGTTTGCACGGCATTTTGTTTTACACTGTAAAGCCGGATAACGGGGTCCAAATCGATGCCCAACCCAGAGTATAGACAGATGTGTCTGTGAATGTGTCCGGGAACATTGTCGTGCAATGCCGGGAATTTTTGAATCTCCGTAGTCTGTTCACGCATAGCATGTATTCCTCAACGGCGCACATATTCCGTGCACCGCAATTGTCAATTGAGGTATGTAGCTTCTTTGTCTGTCATATTCTATTTAAATGCATTGTTTTACCCTTGAACGATTTCCTTGTAATCTACCCTATGCCACACAGTTATACACTTTAACTACTAACGTCTTTCTTTTTCAGCAATGATGGCTTTTCAAGGATACAGCGTTGTCAAACTCCTTGACTCCGAGGATTTAAGAACTATTGTCAGTAACACTTGGCTTTGAGAAGAAGGTTCGTACGCTCAAATACCTTCAGTGCGGGGTACGCACTACTATGCAGCAGTGAAAAATCACACTGTGCCGGATGTCGATGTGGTCAGCACTGCCGTGTCCATAATCGTTAGCACGAGTAAGTATTTCTCTTTTATTAACCCACCTCGTTAGTTAGCTTCCAGCATGCCCGAGAAATGGAACGGCAATCTGAGCGCGGGATGCTGCCATCGACAGACGATACAATTCCCATGGGCCTTCCAGCTAAGCGCGCAATGTGTGTATGGTGTTTTTTATTTCCCCTTAGACGCCGGCCCGTCCGTTCTAGCTCCGATGACGAGGATGCCGCGCGTCCAAGCAAACCCAAAAGTCCTTCTGCAGCAACATACGCACGTGCGCCCTCCTCTCTGTTCAGTGGCATTAGTCCATCACGTCCAGGACCATCAACAAGCAACCGCAAGTATCGATTTCATACTGCCCCTATTAAACAGTAACCGCGCCCCCGGTAATTGCTGACGTCGCACTATGCAATCTGGATGTGCTGCAGGAACTGCAGGCCATAAAATGTGAGACGCCACCTATGTATTGCATTGCACTCAGCCTTATTTTTAGATGAGTTGGTCTCATTCGATCAGAATTGGTCGGCCATCGCCGCATGTCCGAAGCGATGTTGCAAATGCTACAACGACAATCCCAAAGTGTTGCGCCGGGACTATCTCTGCAATTCATCTCTGTCAGTGAGCTAAATAGATATGATGAACGGCGGAAGGACCCCGATTTCAAACTCAGAGTCGCAAGTTCGTCTTATTATTCAACTAGTTTAGGTCAACCATTTATGTGCTGTGCACGGTGATAACGTGCAACTCATCGTCCGGGGTACCATGGAGCGGCTAATGACAAGATCAGTTGCCGCGGAGATCAATTACTCCGGCGCTAGAGGTTCGTTTGCATTCAGGCGAACAAATATGAGCGGCCTTGTGCAAGGTAGGTTGAAATGCAGTAATCCATAAAAACTACTAAGGCATCATTCGGCAACGCACGGGTGATGCAGCCTCCGATGCTGACATTACACGGCACATCAAAACGTGGTTGCATTCTGCACGGCACAAAAGACCGCCGGTTGAGCAAACTAAAGTATGCAGTGCGAATGAGGTGAGTCCCCTGCTTCCTTAGGCACATATTTAGCCTCCTACGTTGACACTCGCGGAAGCGGATTAACCAACTTGACAATGCCGCTTTCTGCCACTAACGTCCTTTGTACTGCACCCCTTTATGTTTATATAGCATTCCTATACCTCGGTTTTAATTTTCTTTCGTCTTGTGATGTCAGGTGCGCGGTAAGAGCGGTTTCCTTTTCTGACCAACAGCTTTGAGTCGCCGCCTAGGTGGGTTCCCAAGTCCAGCAACTACCGCAACAGGTCCGAGCCGTCCATATATTCGTTAGGCGCATAGTGCGTTCAAGTGGGGTGTCCGTATTCGGATACCCATGGGAGGCAATGACGGGATCTGGACCAGCCGGATTGTCACGCATAGTGGTGAATTTCTGTTGGCCAACGCTAGCATCATCTTCATTGGTCCAACCTAAACTGGACAGGAACCCTTTTTAGCCGTCTCACGGTAATACTTCCTGCCCAGTTTAGCCTAATGCTGTCATCGGAACGTTTAGGATGCCAAACTGGACAGGAGCTGGACATGTGATACCAGGGTTAGACTTACCGTGTTGTAATTGTTCGTCGGTGAAGAATTCTTATGAAATCACATTTGCTGCAACGGAAAAATGAGGGAATCAGCAACGTGCAATAAATAAAAGCAGGCAGAAATATTAAACGTGAATGGTAGGGTTGTTGAATGCAAACCGGGAAGGAGATCGTGAAGGCATTATATTGTAAAGTATGCAATGAAATGGATGAAGTTGTAAATTCCGTATGAGAACTAAAGATGATGAAATAATGCTCTGCATAAAGTAGGTGCTAAAAAAGGCAAACGTGTAATATTAACTGATAAGAAGTGTGCAGTTTTGTATGTTGTTAACGTGTTTGAAAATTATCGACGTAGAAGTTACTGGGAACTAATAATGTGCAAGCCATTCATCCGGGATATTGAGCAAAGGTGGTGCAAGCGGAATGATGCATACAAATAGCGTGCTATATTATGTATA
>OX104067.1:114851054-115000060 GCA_944474145.2 Dicrocoelium dendriticum | reverse complement strand
TACAACAGGATTTTATGTATCAAACGGATCTAAGTGAGCGACCATATTTTACTTTGCTCACTCTTTACCCAATGATCACTGCACCCCAGTGTCTTTCTGAACGTTTACGCTCGATAATTTATTTTAATTTTACACTGATGTTACTTATCAAACTATTCATCTCGGCAGACGTTCGGTAGATGACCCAGACATATTTTGATTTCATCATATTCACCTCAACCATCCTACGGGACGTGTCAAGCACTTGCATTTATCCCGTGATAAATCATTGTTCATTGTTCAATGTTCATTGTTCAAACTCGTTCCTTGGTAGTCTTGAAATGCGCCTCCTATGCTCTGAAATTTGTGTGCATAATTCTCTCGCTGTTTGGTCTGTATACGCATGTGCACAGTCCTTGCATTTAAGTTTATAAACACAGTTATTCGCCCTATTCTTGCGAAGGAGGTTCTTCAGGTGTACCAGCGCCGAACGTATCGTTCGACTTGGCTGAAAGATCACCCTTATAGTTCCCTTGTTTAGTACCCTCCGAAGTGTCTTCCTTGTACGGAATTCTGACTGTCTCTATCCACTCGGCTGGAGGTTTTGACTGCCGGTGTAGCAGTTTATGCAATTGGCGTTTGACTAGCCGCCGTGGGTAGCCACTTTCTAATAGTTTGCTCTTTGCCACTTTCCGCGCAGCCTCTTTGAACTCATGACTACTCGACCGGTTCCAAATATCTTCCAAGAATTTGAAAACATTTACGGACCTCTTGTGCGAATACTGTCAAATGAATTCGTTCGATTGACGGGCCTTGAAGCGAACTGGAGAACCACCGCGTTTGCAACATGAGATGTCCTAAGAATAACCTGATCCCCAAATGTCTCACAGTAAAACCTCCGGACAGTACGCACACCTCTGCAAGGATTGCATTTAATGCTTCCAAGGTCTTTCTGAAATAGCGGATTTCCTTAGTGACCAAACGTTTAGGCAAGATCCGCATCGAGGCGAGTCGGCTGAGCCTGGATCTATAGAAGGCCATAACACGTCTCGACTACAACCGAATTTTCAATAAGGCTTCAGACGTCAAATTGAAACAAGGACAGGATGCAAAGAAATGACAAATGCGTAAGTTCGAGGGTTTAAAGTCTGTGCATCCTAATGTTACCGACCCTACTGACAGCTCAGGGTCTATTAGTACCTATTGTAATATAGTTAATATATCCCATTGGGTTTTGGATGAAACGGAATATAGATTGTTGGAGAAAGGTTTGGCATTTACTATCAATTAATCTAAGATATATGCGGAAGAGGTTATCCCAAGCATTGAGAGCGTGGTGACAAAGTTGCCCGCTACGAAGGCAGAGAATATTCGGGCACAGTTAGTAAATACCATTATGCTTCAGCAACCAAGTGAGCCAAATCTTCCGCAAACTGAACGGATCACATAAAATTCCTTGAAGGAAGATCGCAGCATTGTATTTACAAAGGATGACAAGGGAAAAACCCTGGTTGTAATGAATAGGTCAGAATACTTGGAAAAAGTGGGACAACATTTGGAGACAGGTCCATATAGAGTAGTTGTTGGTAAGACAGTGGCGTCAGTAATGAACAAGAGTAAAACGGAGGTTGGTAACTATTTAAGAACAGTGAAGGACGATTTAAGTGCAGGCAAATGGTACAGTCTATACCCAAAATCGACTTTACCTCCGAGGGTTTATGGCTTGCCAAAAGTTCACAAACCCGAAGTTCCCGTACCGCCCATAGTCGACGGTAAAGGCTCACCGACCCGTGAACTTGCGAGATCTATGGCAAGGCTATTGAAGCCTCTAACAGGGCGAACGAGTACATTCGTAAAAACTCTTATGATTTCTCTTATAAGCTAGCAAGTCGCAAAATTGCTTCAGATTAGTTGATAGTTAGCTTCAATGTCAAATCATTTTTCACAAAGGTACCCAAAGCAGAGGCGCTAGGAATAACGAGTCGTCGTCTGAATGAAGATGTCACTCTGAATGATCGGACGAAACTAACAGTTAGCCAGATAATCGAGTGTATGACAGTGTGTCTTAACTTGTCTTGCTTCGTTTTTCAGTCGAAGCTTTACAGTCAGGAATAAGGTCTCGCCATGGGATCACAAATATCCCCTGTACTGGCGAACCTGTATACGGAAGACTTCGAGAACCTGGCGTTAATAAGCATCATTAACTCACCCAAAGTTTGGTGGCGTTATAAAGACGGCACCTTTGTTCTTGTTAAACGGGATATGAAGGACGAGTTGCTTGATCACTTAAACTCCATTGATGAGAGAATACAGTTTGCTATTGAGTTAGAATCTTGTAGCGGCACAATACCATTTCTTGACTGTCTGGTTCACAGGAATGGGGGAAATTTAAAGACGACAATATATCGCAAGCCAACGGATACTGAAGGTGTACTCCAATAAACTTCGGGTCATCCAAAACGAATTTACGCTGGAATAGCCTCAGTGCTGTTCTACAAGACACATATCTTCTGCAAGATGGTGGAGGACAAAAAGGCTGCGCGGAAAGTGGCAAAGAGCAAACTATTAGAAAGTGGTTACCCACGGCGGCTAGTCAAACGCCAATTGCATAAACTGCTACACCGGCAGTCAAAACCTCCAGCCGAGTGGATAGGGACAGTCGGAATTCCGTACAAGGAAGACACTTCGGAGGGTACTAAACAAGGAAACCATAAGGGTGATTTTTCAGCCAAGTCGAACGTTACGTTCGGCGCTGGTACACCTGAAGGACCTCCTTCCCAAGAATAGGGCGAATAACTGTGTTTATAAACTTAAATGCAAGGACTGTGCACATGCGTATACAGACCAAACAGCGAGAGAATTATGCACACAAATTTCAGAGCATAGGAGGCGCATTTCAAGACTACCAAGGAACGAGTTTGAATACCAGGCCATAGTAAGAGACTCGGCCGTAGCTGTGCATACATTGGACACGGGACACCAGATAGACTTCGAAAACGTAGAGGTCATTAAGAGGGGTATACGATCCACCTTTCAGCAGTTGATTGCCGAGGCGGTGAAAATGGCCAAATCTGATGACTGCGTGAATAGAATGGAGGGGGTAGAACTCCCTAATGTCTGGCGGGCGGTCTTAAGCCAGCCAGCTTGACGAGCATCGGTGTGTGGATCAGATTGGAAAGTATAAACCGGTTCCCATTGTCAACACTATGGGCTTATCCGTCATTGTCATGACGCACAAAGGAACCCCTGGACTATTCCCACTGTGATCAAACCACCTGAGGTGACATCACGAACTGTTATTGTAATGACATCATGGCTCAAGTCTCAGGTAACGCGGTTATCGCCCCTGTTCGCTATAAAACCCCACACCAATTACACACTTATTCACCTGGTCTGACGAAGCTCATGGGTCGAGGGCGAAACGTTACCAAACTACTATACCAACCGATTATTTCCAAACCTCTCTGAACTCGCTGACATGGTCTCTTGTTATAGACAGTGTTTTCCACCCAAAAAACGCGACCTTGCACTGTGGCGTGATTTGTCATGTGGAACGAAACCCGCGCTTCACAAGTACCAATGGGTTGGCTAGTGGAATATTGTATGAACCTGATAGAAAGGAACATATTACAAGGAGGCGGAAGACAGTGATTGCGTGGACAGAAGGACCACCACAGCGAAGGCGGAAGGGAATGGGAACAGGCGCAAGGAGGGAGAGTAGACGGAGTCACGATAGCCTGACGGAACTAGACGACAACTGATGACGAGCGGCTTCCGGTAGTGAATCTGTGCCAAGCGGAACACATAGGGTATTCGTCAGGAAGGCAATAAATGAAACAAAAACATCGTTATTGCAGCCTAACGGACCGACCCTAAGCAGAGTGATGCATCCACGGTCAACCAAATCAGGGGCTATCGCACGACTACGAGACGATCAGACTTGGACGTGGGGAATCGGAAATACCGGGGTGAAATGGGTAGCAAATATTCCACCAAAAGGTCCTGAAAGTGCATGGACAAATGGCGAACAGAATCCAGGAGAGATGGTGCGTCGTTGGGAGGAAACGTGACAAATTAAGATATGCGTTCGCGAGTGATGATATGGCTTGTGATCGCGTCAATAATGATTGTGCATCATTGTCGCGTCATTCGTGCTACAATATGAAGAATTCTCTAGCAATAAGCAGTTCGCTTTCTTCTCGGTATTGATTCCACTCTCCGCCGTTTTGCAGTGCCGGCTGGTACCAGCTAGGAAAGCCAAGAGTTTTGATCTCGAAATCAGAAGGAGACATAACACTATGTGGTGAGACATGGATGGATGTCATTCAGACACTGTAAACGCGGGAACATAAATAGCCAACTCGACAATTTCGATCCAGGGTAGGTAGATAACAACAGAAAATCGTTTCTAAGTCAGCTTCATCTAGTCTTCTCTGCGGCTAACGCTGTTACTGAGATTCAACGAAGCGCAGCATACATGTCGTGGATTACGCGGAGTCAGCTAATTCAATAGGTGGTCAACTGCCAAGTGACGGTATCTTCAGATGAATACTTTGAAAGACTACATCATCTGCCTTCACGGAAGGTGATAAAATCCAACGACACATTTGTTGACACGAAGTTGTGCAATGTCTAAAACGAGCTGCTCTTCTTTTCACCATGGCTACCAGGTGTGAATAGTGTGTTTGACGTGGGAATGAATACAGGCATTGAGCATTTGAGGAAACATGTAAGATTCAAGTTGTTCTATCTCGTCTTTGAAGTCCTATTTGTTTGCTGTCACATTCCTTTTCTCTGCTTAGAACAAACTAGGTCATCCAAACTGCTATGTCAAGTTTATGTTCAACAAAGTAGCTTTGGAGTACAGATGAGGTGAGCGCACATATCCCTGATAACGATTACTGAGATCTGGTTGAACGATGAAAACACTGAGGCGGGTATCGCTCTTTCAGGTATGTCCGTACAACGTATAGATCGACCTAGTAGGTGAGGTGGTGTAATCTTGTACCATTGCAATGACCTACCTGTCCAAGTCATTGCCGACCAAGGAATTCAAATTATGAACTCACATTGGTGTCGCTTGCAGCAAAGACATGTTGCCGTCGTATACCGTCCTCCCATGTCCATTCTAGAAACGCACAGCTGTCTAAGTTCGGTCTTGCAGACCGTTCTGTCTCAGCCTAACAATCGCGTTCTTCTTATAAGAGGATTCAACTTGCATACGTTAGAGTTTCCAGTCTCCCTGATGAACAGTTTAAGGTCGAATTGCAATAAATGGTTGCTGGTCTATCAATTCATAATCACATAACGTCCCATCCGAGGTTCAGAACGCGGAACAAACTAACCATTCTTGATCTTGTCTTTGGTAATGAGGAATTTATGATCGACACAGTAACATAAATGTACCCTTGCTGCACAGTGATCAGCAACACTGCTTTTCCGCTACGTGTGTCACGCAGAACAGTTTAACTGGAACATACAGAAAGTCCGTGCATCCGACCTCATCAAGGTCAATGATCGGTCGTTAATAGCGGAACAAAGCCCTTAGGTCGCTTGAGGCAATTCGTCAGCCAGTTCAGCAAGTCAGTAACAAGCTCATCAGAGAGCAAGGTCCTTGACTCAAAGAAGGTAAACTCCTTTCTGAGAAGTAGAGCACGGAAACAAATGACCTTGACAGATTCACTTTGGGAAGCATCAAAACCTGATCCGATTGTCGAAAACCAAAATGTCTACATAACGGAACGAAACCGTTGTGTGAAACAGGTCCGCGAAGATCAATCTAAACGCCAACAAGATTTACAAAGCAGTTTTGCCGCCCATCTTAAGCTACCTTAGAGACACGTTAAAAATCCGCAAAGCACAGCGAGTCATCCATCCTCTAAACAGCGTCTGTAGGAAGGCGCGAACTGCCCAAGAAGCAGCTAACGCTCTTTAACTTCAATTCACTTGTATTCTCCATTCTCACACAGGTCACTTCACTTCCAGGGATTTGGTCACATCTGCTTTACTGCCGCGGATGTGTTGAAGCGAGTGATATCAGTAAGCGAGTATAATTTGCTATTAGGGTGCCTAATTGACACAAATTTCATGTGACCTTTTTGTTTAGCGGCTTCTGTTTCGCTATTTTTTAGTTATTAAAATTGGCTTCAAATGCGTCAGTTTGTTAAGTTGATTGGCCGGTGTACGTCGTTTGTAATGGATGTTATCTCATACTCCTGTGTCCGATAATACCGCTTTCTCGGCTACCCAGGATTGGTACTTTCTTCGACCACTTACCATTCGTCTGTGTTGTTCCATATCTCCTAGGTTATTGGTTGGCTCCAACCTGTTTTAGTAGCTTTCCTTTGACTACTGTTGCATCGCATTCAAGTGGAGTAGATTCCTCGTGGAAATTAGATGTTACCAGCCCGCAAACTCTGCACTATCACAAAGCTTTTCGATGTCGTTTCATCTCATCAGGTGGAGATGGCATGGCTTAAACCCGTGACTACTAGAACGGTAGCCGAAACCACTTTCTTTCGGCTACCGGGTCACGACGCGCAACGCTTGTCACAGAGGTGCATGACTAATTGGAGGGTCAATTTTAGGTTCCACGTTGTGTGATTGGATTGCAACGCGCAATCTCACATGTATATACTTCTGGCTCCTTTTCCGTCTTCTCAGTACTGTAGTGGGGTGCAAACAGTTCTCGGTGACGCAAGTTTCGGGCAATGGAAGTGGGCTTCGAACTCATGCGACGACACAACACAGTTTGCTTGGTCTAGATAACATTTGACCCAAGTTATTGTAGGTAACTGCCACGAGCTAAGCTGAATCTTTATCCGTTTTTCAAAAGCTACTGCGACGAGATGCAGGTTCCCCCTAGGTGCATGCGTAGAATAGTCACCCCATTTGCGAGGGAGAGGGAAATGGCGCTATGTCCACAAATAACTGCTAGATTGAGCGTCCTGTGGTGCTTACTAAAGTATGAAACCTGCCGTTGCAGAAGCATTCATGACTATCTCTACCTAACGAGATCAAACAAGGTGGAAACGCGTAGTGAAGTTTAATGTTTAGGGCGGGTACCATCCAATTTCCAAACGCTTAAGTTACGGTCCTAGAGATCCAATCGGCCAAGGTTAGCTTCATTGCGAATCACGGTAAATAATGAGATTCCTTGACGCAATCTAATTAGCGAATGTATAATTCAAGATGGTCCTCCAATCACTCATCGAATACTTAGAAAGGTGCAGTATCCTCGTTCAGGAGCGACACAGCTTCCGCCAAAGTCGTTCATGTACCACGAATTTATTGTTAACCTGCGCTGGCTTGGAGGATTTCCTCCATGCTGGGGAAGAAGTCGACGCCGCCTACCTTGATTTCGCGACGGCTTGTGATCGCCTAGATCACGACATTTTTCTTTACGAGCTTCGGAACTATAGGATCGGTGGCCCGATTCCGGGTTGGAAATATGCATCCCTGCTAAAAGGCCGCGATTAGCGTGCTGTTCGATCAGATAGTGAAGTATTGTGGTAGCTCTTAAGGCTCGGTACTAGGATCACAGTTATTCATAGTGTTCATAAACGAATTCGTTGGAGTTTTACTTATGAAGTTTCTGCTTGTGGACGAGCTCAAAATTTGGTGGGTAATAAAGAGTGCAGACCACCACATAACACTGCATGGCGATCTCAACTAAGCTTACGAGCGATCGATTCAAAAGATACTTGCGTTTAACCATGTCAAATGTGAAATAATGGGCACACGCCACGACAGCATCTACGAAGATCAAACAATAGAAGACGTTTCGCAACGCGCTCCCCATAAAAGTGATCTTGGTTGACTTGTACATGACGACCTCGGATACTCAAGACACGTCGAGAAAGCAGTGACAAAAGCCAGCTAACACTAAAGCCTACCGCGAGACAACGCAACCAAAATAGGTGCAGACGTAAAATTGGCGCTAAGTTCACCGTTACGAGCTTTTTGAGACATCCAGTTTTGATTTCACTCTTTATCTATGGAAAAGAGTTGGGCGTTGGTCTTTTTGTTCATGATAAGTCCATTGCTCCATCCTGACTTCTATAAATCTTTAGCGTGGTCAGCTCAGAACATGCTCTAAGTAAACTCTAAATGATTTAAACTACTGGGAACACATCACCAAAGAACCTACGAGGATGAGTTAGGAGCGCCTCTTTTGTAGCGCGCTTCTCATGAAATTGATCTCGTTATGTTCGTGCAAAACTATCTCGGTTCTTACACGCCAAAAAAGCACCAAGAAACGCGACTCAAAGACTAAGTTTCTTTTCCAGTTCGCTCGACCGATCTGATCCTTTCATCACCCCGCGATTGATTAATGCGCAAGCGAGACCTAATGTGCAACTCACCATCCTGGTCTGATACCCTTAGCAAAGGTATGACTTCATTATGTAGCGAGAACGACAAGACAGGGGGGTAGACGTTTATTGCACACCGAAAATGGGCACACCAGGGTCTCGCGCGCGCCATCGAGTATCGACTAGATTTCCGTCCCACAACGCAACACAGGTACGGATGTTAGAGACGAGCCAGTCCTTTCGCCTCGGGAGCTCTGACTTGGAAGATCCGCCTTCCTGTTTTCGCCTCGATCCCCACTTCTCTGTACCCGATTTGGATCGGCCAGGAGTCGTTCGAGAGCTCTCGACTTGCTTGTTCTGGGCTGTGTCAATCGGCTCGGCCTCGGTCCTGTGGGCTGCGCTAGCGGCGTATTTGTCTGATTTATTGCGCTGTCCACATATTCCCGCTCCGTAGTTCCGGGCCCAGGCGCGTCGCTAGCCGTCTTTCGCGATCCGCTCTCAGCTAGCTCCGAAGAGCTCCCCCGAAGCATTCTTGGAAGCGGCCCCTCTACACCCGCCCCTCCTCCAGGACCTTTCTTCCTCTCGTACCATGGTCGCAGGAGAGTAGCATTCACCCAACGTTTCATTCCTCCGCAGTCTATTAAGAAGTTGCCCGTTTTCTGGTCGATAATGGTGTAGGGGCCTTTCCAGCGTTCTCTGAACTTGCTTGCGCCCGGCCCGTCATGATCCGGCCGATCGTTGTTCCGTAACTTGACCCGTTCTCCAATCCTGAATGGCCTCCACTTGTGAGCCTCATACCTGGCGTCGTAATTTCGCTTATTCCGCGCTTGTCGAGCTTTGGTTTCGCTTCTAGCTTTCCCTCGCAGTCGCTCTTGATGCCCAGCTGGATGTTTCCGCTCACCCTGGTTCGGTAGGCAAGTATCGAGCGCAATCCGTGGTTCTCTGCCGAACAGTAATTCGAATGGCGAGACCTTGGTGGTTGATTGCATGCTGGTCCGATACGCGATCAGAACCTGAGGCAAAGCATCTTCCCATGCCAACTTCGTGCAGTTCATCCACGTCTTCAATGTCCGGTTGAAGCGCTCGGTCATGCCGTTGGTTTGTGGGTGGTACGGTGAAGTTCGCCGTCTCTGAATGCCCCACTTGTCCAACACTGCCTTAAACGCTTTTGACTCGAAGCAGGGCCCTTGGTCCGTGATGATACACTGTGGGATCCCATACCTTGCAGGCACATTAAATTCGAATACTTGCGACAGTGTCTCGCCTGTTTGGTCCTTGATTGGTATGGCTTCCACCCATCGAGTGAAGTGGTCAATCATCACTAGAATGTATCGGTTTCCTGTCCGACTCACTGGTAAGGGCCCAAAGACGTCCAGTCCCCAACACTGAAGTGGCTCACCAACCTCCATCGATCGCATCGGCGGTCTCGGGGACTCCATCTCCCGACTCGTTTGGCAGTTTGGGCGCTCCCGAAGGTATGCCGCGACGTCCTTCCTCATGGTTGGCCAAAACGCTCGCCTCCGCAGCAATTCAAAGACCCGCTCGAATCCCATATGGGCGCCATCATGAGTTATGCGCATCACACGTTCTCGCTGATTTGGTGGAACAAAAGGCACTTCCGTCAGTCTATCGCCACCACCACGTTATCGTTTTTGACCTTCAACCAGTCCCAGATCTTGAGGAGTTCCTCCACCTCTTCCGATGTGGCCTCCGGTTTGGTGCCAGCCTGTAAGTGAGAGCACAACACCTTCACGAATTCATCTGTCCTTTGATCTCCCAGCAGGTTCCTCTCCCCCAGCGCGATCGCCCGCACCAGTATGGCATTGTCTGGCATGATGTCGTCCAAACACGGGCGTGACAACATATCTGGCAATACATTCTGCGTTCCATCCACGTGCTCAATGGTGAAGTTGAATTCCTGCAATCGGTAGGCCCATCGCGCAAGCCGTCCCCGCGGGTCTTTCGCCGTCATCAACCACGAGAGCGGTTTGTGGTCAGTGACGACCCGGAATTCATTCGCCAGTAAGTAATTTCTCCACTTCTCTAACGCCCACACGATGGCCAAGCATTCTTTCTCCGTGGTTGAATACTTCTGTTCCGCCCCCGTCAGCACTCTGCTCGCGTACTCCACCACCCCAGCCGGTTGAGACAAAACCGCACCGATTGCCATGTTGCTTGCGTCGACAGCCACAGTGAACCTCTCACCAGGATTGGGTGGCCGTAGACATGTCGGGGCTTCTGCTAGGCAGGCCTTTAGATGGTCAAAGGCTTGATCCGTTTCAGCTGTCCACACGAACGGCACGTCCTTGCGAAGCAGCTTTAACAACGGGCTGACCTTCTCTGCGAACTGGGGCACAAACTTTGAATCATATGCCACCACTCCCAAGAACGAACGGAGCTGACGCTTGGATTTTGGTTTTGCGAAGCACTTGATCGTCTCGCGTTTCTCCGGAAGTGCATGGACTTGACCATTGCGCACAATGTGACCCAAGCATACAATCGACCTTTGGGCAATCTGCGACTTTTTACGACTGAGTTTCAGACCAGCTTCGTCCAGTCTCTGCAGTACTGCTCCAAGTCTGGTCACATGTTCCTGTTCCGTCTCAGAGAAGACGATGATGTCATCACCATATACAACCACGCCTTGCAGGTTCGCCAGGACCATCAGCAACAAACGCCTGAATGTAGCTGGGGCGTTGCACAATCCAAATGGCATTCTCAAAAACTCATACTGCTGGCCATTGACACTGAAATCCGTCTTGTGGCGATCTTCTTCTGCGATCGGCAGTTGCCAATATCCCGAGCGGAGATCAATCAGAGATATCTGCTTGGCACTGTGAAGGCTTGAGAAAATTTCTTCCATCTGAGGCATCGGGAATGCATCCTTCACCGTCACCCTGTTTAGTTCTCGGAAATCGATGCAAAATCGATAGGTTCCGTCGGCCTTCTTCGTCAATAGCACGGGTGATGAATACGGGCTGTGCGTTCGCCTGATGATTCCTTTCGATTCCATCTCGGTCACCTGCTTCTGTATCTCAACCAGGGTGCTCTGTGGAATTCGTCTGAAGATTGGCTTACATTGTCCTCCTGGGATCAATGGTATTCGATGTTCAACCCAATTGCAAAATCCGTAATCATCTTCCGCGTCTGTGAATAAGGGGGCATACCTGCTCAGTACGTTGCGTATTGCACGGTTCTCACACTCAGGCACGGCTTTGAGGGCACCAACCTGGTCGGTTCTCCCCTTGTTTATCTCGATCGTCTCGTTAGCCACGATCACCACATCGTTTTTCAGGTCAATTGTGACACCGAGCCGTTTCAGGATGTCGGTTCCGATGATGGTTTCGGTCGTCTCCTCCACGATGAATATGTCATGGCTGATGAGCGTTTCTCCTACCCTGATTCGTAACCGCTGCGTGCCCGTCACTTTCAAAGAATGCCCGCCGACCGTCTGCATCGTGATTGAAGATGGGTTTACTGGAACCCCATTGAACCTCTTCGTAATTGACGCTGCCGCTCCTGTGTCTACTATGGCTCGGACAGACACATCTTCTATAGTTACCTGGAGGACTGGTACTCGCCACCGACTCGGCGTGGATAGAGAGAAACAATGGGGCACATTGACGTTGGTGCAGAATCTCGCCACATGACCATTCTGGTTGCATCGGAAACAGCGGCGACTGTTCCGGATTACCCGTACATTGCGTTGTGAAGTGGTGCTTGAAGACTCTATCGACAACAGCTGCTCCACCATTTCGGATAGGCGATTTACTTTCTCTTCCAACTCAGGATGCTGGATGCTTCTCACTGTCACTCATTCCGACAAATTCTGGGCGACCGTCACCAGATGCAACGCTTTGCTGTCTCCCACCAGCGACGCCAATTTCACCTGATCATGGAGTGGACCGGGCAGACTTCGGATAAACTGCTGTTTCAGTAGGCGCTCTCTTGCTTTGCCCTCTAACCCGGGGAGCCCAATCGTTAGATGTCTGTCCAGCTGCTGGAAAAACACCATCAAATCCTCCTGTTCGTCCCACCTGGCTGCGTGAAATCGTTGCAGTGCTCGTTCTCTCTCCAGATCCTTCCCAAATTCTGCACCCAAGGCAGCCCTCATCTCAGCGAACGAACAACCGGGTTTTGCCTTTCGAGTGAGCAGATACACTGCCTTGGCTCGTCCACTCAACCGTGTGCCCAAAGCAATTAGCAAATTTGCATCCCCCTCACACCCGCGCAAGCCGCAATTCCGTCGAACTCATCGAGCCACGCCTCCACGTCACCGGCCGCAAATTGCTCCAACCGGGTCAACTCCATGGCGATTGGTCACGGCACCGTCCTTCTCGATCCGCTCTCAGCTCGCGCCGAAGAGCTCTCCCGAAGCATTCTTGGAAGCGGCCCCTCTACACTATTTCCGAAAGAATTTGTATTGTATCTGCCATCTGTTGTGACTGCACCGTTAGTTTCAGTATCCTCGCCCACGTGTGACCGTGGAATCGACTGAAGTATGACGGAGCCCACACAGAGAGCTTCACGGATATAACGCCATACTTCCAGGTCATGAGCGTAGGCTTCTTCGTTGCTGGTTGTCGAAAGCTCGGGCAAGCCATGAACTAAGGTATTCTTTGTGCTACTCTCCATGTGGTGGTCGTTTGAATTAGTTTTGTCCCACTGAGGTTCGCTCCATGGAGCATCCGGTAATATGCGTATACGACTGTTCTCAGCCCGCAGACGGTGTGCCGATAGCAGCAACTTCTCTACATAATCTGTTGATCCTAATGTTACTCGCATTAACCGGGACTCCCCATAGTGATCCGCTGTTGGATTTTATCACAAAGAAATTCCAAAACTTTATATCATCTAGCTGTTTACTCCTTAAGGAGTTTTGCTTGAACTCAGGAATGTTAATGCATATGGCAGGACCTTTAGCTCAGTTTTCCAGCGCTGCTTAGACCAGAACCAAGTTCCCGCCATATGGAAGCTTGGAATAATAACCCCCATTCACAAAGATGGAAGCAGAACTGATCCCTCCAACTACCGTCCAGTATCCCTTCTTCCTATACTCTCCAAGGTCATGAAATCCATAGTTCCGATGCACTGGTGTACTATCTGGAAAACTGTAACACCATAAAGCCTCAGCAGCACGGTTTCCGTCGACAGCGGTCATGTACAACGAATTCACTAATTGCACGCAGCAGCTGGACCGAGGCAGCTGACGCTGAAGAAGGTGTTGATGTGATCTACCTGGATTTTTCCAAGGCTTTCGATCGTCTAAACCATCGGATAATACTATCCAAGCTGCAGCATTACGGGATCGGCGACCCTCTTTTAAGCTGGATCGTCAACTTTCTACTTCAACGGCAATTAGTGCTCCGAGTTCTGAGCTCTTTATCGGACCCCATACAAGTCGAGTGTGGTGTGTCGCGTGGCTCAGTTTTAGGTCCACGTTTGTTTTTGGTGTTTGTTAATGACCCAGCACAGGGAATCGTTTCAAACTTCCTAATGTTGGCCGACGATATCAAGATCTGGCGCAGGATCCAGGCGAACGCCGACCAACATGTGCTTCAGAGTGATTTGGATACGGTGTATCAATGGTCGACCCAAAAGTTATGCATTTCAACGTCAGTAAATGCAAGGTGCTTTCCATCCGACATCAGAGCAGGTACTCATACCGAGTCGGAACGAATATACTACAACAATCAACTCTCGAACGTGACTTGGGTGTTCTGGTTCAAGATGATTTGGGTTGCTCCAGGCAATCCGAAAAGGCCTCGAAGACCGGGAACCAACACGTCGGGCTGTTGCGACGGGCGTTTGGACAAATAAACAGCTCCATATTTCGACAAATGCTCAGTGCCTATGTTCGCCTCCATGTCGAATATGCAATTCAAGCCTGGCATCCATGGCTGAAACACGATCTTAATGCACCGGAGCAGCCACAATGCCAGGCATATAAGAACGTAATTGGAATGCGCAATCTTTCCTACCAGGAGAGGCTGCAACGATTGGGACTGTTCAGTGAAAGCTATCGCAGACTACGAGGCGACCTGATTATGGCATACTTGATTCTGCGAGACACAAATCATGTGTGCCGCCATTTACTGCAACTCAGCAGCAATACAAACTTGAGGGGCCACTCATTAAAACTCGCAGAACAATACAGTCGTCTGGAGTGCCGCAGAAATTTCTTTTCGATTCGTGTCAGTCACCCGTGGAATGCTCTCCCAGAATCGGTCGTCTCTGCACCCATGCTAACAGTATTTAAAAGACGGTTGGATGACGCATTTATCCACTGACAATTTGTTGCTTAACACTACGTCTCCATCCTACATCTGGAGTTTACTATGGAATTATTTTTTGTTAACTGTGGGTGCTGTGAATCTAAGAAGATCGCAAGGCTACTGCGGAGCAAACAATAAGTCCTTATTTTCATATTTAAATTATTAACTATTTTACTATCCTTATCATCATCGTTGTTATGTTGATATCCCCACCAACTATCCAACGGGACTTGTAAAGCAACGCTTCTTAACCCGTCTAAATTCATTGTTCATATAAATGTCAAGGTCCTCTAGTTCCGTCTGATATTGTGCGATGTGGAAAGCATGCCTATCGAGGGTTTTGGTGACGTCTCTGTAAGTTGCACCTGGTCTCTGACTTGTTTTTCTGTTGTACTAGGTGAGGCTACTGAGTTCCTAGTTCGATTATACCGAGCAGCGATGATTACGTAGGTGGGTTGGGCTTTAGAACGCTTCGGTCTTCGTAGGTCAATCGAAAGGGTGGAGGTTACCGATGTTTCATCAATCGATCCATTAGATAACAGGATGCTTCGAAATAACCCCTCCGAAAAGCCATTAATTGCTTCTAACTTGATTTATTTAGTAACGAATACACTCGGTAAGTCAATTCATATACCCTTCTTCAACAGTACTTTCGTCCATGCAAAAGATTAATAAAGTTTCTCTCCATAGTAGATCAGGATAGCAAAGGTCGCACACGCTGCCTTCTGTATTGTTAATTCTTTAACAGTTTTCCGTCTGATCATTTCTCTACCTTTCTCTGAGTACACACGGGATGTGTTCTGTCAAGATATTCTAGGGTGGTAAGAAAATGATTTTGATGAACATAATCTTTGGCGTTTGTGCAGCAGTATCTGATGCAATATTCGTTTGATTTTACGACTGGATTTGGGTAAATTTATTGCAGTGGATTAAAGTGCTTATACGACTGACATTTCTGTTGTGGAAACGTCTAGTTTAATCCACCCTTGTCAATTCTAGCTGGCTAGCTTAACCCTGGTTTGATTCGACTGATGCGCCGTGGATATGGCATTGTGTGCATTCCAACGTATTTCCCAAGTGCCCTACTGAGAGTACAGGAGCACAACGGAAGCTTTAGTGCAGTGTTCCTGATCGACGAACAAGTGTTGGGTGGGCAGCGCCATCTAGGAGGTCTGAGTGATTAGTCCAACCAGTTGGAGTTCGGTTTCCACACGTAACGAGGGCCTGGGGAGGATTAACTTTGCAAAGGATTCAAATTGGCATAGGATTATTATGCTTATAAATAAATAAATGTGTTGTCCATCAAAGTAGCGAGGCACAGTTCAACTGAGTGGATTGATCATAGCGAGGCAATTGTACGACAACAACTGTTAGTGGAAATCGTGTCCCTGTGGACCAATCCTGTACTCTGCAACGTTTCTTAACTTGTGCGACAGTGGAGAATGAGACGCGCTATATCTTAGTAAGCTTGCAAATCCTGACGGCTCACAACTGTCCCCCGTAGCCCATGTGTATAAACCAGCTGATGTCCGTACAAGCTGCTGGTGGTCATGGATCCGTATCCTGACGGTTCGGACGGATGCGCACTACTGACGAGACCCGGCAGGTAGAATCAGCCGTTTAGTGCTTTTCCAGGTGTGTGAAGGACCATCTGATTTGTAAGTTATTGCGATGAAACTCGCAACAATTGTCAAACACAGATATTCGCATTTCATTTCCACACACGCATTGCCCATGTGGAGGTCTTACTGCGACCAGGTGGTTTTACTCTTAGGTCTAGACAGCCGACTTCCTGTAATTGAAACAACACCATGGGAACATCGGTGTGTTATCCACGCGTAGGACAACAATCAAAGTTCCCGGAATGGTCACTTACACTTTAAAATAACCACAACGTATCTGTTTTCTTCTCAAGTAGTAGACACCGCGTAGTTAAATAAAGCGGTTATGCTTTCTCTCGTTCGCCTGCTCGACCATGTCCTGGTTCGAAATCGTGACATGCGTGGAGTGCACATGGCACGTGTATTGCGTGAACCTGGGTGGGACACTGATCCCAAGATGGTGCAGACCAAATTGTAAATACATTTTCGTAACACTATCTTATGCTCGCTTGCCGTGCATCCGCGCAAATTTAATGTCCGTTCCCTAGATACTGCTGAGAAGAGGTGTCCCACAGTGCTTGATCTTTGGACCGATGCTATTCTCCATCTACTTAAACGATCTCCTGGGGATCTTGGGGTATCATCGCTATTGTTTGCTGATGATCTTAAACTGTGGAATGTTGTAGATGACTCTGGGGGTTCTAAGGCCTTTTAGCGTGTATTAAACAGACCCTGGGACCTGCCTACTTTCTGGCTACTTCCCATTAATCAGGCTAAATGTTCCGTCCTTCGTATAAGAACAACTTCCTACCTCCCAGGTACGTGCTCGTTAGGGTCAAACTCCCCCTTGTCTCCAACCAGGTAGACCTCGGAGTCGTCCATTTCTCGTCTTTGCATTCTGGTGACAACTGGAAGAAGGCGGCAAGTAAGGGTTTTAAAATATTTTAGGTAATACGCCGGTCTTTCATGATCTTAACTGCCGACATATTTGTGAAGCTGTTCTCAGCTTTCGTCCAGCCCCATCTGGAATACTGCGTCCAGGCTTGCCCACCCTGCCTTGTTCGGGACAAAATGGAGCTCGAGACGGTTTTGAGAGTAGGTACCAAATTGGTCAAGGGGTTACAGGGGCAATGGTACCCCGATCGTTTAATTAGCTTGGGTATGTATTCAGTGCACTACCGACGGCTTTGAGGAGACCTACTCCCTACTTACCGTATTTTAACAAGGGATGTTTGACCAGACTTGAGCTGGGTATTTGGCCCGGTTAGGTTGACTTGTATTCGCGGTCATCCCATGAAACTACCCAAGCCGTGTTCCGACAGGATCAGGACGGAAACTCGGTTATCGCGTAGAGTTATCGAACGCTGCAACTCGCTTTTAGCAAGTGTAGTCAGTGAACTCTTGGGTGGCAACGCGAAGCCTTTCCCTTCTCCTGACCATATCCATCTTTCAATTGAGTTCATATTCTGTCATTCTCTTCACTTTGGTGTTGTTCTTCATTTAAAGGACTTAACTTCTCTTTATCTCCCATTTTCTTCCTGCCACTTCCTTACTTCACGTGACCTGCACAGCGGGGACTGCTAGTGCAGGGAACGTGGTCAGTAATCGGTTTACCAGGGTGTGGTTCAACTGTTTCGTTTCAGATCCATCAAGACCGTAGCACCTTATCGTTTCTTGGCTCACCGATCCGCTTAGGAACGGACACTCAGGAAGTTTCCTCTCGTCCCAATCCCATCTGAATCTGAAGGTGGTAATGCAGAAGGTGGTGGCTATTCGCATTGGCGATATTAGCTCTATCGCCTCATTGAGCGAGTTGTGGCACTACATTAAACAGCACCTTTCTGCTGCGGCCGGGAAAATGGTCGGGAACGAAAACTGTAAGCGGGCTGATGGGTTTTGTGCCAACAGTGCGACCATTGGCTTATTGGTGTCGGCGGAGAATGCAACATTCAATGAACAATGAACAATGATTTATCACGGGATAAAAGCAAGTGCTTGACACGTCCCGTAGGATGGTTGAGGTGAGTATGATGGAATCAAAATATACCTGCGTTCTCTACCGAAGGTCTGCCGCGATGAATAGTTTGCTAATTAACAGCAGTGTAAACTTTTAAAAAAATTATCGTGCGCAAACGTTCAGAAATACACTGGGATGCAGTGATCGTTGATATAAAGCGTGAGAAAAGTTAAATATGGTCGCTCACGTAGGTCCATTTGATACATAAATCCTGTTCAAAAGCATGCTTGGCGCAATCCACAATAGAGGAGCTTAGGTAACAAAATACTGGGAGCTGAGAGCAACATCTAATCGTTTTTTGAAAAGTCCAAGTTAGGGGAGGATACAACTGAGTCTGAAAGTGCGTTCTAGGGTTGGCAAACCCAAAGGGAAAAGTAATTCCGTCGACAATCTAGACGGATGTATTGTTCCATCAATTTTAAGCAGTTGCCCCTGAGCTAAGTTTCAGCGAATGGCGGCATACATGGTTGGGGTCACTCAATACCTGATACGTTACTATCAGACCGCCGCGCAACCTTCGACAGCGTCCGCTAAAAATTCCCAGCAACTTCAGCCTTCGGTGGTAAGAGTGATAGCACAGGTCCGTTACATTCTTTGTTGCTGTTCGTTGTGGTGCTTCTATCGCTTCTATGTCGCGCTTCAACCAAGGTTGCCAAGCTTGGATAGCGTATTCAACATGAGGGCGCATGTATCATTGGAAAGATTGATGGGTCAAATCTGCCGAATGCCTTTTGGCTGCTTACCGACGTGCTGGTTGCCTCTTTTCGTAGCTACCTCAGCCTGTTTTGAACACTTGAGATCGCTCTGTAAGAGCAACCGAAGATCAGGTTCCTGGGAGCTGATCTGCAATCCGTTTGTCCCAAGCAAACGTGTATAGTCATGTATATGGCGTAATTGCGCAACGCGATATTTGTCTACGTCGAATGGTAGGGCGTTATGAATTGACCAGTTCGACATCGTGTTAAGATCGCACTGGAGCCGTTCGTGGTCGTCAGGTCCTCTGGTCTTTTGCCATATTATGATATCCTCAGCGAAAAATAGGAAATCGGAAGTAATTGGTCTCGCCAAATCGTTTATGAGCACCAAAAATAGACGAAGTCCAAGCACGGAGCCTTGTGGTACACCAAACACCACATCGATTGCATCCGACAATGATTCTCGGACTCTCATCTCTAGCCGTCGTTCGTGTAGAAAGTTGCTAATTCAACTCAGGATTGGGTCGCTACGGCGATAGTTCCGAAGCTGCTGAAGAAGAATTCGATGGTCGAAGCGATCAAATGCTTTGGATAGTCCAGGTAGATGACATTGACTCCTGCTCCATCATCAACAGCTTCAGTCCAGCTATTACGTGCAATTAATAGTTTGGTAGTACATGAACGCTTTTAACAAAAGGCACGTTGCTCTGGGGCTATTAAATTGTGGCTTTCCAGATAATGCATCAGCGCATCTGCGATGATTGATTCTATCACTTTGGATAGTACAGGAAGTAGCGTTATTGGACGATAGTTGATAGGGTCAGTGTGGCTATGGATAGGAGTGATGATCTCTCGCTTCCATACTAGTGGAATATGGTTCTCTGCTAGACATCACTGATAAAAATCAGTCAGTGGTTCTGCTAGATCACTAACTATCGCCTGCAGAGCTTCTGGTCGGATGTTGTCGGCTCCGGGAGAACTGTGGATACGCAAGGATAACAACTTAAACACAGCTTCCGCAGTGAAGATCATGTCTAAACCCGACGGTGGAGTAAAAGAAATGGGGAAAATATTTGGGCACTTTACCTGCTGGAAACTTTGGGAGTAATGAAGCCGTATAAGATCATTTGCTTCCATCTCTAATCGTGTACACCCATCAACCGTGACTAGTGCTGGAATCCCCCGCTTCACCTTTCGAAGGTCTTTAACTTGTCTGTACAGAAGTTTGCGGTTCGTGCAGAATCGCTTCATTAACTCCTGCTGATGCGTGAGCTTGTCTTCGCGGATCAGTTTTACACAGAAGTTACGATGTGCCACGTAGGCAGTCCAGGTTTCGCCATTCGGGCAGTTCTTGTGAGCTCGCCATGCCAAATCCCACAGGGACATACATTTTCGTGTTCTGCTCCTCAGAAATGTGTTATGCTTTTTTTGGGTTGCAAGGACTTATATTCCGATGCGTGCGCAACCACTGTGCTAAACGACTATGTCAAGGTTTCCCAGACAACCTCTGAGGGCATCCGGTTAAGAAAGTTCAAGATGTATCTTTAACTAACTTAGATAACACATTGTGGTGCGTGACAGTATGCACTTTATCATCCTCCTTTTCAGCTTACTCCGCATAACGTATATAGTCAAAGAGTAGAGTAAAATGGTCACTAGGACCCAGTGGTGTGCTTGTAACTATCAAGTCAACCATGCGTTCTTTGTTAGTTAGTGCAAGATCCAGTATCGACGGCTTGTTAGCAGTTCGAAATATGGTGGGAGAGGTTACGTGGTTATACAGAGGGTGGCTAGCAATTAGCTCTTGCAAGCAGGCTTTAAACTGCGTACCGTCGGTTGCCGGCGTTTCTATGTCGTGCACGTTAAAGTCTCCAGCGATAAGAATGTGGGTGTAGGACTTGTTCAAAGCAAACTGAAAAACATGGTTTGGATTCCATTTCCGAAGTTGAGTTTGGTGGGCGATAAATCCCGGCTAGTAGACATGTGTCCTTGTTTCGCAACCATGGGCGGCACCAAAGTGAATCAGGGGCTCAGATTTCCTGGTGATCGATAACTTCACATCGGTTTGTATTATACTAAAGAATTCACCGCCACCCCTTCCTGTTCTATCTTTCCGAAGCAGCGACATACCGGGTAAATTGATCTCAGAATCGGTTATCTCTGGTTTTAACCATGTCTCTGTAATCAGGACGAGGTCCCGCGGTTGTGAGACATGGAGTTCTCTAAGTTCGGCCAACTTGCTTAGAAGGCCTTGGGCGTTTGTGTACATGCAAGACAGGGCTTTGTTGTTAGAAGTGCGTTGACGGATGGCAACTTTGTGTTAGTTTTTATGCCGGCCGTTAGTTGGCCGGCCACTAATCCATTTTTGGCATATGAATTTAAGTCATGTTGCATGGCATTACTGAGCGTTCTTGAACAGACGTTTCACTGGTGCTGTGCTGTGGTGTGCTCTGGGTGCTATTGTGTCGGTCTCTCCGCATCACTGTGGGGATAATGAATTTGCAGCATTTGCAAGTTCCATCGAATGGCTGCCGACTTTTGGTCGTTCGCCTGCTGCCTTTAGCCGGATCTCTGTTGGCAACCTGGCTCGAAACTTTAACTAGCTATCCAATAGAATGTGCGTCATTCCCTCGTAGTATTACTTTCACTAGCCTTGGACCGCAGCCTTTGTAGTTAGGTGATGACGGAACTCTTGTCAGGGATTTGGCAATAACATTGTCGACAGAGAGCGCTTCGCGGATGTAGCACCACTGCTCTCGGTCATGTTTTTGCGCATTGTGATCAGAAGAAATCAGAAGCTCGGGAACACTATATATATATATATATATATATATATATATATATATATATATATAAAATACACAATCTGTGGTACAGATATTGTGCCATCGGAATCATGGATCGATTTCCTGGGAAGAGGGAGGGTCTGTTGGGGTAGACCACTCGGCCCCAGCGCGAGCGTCAGAGGTAGCAGATGAAGCTGGGGGCCAAGAAAACTGCGAGACAAAAAGTTAGGCCCATCGCTGCAACCGTCGTTGAAGATTGGTGATTAAGGTGCCATCCTCTTCGCATATTGTTTCACTTATACCAGATCGAACACCTTCGGTGACTCGAATGAGATGGAAGAGTTTTCTGGTATTATCAGAGAGACTAGTAAGCTCCATCTCCCTAGCACGTTCACACCACCACCAAGCTTCGCGGTCCATTTGCAGACTCCTACGCAACTCTCGACCAAGGTACAGGCGTTCTTCAATGTGTCTGGAATCCGATGGGAGCAAGAGCCGTCTGTCCATCAGCGACAAGGAGTCGCCGGAAATCCAATGCTACGGTGTGTGACGGGTAACTCTACAAGCGTCGATACTGACGGAAACTAAAGCATCTTTGATATGCACCCACTGCGAATCGAGATCACCGTCACTGGTCGAACCAAGTAAGGTTGACAGTGAGGCTTGATATCTGGTTAAAATCGCAGGGTTTTGTAGATTCGCGACGTCCGGTCGGTAGTGGGCGCGCTTAGGTGATCCTCCAAAACGCATGCAAATCTTAGCACGAACCAATACGTGATCGGAGTCTAGATAAGTTGACCAGTACGATCGGCAGTCCGTTACACTTCCGCGCCATCTGTAGCTGACTGCTATGTGGTCAAGCTGGGAGCACTCTTGCGTCTGTGAGGGCGGGCGCCAGGTAGCAGTGTGTCTCCTCGAGTGCCGAAAACTAGTGCTCGAAAGAAACAAGCGATGATCAGAACAAAGAACAAGTAGTCTGTCTCCATTGTCTGATCGACTGCCACCGAGACCAAAACTACCCCCAAGGTGGTGCTCGCTTGGTGGAAGGCGGCCAACTCGTGCGTTAAAGTCCCCGGCAAGAATGACTATATCAGTCCGTTTGGAGGAACGCAGAACTTCATGTAGTTGTTGATAAAGCTATCTTTAACTGCATCCTGGCTGCAGTCTGTAGGGGCGTAGGCAGAGACGACAAACAAGGCACGCTTAACGTCTCGATGCCTGCTTACGTTACATCGGGAACACCATGAACAAATACTGTTTTCTGGCTATCCCTATTAGGAATGCCGCTTTGGTCACGTGCTTTTTTGGGCGATCTTTCCAAGGTAGGTCGTGTAGTATACGCACTTCGCTCGGTGAGTTGCGATGAGGAACTGTTGAGAGCAGGACAGCCTCTGTCTCATCTGCTGAGTCTAGTGTTACTCGAAGAATTCGAGGTTCACCAGAGTGCACTGCGGTCGGGTGATGCGCTACGCGTTGCA
Organism: Dicrocoelium dendriticum; assembly: GCA_944474145.2. NCBI lineage: Eukaryota > Metazoa > Platyhelminthes > Trematoda > Plagiorchiida > Dicrocoeliidae > Dicrocoelium > Dicrocoelium dendriticum. Next base: position 114,976,917 of record OX104067.1, on the reverse strand, counting down.
GCATTGCAGGCTCAACCCGAATACCAATCGCATCGCAGATGGAACTCCACTGGTTGCGGTCGTCTTGCAACTTGCCTTTTATTGTGTGACAGATTTGGATTCTGGAAAATTGGTGCATACGAGATTTAACGCAGCATGGTTTTGTCTAGCGAATGTCTGCTTTATAGTTTTTGCCGGCAATTTGGTTTGTTTAGAAGGCACCACTGTAGTTGATAGTAAAAGCTGCGTTGCGCCACGCGTGCTCGGTACAGAAAACGGACCTATGTGTGTCGCTCCCGGTGTGTTTGTCGACGCTATCGATGCGTACGTTACCTGCTTGTTATCTGCACCGGATCTCCTTCGGCTCTGAGCTATCGGTGTCGTGGCTGAATCTCCAGGTGAATCGTCTATGGTTGGATAAGTGGAAGCAGGCATGTTTGAGGCATGTCCGCTTATGGGAGTGATGTGACCCCCTGGATTTAGTGATACAGAAGCTGCAGTTCGGTTGGGGCGTCTAGCTCTCTGCTTCAACATAGATTCAGAGCTCACTTTGGCTGGTTGAGGTATTATCGCGGGCATAGTTACCTCCGTGGGATCGATCTTAGTACTTACAAAATGCGCGATTATCTCAGTCATCCTATCGCAGTTTTTCATGAGCAAAGATAAACAGTTGACAACTGGAATGACTTGACACGTTGGGCAAAACCAAATTGTGTCAGCAACTTTGTTTGTCTGTCTCACTTCTTGGACGAATTTGCCTACACATTACGGACAGTACGATCTAACGCAGGTAGAACAGGTTACACTGAGCTTAAGGACTACTGCAATGGTCTGCACAACATAGGCGATGTTGAACCATTGGAATGATAGTCGTCCTCTTATTGTTTACAAGAAGGCTTATCTAAGCGCTCACCTTGAAGAGTGTCCTTTACGTCAGGGGTGACGCACGAATAGGTCAGAACACGCACACCAATTGAGAGTTGTCCAACCGCACCAATGTCAGGCGGTATAGGCAGATGGAGGTCGTAACGCGCAGCCTGTCGGGTTCAGCGATCAATCGACTCGAATTTCAACACACACACACACGCACACAAAGCGGCAGCCTGTTAATCGGCCAACCTTAAGCGTTGATGCAGGTGGAGCGCTGATAAGCGTCCCTAGAACTGCTCAATTGATGAGTGGAGCAAAAAGACCGTAACTTTGTTATGCTTCAACATGCAGGGATGGTTCCCTCGTAGTTTGGGAGCCCTCAGCTTCTTTTTCGAATGAGACCAAAATCTCTTCCGAAAAACCGCTTTGGTATAGTTACACAGGTAGAACTCGGGAAAGAATATATCGAAAACTGGGAACTAGAGCAACGGTATAGTCCACACAGGTTAGTTCCTAGAGTTGGGAAGCACTGAGTAGAGCTCGTCAGACTGGTTCGAACGAGCGCACACACAATATTGTGTGGGGAGAATTAGAGTGGCCATAGAGGGCAAGGCGAGAGCCGAGCTAAAGTGCCGCCGCACGGCAGTGACAGTGATCGAACCTCTTGTAGGTTGACGACCTTGCCGCCAAAGGTAAGCAGAGTCAGTTTCATGATATTCATCGGAGATTGACTCGTGGGCACTTTCTCATCAAACATGCACGTTGGACGGATAAGGCGGAGCAGATGGAATGTTACGACTAACTCGGTCAACATAAGGAGTTATTTGACTCCTTCAAGGCGGTGCATGGACTCACCATGCGGCCCTGAGGAAGTTGGTGAATGCTAATTTAGGCGCTGCCTTCAGGCAAATTGTAAACATTATGCCTATGTGGCGAACGCACTTGCACTGTCTCTCAAACAGCCTTCCATCATCATCATCATCATCATCATCATCATCATCATCATCATCATCATCATCATCATCATCATCATCATCATCATCATCATCATCATCATCATCATCATCATCATCATCATCATCATCATCATCATCAACAGCAGTACATCAGCCATTTGAACTGATGCTTCGCTGCCATACAACCATGAGGACCTATGAAATAAAGAATAAAAAGAGGGAGAGAAAGGGGGACTTACCTGAAAACCTTAATGCCCTAAGCAAACATTCGGGGTCAAGGCGCCTACACCTTGTGTAGACAACATACCGTCACAAACAGCTGGCTATCGTGCAAAGATTGGCGATCTCACTATGCATGGACTGTAACAGCACATGATGAAGAATGTGAACTGCTGACATATGGACTCTGGATATGACGAAAAGCGCAAGTGTTCAGCTGCGAAATTGCATGTGTATCGGTTCCGTTGGGATACCGCCTGAAGTGTTGGTACATCCCGGACCCAAGTTGATACATGCGCCGCAGCAATTAGTCCAATGAGTGCGGTTAGAAAAGTAGGTCCCAGCTTAATTGAAGGATACGCTTGTTTTGCCACTGCACAGCGGTAAATGAAGCAAACGATTAGTCACGAGTTATGGTGATAACAACCAACTAAATTATCTTCGAAAAGTGGTTGCTCGAATCGTGGTCAACCAGCATTTCACTTAGATCATGGAACCAGACGTGGCATATATATATATATATATATATATATATATATATATATATATATGATAACAGTCTACGTATCGAAGTTGATCTATCGGAAATCATGGAACTCAAAAGAAGGTACAGAAACAGTGCGGATTCCGTTCGGACTGCAGCATCATTGACATGGAGTTCGATGCTCGTCGATTTCAAGAGAAATGCCGAGAGGAACTCCACTTGTTTTTCGTCAAGTTCATCAAGGCGTTGGACACGGGGGAACGCGAGGCACTGTAGATGATGTTGCGTAAGTTTGGTTGCCAGAGTAAGTTTGTAAGGCTAACTAAAATCTTGCACAGTTTTATGCGGGTGAGGGTACACCTTCGTGAACAAACAACGTACTCATTTGAAGTCACCTTTGGTGTGAAGCAAGACTGTGTCCTAGCCCCTGCTCTATTTAACTGCTTAAATGCCATGATGTTTTGTGCATTTAGTAGTTGTGTTTACGGTTTCCATTTGAATCATCGTCGTTTCGAGATGAGAATCCTAGCGTGGGAAACAACCATCTGTATTTTGCTTTTTCCGAGGACTGCGCGTTGTTTACGCAGTGCGGATGAGGTGCAGCACACGAATTCGGCTCTAGATCGACAGAGTCCAATTTCGGACTCACCTACAATACAAGCAAGAATCCTTGACTTTTTCAGTCTAGATCAGGCATTGAATCCGTATGCTTGCCGCAAATCCACATCGGTGATGACGTTTTGGAAACCACCTCCCGATTTTGGTAACTTGGAAATGTAATATCTACATGACTTCAGATGACGGGCGAACTGCGCATCCATGTATCGGATGCGGCCATCGCATTTGGAAAGCTGGAGTGGTGTGGCAAAGTCATCAGCTGTCCATTAGGACGAATATGGAGGCATAAAATCAAAGGTCATGACTGTTTTTCTCTACTGTGGTGAGACCTGGACGGAGTACTGAAAGGACGTCTATCAGTTGGAGCGTTATAATCAAAGGTGGTTGTGACGGATTCTTCGCATCAGTTCGTGTGACAGGGTGGTAGACAGAGATTTTCTGCGCCGAAGTGGCATGTAGGCAGTACACTACATCTTTCTACTGCGGCTCCTGTAGTGGCTGAAGGAGATAAGCCATAAGGATTAAACTGTTCTCCCCAAGCAGCTGCTAAATGGACAGCTCATTGCAGGGAAGAGGCGCGTGGGAAAGGCAAAGCTACGTTAATAGTACATGATCAGGATGAGTTCATTAAGGTCTAATGTTTGTTTTGTGTTTGGAAACAAAGACGCCAATGGCGACAGTATATCAAGTTGACAGTTGTCCGGGTGTAAGAGAAGAACTGTTGCATTGCAAGAAGAAATTCCAGCTACGGAGACGATAGACGCCGATTCAGTCCAGCCCATCGACCTCAAGCGCATTATGCTGTACACATGCGGTCACGAGTGCCTCAGCCAAACCGATTTAGCAGGCGACCGGCGTAGGCATCATCAGCGCAGCGATTGGGAAATACGTTGCTTCCTTTTCTATTCTATTTACTAACCCAGGCCAATAATGCGGTCCATGTGGCACCTTTTCTACATTATCGCTGTAAATGGTATGTACGTGCGCTTCCGTGTTGAGTTTGTTGCATTTCCGTGTTCACTGTTGAGTGATATCCGCGGTGTGGCTGTACTCGATATGAAGGTTGACAGTGGGCCTACCTATCGAAAAACCGCTGCCTCGCCTATACTGCTTCAAGCAAAGAGGGGATGTTTGCTTGGAAGGACAAAGTGCACTGTCTTCGTGACCGTTCTATGCTCGGAGGGTGGTACTATACATCCAGTTTGGAACGAGCAACGGCCCAGCTATCGCCATGTGTACCTCTGGTTCACATGACTCCCAATTTAGATGGACAGAAATACTGCTGTTTTGCATGTTGAGGAGTACGGGCCTCCTTTGTTGACGTAACGTGGCGCCCTTCCACATTTCTCCCGGTTTTATTCCTTCGGGTTTGCACTGAATATGTGGTGTGTGGATGAAGCTGTGGGTGGTGCAGCGCAAGGCACCCATGGTCCGTGTGTAGGCGCAGCCTTTCTGGGACTGTCCTACGAAGGTCGCGGTGACAGGCAAATCTGGAACCTGATGCTGCTGGCCACTTCCCATACAAGATTCAGAATGGGGAACAAACAAGCTGTCCTAGACCTCGGAATCATCAAGGAAAAAAGTATTTTTGAAACGTTATTGCTATGTATCCTTTTGCACTGCAGCCACCTTGCAGAACTGCTCTACCGTTAAGTCTGTTGAGCCGCATATTCCAAAGAAAACCTCGAGAATCACCAGCTCACAACAAACTATGAAGTGCTCGCTAGCCTCATCAATGCAATAAGATGATCGCTCCCAGTCGAACTATCCCCAGATGTCGCTTGCCGAGTACCTGTCAAGTATTTCAACAACGTAGTCGCTAATTAATCGAAAACAGCTCTCCGAGTCCCACTGAAAGTATAACTTTCTTTAGGAAGCAGGACGTTGAACTGTATAGTAACAGAGAAATGACTCATTGGGAACTGACATATGAGAAGTCTACGCGTTCAGACAGAACAATTGCGGCAAGGGCGCAGGTTAAAAGGAATATTTGCAACAACAGTATTTAGTCCTGTAACTCTGTTCGAACTCCAAAATAACTCACAGAAACCCCAATAAAGTCCACAACGTGCTGCACTGGATTCCTGTTCGGCAGATAAAATCCGAACAAATGCAAACAACACAAAAGCGGTTAAAGACCTTCGATAGCCTGTCTCCGTAAATTTCAGAGCACAACATCGCCTGCTTTAGATTTAACCCGGGTTGTACCGCTACCACGACTTTGCCATACTTCGGTTAAGCCCGCAGACGTTTTTTATAGATTGATGTCCCAGGAACAGAGCCAATATCGTGCTGGGGATTTCAACCAACCGATGCATTCGGGCTGTTTGAACCCTTGTATTTTGTTACAATTGCTCAGCGCCTCCATTGTGTCTCACTCATTATAACCCCTTCGATAGAAAGTAAGAGTGTTACTCATTAAATTCATTGTTCGTGTTGACAGGGATTTACGAAATTTCTTAGCATAGTGAACAAATGATCTTGCTGTTTCATTCTCGATTATGCAATTGATAATATGTGTATGTGCGTACAAGAAACAAGGTTACATCTAACTTTTCCAAATCAGCGTATTATTGTATAGCAGATGTAGTAGTTAAAGAAGGATGCCATTTTCCTAGGAAATCCTTTATTATCTACTAATTGCCACACGAAACACATTGGCAGCAGGTCACACTAATCGTGTCCTCTGGAAGGCAAAATTACTTATAGAACCCCAACGGCATTTTATTCTTCTGTATTCAGGCCACTTCGGTTCATGGCGCTTAAACGTCTCGGCTAAGATACAGACGGATGGGTGCACGGACGAAGGCCAGTAGCCGAGATTGAAGAGTGCAGCTAAGTGAGGAAGATCTTACCGAGGCGGTCTAAGTGCAGTCCAATATCAACCGCCCGGCTAAAACCGAACTGTGACAGAAACCACAGCAATGGGGAATTTTACTGGTCCGCCAAAAGTTCAAAGCACTCTTCCGCTCTAGCTGTCTCACAAGCACACACTGGCACGCTTTCGTCTCATCCACCAAAGTGAGAGCTATTGCCCATTCATTAACCGACTAGATCAAATATTGTGCATACACGTTCATCCTAACACTTTGGGTGCGTGATCGACACAGCTCACAAAACACTTATCAAGAATAATTCGTCCTAACAGGAGTAGGAGAAGCGCATGCACTGGTAGTTGCCTGAGTTTCGTATTGTTTCCTCAGTACCATTAACAATAAGTGACCTCAAGCTTGTCTGGCCGCACCCACGATATATATATATATATATATATATATATATATATATATATATATATATCGTGGGTGCGGCCAGACAAGCTTGAGGTACAATTTGAATGACAGGATTTCGCCCCTACGTCTACGGCAGCCGTAAGCTGACAGATAATTATTTTTCTACGCATAGGGCTTATCTCGACCATCATAGCAAACCAGCTGCAAGTCGTAAAACATGAGTTTTGTGAATCAGCTGGTGTTTGTGAATTTGTGGATCTTCTAACCAAAAAACAAAACGGAATGCTTTGAAGCGGCAATTGAGTTGCATTGCGGCCGTTGGTAAGAACATTATACGTCACTTGAAAACTGCCTAATCACAGTTTTCGGTAATTCAGGACTTGCTGACATCACAGACTAGCCGGTCGTTTTCGAAAGCCATTAGCGTGGTAGACCTCAATCTGCCCATCACCTTATCCAGTGATCCATGCAGCTATGCCGACGTTCCAGGCTTGGTTGGCACACAAGCTCTGGCAACCGAATTGCTAATCTATCGAAACGTGGTGAAAGGACCGCATGGAGAAAAATGTGCAGACATCTTGGACTTCTGGTGGTAAATGAATGAAAGAACCCCAGTTATTAGTCGTTGCCGGTCGTTAGATGTACATTCTCACAAATTCGCTAAATGCTAAACGGGGTTTCAGTGCCTACAAAATTGTTATGTCTGATAAGCATCATAATCTTCCATACAGTAGCATGAAGCACCTTGCTGGGCTTTATTTTATCTCCTTGTTTTATGTCATGATTCAAATGTGTACTGTGAAGGAGGTTATTTTGATTTCTGTTTATTTTAGTCTTCGCGGTAAGATCACGGAATTTCAGGAATTTCGCGGAATGTTTGATTATTGTAGCGGAAATGATTTTTCACCACCGCAGGCAACTGGGGTGTTTACCTGTGACAAATCGACACCAGCGGCGCGTACCACTAGCCAGCAGCGTATACCACTCGGGCATGGGTAGCGACGGCAGACCGCCTTGTTGTACCAGCTAACTAGATATCCCACGGATCACCCTTCATTGTCATGTGGATTACGAACTTTCTAGAGGACAGTGTTGGCCACTAGATTCATGGATCCCCCTAACAGCAGTTGTGCACTGCATGACATTTAAACGCTTTTGTGATGAATACGTTGATTACTTGTGAACAGTGGATTTTTAATGCAACTGACTAGCGACGCCTTGTTTTAATATCCAAGTCAGGTGGTTTTCCACTGGTCAGGAAAGCTCAGTTCATGGTGGAGATGACAGATGCAGACAAATAACAAATCCCGATAAGACGGCTATCTAATGTTTCAAAATCATTTCTTCTTCCGCATGGTTTCGTTCGAACCGTCACCAGTGAATTCGGTGGGTGATCAGAGATAGTGCACGTGCCGCTAGCTATGTTAGCGATTTCCGCAGGCACGTGTGAGACACGCATGTCCAAGATTCGTAGGACCCCTGTAGCACTCAGGATCGACTTTTCATTCCTAAGCCAAAGTAGCAACTTTCTGAGATATGCGTTTGTTTGAAGTAGCTTGATGCTGAACCCTTTTGCCGTACGTGAGTCTAGGACTGGGTGAGCTCTGTGCAAGATATTATACCATGAGAGATAAAGTTGGACCACGATTCAACCCGAAATAAACCCACATCACTGCAACTACGGCGACTGTGTTAGGATTGCATGTTAGAGCCCAAACTGGTAGCTTGTTCGGTCGACAACCATATGTTTTTAACCTTTAAAACAATCGATACCTGCTAATCCCTAAGTTGTTTTGTTTGGATCGTCAGCATGTTGGCATCCCGTCCCCGGTTCGAATCAAATCCAGGCCGTCTCTAGCCGAATATGCAAAACAGACAAAGGTGGTAACAGAGCATAGTGTAGGAAGTGAGCAATTTCTAACGCTCGGATACCTCAGGTGAAGCCTCAGTGATCAAAATACCTGAGCTTTATTGCTGGTCTGTTGGAGGACTCGCCATCTGTCTGGATTGCCATACGTAATTTCAATTGAGAAAGCGGTTCCTCCAGTAGTAAGCATGTAGTATTTCGATCACTGGGACCCAATCCAAAGTGCACAGGGTTTTGGAGTTTCTCTGTCCCAACTCTGCACTCCAACACGTGTTTTGTCATTGTTTTGACTCTTAAGGTAAAAGCAGTTTCAGTCGGGTGTGGAACCCACCATATAATGGTTAACGGCTGGCGCCAAGATTTATCGAAAAGTTAACCCAAGTCGGAGCTGTAATTTCGTGCCGTGATTCGTAAAATAAACGAGTATTTCATTAACTAAAATAATGAATTCCCTGTATCGTTCTAAGAAGCTTTTCTTGCCGAGCTCAACAGAGTAATGACGTGGACATCTATCGGCAAAATGATAGCTTGAGATTGAATCCTCTTTTGCGTTTTTTCCCATGAAGGACCCAAGGCAAGTCGACATGACTTGCTCAGTGAATTAAGGGGACAGTGATGGCAGTCTTTTCAGTTGCTAGTTAAATTCAACTTACTCTACAAACGAAACGATAGGATAAAATTCAAAAGTCGGGAAAGTAAGTGGATCATTTCTTGACGTAGGCTGTCTACTTTCCCTTGTGCGGTCTCTTCAGGGTTTAAGAAAATATGCAAAAGGCAGAAAGCAGCCGTTTACAAAATAAACCAGCTAGGTATGGTTGGGACAGCGCGAGGAACATGTTTCGACTACAGCAGTATAACTAGTCTATTGTCACCGCACATAATGCAATGACTAATGGATTTATCATAGAATGAATATGACAAAAAGATGCCAAAATACTCAGAGCTGTTACTTTAATTGAGAAACCTGTATACTTGTTGACGTAAGAGATATCATTACCTAAACAAAATGAATCTCCCTGGTCATTCCTCTGGCTTATCGCCATTCTCAACACAGTACTAGTCCTCACAACTATTATAGAGGACAGAGTCGCATACTACCCTCATTTATAATCAAAAGGTTTGCAAAATAGGATCTATGGCAAACCACTAACGTCAAGTCACTTGTATGATTGCAACTCGGAGGGAATGTCGGATGTCTCCGAGATGTCTTTATTTTTGTGGTATAACGCAGTTTCGTTGTTATTTCTTCAACATAAGTTGGCAGTAAGGAAAGCCATCGCAGTTCCCCTTCTCTCAAGCAAAAAAAGGATAGTCGTTCCTTTAAGAAGACGCAGAGCAACCAATCACAGTTAAGTCAATTTCCAAGTAGCTTATTCGCTTATTTACGTTCCTTATCCAACAACCTAAAGATGAATTGCATTTGAGGCGGTAGCTGTTAGCTTTCAAACACCGCGACATGAATAAGTTGTCGAAGACATGTCTTCTTTCCGTTTGTCTCCTTCTGTTCCGCATTTCGACTGGACAACGGTTTGGGCACGGTACTAATATAGTGAGGGAGCAGCAAGTCATTGAGTTAGCTGACGGCAAACGTCTCACAGGCGTGGCCATAAATCTACCGAGTAAAGAATTTTCTCAAATCTGGGCCTACCTCGGTGTCCGATACGCATCACTTGGCGGGAGTTCTTTCAGCGCAAGTACCGAAAATGGGGGAACTATACGGCAAATCGCCTCGCCTCACCGATTTCGCCACTCGGTCGCTGCATTCTTCTACGAATCTCCAGGTGGGGTGCAGTCAATGAATTCGCTGCCTCCGGTTTGTCCACAACACATCTTAGGAGGTGCTAAGTACCTGAGTATTACCCAAGACCATCTGCTTCGGTTGGCACCGTTTTTGAAGCATCAGAACGAGGACTGTCTCACAATGAACATCTACTCACCACAGACTGGTGAGTTGAAACTGCTAAGTCTGTAATGAATTTTAGGTAGATCAGGTTTTTGAAGTTGTCCACAATTGTTCACGAAAATGTAGTCGTCATACTTAACCTAGTAATTGAGAGGATGAGGTGAATGAAACGTTACGTTTTCGAAACAAACGAACATGAGGTCAGACAAACAGGGGACCGATATGTAACAGATGAGGTTTTCAGTACTTCATATCCTAAGGCCAATTTTATTTAGCCTACCTCTGTTTATGGTTTATTATAATTACCGATTAGTGTATTGCCCACTAAATGCCGTATAGTGAGCTAAAGTAGTAGATTAATGCCTTGAAAGTATATCGAAATATGACAGAAGTACCAAAGATGTACATGTCGTCTGTTAATACTCCAATCTTCAGCGGTGTTCATTCCATCTGACCCCTGTGGTGCTCGAACCCGCAACTTCACTCTTCTCAGTCTGTTGTTAAGACCACTGAGCTACGGAGCAAGGTAACGACCACCGTACATAAATTGCTACATGTGATACAACGCCGCTCACTATCATATCTGGCAACTTAGTCGCAACAGTCATTACCTTCCCCGTAGCACAGTGGTCTTACCCACAGACTGGCAGCAGTCAAGTTGCGATTTTTAGTCCTATAAGGGTCAGATGGATTGCCTATTGATGACAATTCCCAAAAGCATGAGACGGCCACATAATGCTTTTACGGTATTGTCATAGCCGTCTGATTGCGTACAAATGTGATGCATATCTACTTATACCATTCGACCGTCCATACTACTCATTTGTTCTAATCTAATGATTTCTCAAGTTCTCCGGTAACATGCTACTATACCTGACTTGAAGTAACACAAAGCTCGTAAATTTCAACTATTATTGTCAGTGTGTAATCGTTTTCTGAAGCGAAGCGTAAGGAATTATAAGTTCATCAGTCATCAACCTTTGAGCAGGCTTGGCCTGAACGACATGGTCTGGCGGATTGTGCCAAACATTTACCACTATCCATTAGCAGCACGGGGGTGCACAATATCGTCATATCCCGAAATAAAATTTTGCACCATTTTCCATGTGTGTTGCATGGCGTTCGTAAGTGGAGTACCGGCCGCAGTATGGGGAAGTAACCGGTATGTAATATGCGGTGGGCACTATGATAGCGAATCACAACCGGAGATACAGGAAGGTATAGAGCCCTAGTTTATCGCACCGGTCCTCCTACGGCAAGCACCGTAAACTCGGAATGAGCCTAGTAGCGACGTGTTGGACCCGTTGGATCTTCTGTAACTGTTCTGGTGGGATTAGACAGTAGGCGATCAAACCGTACTCTAGTATTAGTCTTATGTTGGAAGAGAATAGGCGAGATCAAATCACTTCAAATCAAGTGCAGAAACTGCGTTTGTGCGTCCAAAGCATGCGCAGCCCGTTTGGGTTTGACTTGTTCGTGTTATCTACTGGATTCAAATCACAGTTCCTCACGGAAGAAAAGGATATGGCGGTTGGTTGTCATTGGTTTAGGGTCCACTGTCACTGCCATTCTGCAGGTTCACTGATACCGACTTTGGCTGAGCTGACTGGAAGGTGAACTTCCGCAACTAACAGGAAAAAGCTGTTGAGGTCATGCGGAAATAGGCCACAGCCGTCAGCATGCTAATCACCCCTCATTTTCAGGTAATGGTTAAGATAACATTTTTGCCTGATCTTGTCTTCACCCACGAGGAACATATTATTTATGTATTGGTTGTGGGCTGACATTTGGGTAGCAGTGATCATACAGTCATCAGTTGCAAGTTCATCTGGTATGGTTCATCTGGTATGCGAAATATTCTCATGAGAACCGTGCGTTGGTGAGCATCAGTACACTCTACGACCGCTCCGCCCAGCTTGTCAGTGCCACAACTTGGTCGTTTCCCGCCGGAAAACCCCGGGTAGTTCCCTTGCTCGATTTCGTCAGTGGTCAATGTTATATTGCGGAGAAGAAAAGCCGAAAGTTGACATGTCACGCCAGATGATTGGTTGCGGTTAAGCAAAATGAAAGCGAAAATATCAACAGAAATTAGTGGACAATCACAAATTGCCAGCTTGACGGTTACAGTGTTCCCCTTCTAAGCTGTACACGGTTTTATGTATTATCCAAGTTATCGTCTGTGGTTTTCAGGTAAAATAGTGTGTTGATTTGTATTTGTTTTTCTACTGTTTCTGTGGGCCTTTTGGGTTACGTGATATGGCTTAGCACGACAAATGCATCGTTGACGCGAGCCTTAAATATGAATGACCTGGGAGTTGAAATAACAACGGTTGAGGGAGTATTCCATGTGCAGCAAACATGCAGCGAGAAGAAGTTTCTTCGACGCTCCGACCGACTGTATTGTTCTGCCAATTTAAGATAATGACCTCTCGCAGATTTCTGTTGTGAATTAGCTTCAATAGGTAATGGCATAAGTGATTAGGGTTGAAAAACCATGATTAAATCATCACGCAAACGCCGATAACGTCGTCTGGAAATGCCTAGCACTCTGGGACGCCATTCGTATGACAAGTGGCGCAGCCCCTTAATACTTTTGGTCGCCCGACGTTGCGAAATTTCCAAAAAGGTGAGATCCAGCTTTAGCCATGAGTAGAATGTTTGAATTAAATATTCTATATGTGGGCACATGCATGTTGGAAGGAGTTATTGGAAAATAGACCATTCGATGTGTCTGAAATCTCTCCGTGGAATCTACACTATTTGTATCCTCTTATTCGATGATTTTTCGGACTGTTCCGAGCAGCCGAGACCTTTCTGGACCAGCACACCGAGATCATTTTCGTGGGAATAGTGTTGCAGGTGCTGCTCCCTGGCTTGTAAGGGTGAACCATTCGGTGTCGAAAATGGAGTGTTGGACACAGCCACATTTGAAGAAAAGGCGATTTTGGACCGACTATCCATAGATTCCATCAGTGTCGCTTTGAAGCTGGATACTGCCTTCTGGACATCTAGTCGCTCGCTAAACTTTGATGTCATTGGCTAAGAGTAAACAGTTTGAGGTGATTTGGCTCACTAGATTGTTAATGAAGATCCAGAAAAATCGGAGGCCTAGTACCCAGTCAGTAAATTCAATTAATTGGTTACGAGTGCTCCATAGACAAGGGCATGCGGTGGATCTAAACCGTTGAGTAAGAAGCAGAACCAAAAATGGATGTTAGTACGCGATGCAGCAGAATGATGGTATTGATCATCGTCGACTCAAGAGACATGGAACAACTAAGTAGACCAACTTACTCGCTGCACGCAAACTGCTCAGAGAAGACAAAGTGACATTTCAGAAAAAGATGGCGAAAACTTTCAGCGCTAAACAAAACGGGTGTATGAACATATCAATGGACTATGAAATATGAGGCAGGAGCATTCCTTAACTCAGAATGCCAGAGGGACATACATGAACGTCTATGAGAGCAGCAAAAGCGTTATGGACGCAATATGCTCCCACATTTCAGTGGGTTTAGCCATCGGACAATCCTGGAGACTTGTTGTTCCTTCTACTGGACTGACCTGCATACATTTCCCATTAAAGCTACGTATATATATATATATATATATATATATATATATATATATCACAAACTGTCTGGAAATATTTTCCATCGGAACCATGGTGGAATAGGAAAAGCGGGTTAGAATAAAAATAAGAAAATACATGCAATTTTTGTTCCTTTTCTACACTCAGGTTTGTTGAGCATTTTTGTTGCTTTTTATTGATGAAGAAGGGGAATCACCGCAACAAGCTGGTATGCACGTCGTTCACGGAGTCCGGTTTTGAGCTATGGTGTCCAACGTTTCCAACAAACTGCATTCAACATCCTTGGGACCCTATCCAGGGAGTCGGGAGGAACCAACCGTGGCCAGCTCACCTGTCAGCTTTTCTTCCTAATTCTCCAAGTTGTAGGCTGTTCACCACACAGCCTCCTCCAACCCTGTCCAGCTTCCGCGAACAATGCACGACGCGGAAGACCCAGAACGGCCATACGCAGTACGTGTCCGGGCCATCGTAGTTGACATAGCTAGACAACCGCCTCGAGGGAGTGGCTGTCTTTACCCAAGACAAGCTGTCTGACTTCAGCGCTGGTTATGTAATTCAGCCACCACACACGGTCGATTGACCACAAGCAACGGTTCGCGGAGACAGACAGTCGACCTAGATCGTCGGTACGATTAGGAAAAGTCTCCCAACGGTACAACAGTACAGCGCGGACAGTAGCACTATAAACCCGCCCTTTGATGAAGAGATGGATGTCATTTTGGCGCGACAAATGCCTCAGCCTGGAGAAGACGAGACGAGCTCTTGAGATACGCATCGAAACCTCGTTTCCAAGAGCCCAACCAGCAGTTTTACAGCTTCCCAAGTAGGAAAAACTCTATACTACTTCTATCGTTTCTCCATCAAGAGTGAGTGCATGCAGGCGTGGATAGCAGTCTTGAGAAAGTGCTTTGCACTTGGATGGTGAAAATTGCGTGCCATACTACGACGCTTCAATCGTCAGGCGGTTAAGTGCAAGTTGGACCGCCTGCCGACCATCACCCAACTAGACGATACCATCAGAGTAATCCAACTTAACCACCCGACTACCTGGGTGGAGCTCAACGCCAGCGTTCAACAAGTCTACTAGAACATTTTTAAGAACATCCTTAATGGCAAAGTTGTAGACGAATGGAGAGATAGGGCATCGTTGTCGAACCCCACTGGTGACTACAAAAGAAGACGAAAGCTTGCCATAAGTCCTAACTCTACCCGAGGTCAGACTGTACAGAACACGCGCAATGGAAACGTACTTCCGGAGAATACCATTCCTCAACAGACGGTGTCACAGTGCAGCCTTTTGGACAGAATCAAAGTCAGCACACGTATTCAGAAACACAAAAATCGTTAGCTTTGGATACACATGGCGGAGTTTGAGAATTTGGCGGAATGTAAAAGTCTGGTCTATGCAGCCGGGACCAGGGCGGAACACAGCCTGTTCTTCTCGCTCTAAAGATTCACACGTTGGGGATAGCCTGCGAAGTATGATGGACACCAGAATATTGTAAACGACAGGAACCAAAGTTATGCCCCTGTAACTGTAGCAATGTGTGCACAGGCCCTTTTTGAAGATGGGGACGACTATCGACTTACTCCAGGGTGATGGAACCTCTTATTTTGCCCGGACTTCTGAACACAAAGCAGTGTTCTCGAACCAGCGAAGAGCCCCCATTTTTAAATAGAGCAGGAGGTAGACCATCAGGTCCGGGTGCCTGATAACGCTTTATGCAGCAGAGTTCCTGCCGAATTTCCTGGTGAAAGGGAGGATCAGTTGGGACAATCCACTCATCACCGATGCGAGACCCAATGGGAAACTGATGAAGCTGTCGGCCAGGAAAACTTCGAGTAAAACTGTTCGGTCCATCGTTCCGACAGCCGTTGAGGATTAGTGATTAGGGAGCCATCAGCTTCGCAGCTTTTTTCGCTTACTCCTGATCGGAAGCCTTCGGTGACTCGGATAAGGTGCAACAGTTTTCTGGTATTACCAGAGAGATTAGCAAGTTCAAACTAACATGTTCGCACGACTAGGTCTCACGATCCTTTTGTAAGCTTCTACGCAAGGCTCTATCTAGGGATCGACGTTCCTAACTACATCTGGTGTCGGCCGGGATCAAACGACGTCTCTTCATCAGCAACAAGGCGGCAGTGCCGCTCCAAGTTGTCGGCAGGTGACAAGCGAATCCACAACTGACAGTACTGGCAGAAATTTAAGCGTCTTTGATACGCATTCATTGCGAATTGAGACCATCGTCAGAGATGAAGTAAGTAATGTTGGCAGCGAAGCCTGGTACTTGACTAACCTCGAAGAATTTTGCAGATTTTCGGCATTCAGTCGGTAGTGTGTACATCTGAATTATTCTCCGAAATGCATGCAAATTTTGGGACGAACCAGTGCATGATCGGAGTCCAGACAAGTTGACCACTACGATCGGCAGTCTCTTACGGTTCTGCGCCATCTGTAGCTTATTACTATGTGGTCAAGCTGGGACAATTCTTGTGTTTGACAAGGCGAGCGCCAGGTAGCAGTCTGTCTCTCCGAATGCCGAAAATTTGTACTCGAAAGAAACAAGCTTTGACCAGAATAAAGAGTCAGTAGTCTATCTCCATAGTCTGATCGGCTACTGCCAAGTTCAAAACTACCCCCATGATGGTGCTCGTTTGGTGGCAGGCGGTCCACTCCTGCGCTAAAATTTCCCGCAAGTATGACAGTATCAGACTTTTAGAGGGACGCAGAAGCTCATGTAGCTGTTGGTAAAAGCAAATATTGACTACATCTGGGCTGCTATTTGTAGGAGCGAATGTGGAGACGACAAACGAGGCACGCGTATTATTTCGTCGCTTACTTTACCTACATGAATCTCGTAGTCTGCACATAGCCGACTGTTGACTGGGATCCAGTCAAGCAAAGCGACCTCAACCCTGTCACTCTGTGCAACTTCGACACCAGCTTGGCCAAAAGTGACGGTCTCTGGATCTCCGGAAAGGCGCAACTAGTATTTGACATCAGGGTTTGTCGGGGAAGTCATTAACAATGAACAATGATTTATAACGGGTGAAAAAACAGGTGCTTGACATGTCCCGTAGGGTGTTTATCGTGACAAAAACAGAGAGCAAGGGATAATGGAGTCGTCAGTTCGGGCGATTAGAGATGTAACTGCACTGTCATATTAAGGGAGTTTGAAATGAGTACGTACGCACACAAAGCAATAGGGAAGTGGTTATTGATCAAATAATAGGCGAGAAAAATAAAAAAGGATAGCAAGGACAACGCTTACTCGTGTGCAATTATCTTGGGTCGATCGGATACAGAAATCCAGTTTCTATAGTAGTAGCGTTTATCAAATTTCGTGCAATGAGTTTAGAGTGCCTCATTCTCGAGTAGGGTTATGGCACTATCTACTGTCTGTCGTGCATTAGTGCCAGCATCTGGTAGTCATGAGCTATATCACGTAGTGTAAATGTGATAAGATATCGTCAAGGCGTGTTTTGAAAATGGAGGGTGTGGATGCATTAATTACATGTTCCGGGAGGGCGTTCCAAGGCTGTGCCACTCGAAGGGAGAAATAGTTTCGCCGACATTCCAGGTGGCTGTACTGCGTAACTAACTTAAACTGGTAACTTCTTAGCGAGGTGTTTTGACTGAGTATTAGAAGGGAATGGCATGGCTGGTTGGGGTTTCTCAGGATCTGGTACACCATTATGAGATCGCCCCTTAGACGCCGATAAAATCCACTGTATATTTTGAGAGTCTTCAGCCTGAGTGGATAGGTGAGGCCGGTTAAACCTCGGACGCTGTTCGTTGCCTCTAGGCTGTGGAGTATCGAGCGCGGTGAGATGGTACTTGAGCCAGGGTTGCCACGCTTGAATAGCGTATTCCGCATGCTGATGACGGTACTGGCGTCTTGCAACCTGATTTCGGAAAGGCAACAGAGGTCCACCGAGAGTGTCTCAAAAGTGCAGGCTAGACAGACTTTTCGTCTGATCTGCATCATAGTGCGCACATTGAACGCTGCAAGGTCGAACGGAGAACCAGGACGAAGGAAATCTTGGGCTTCGGTTGAATGTGCAGATGTTGTGACCACCGGGCAACCAACACCAAAATTTTTGGCTCAGAACTCTGTCAGATGAGACCAGTGAGCTGTAGTTGACGGTGACGGGGAAAGACGTAAGTACTGTTGAAGAACGGGGCGTGGGACGATTGTGAGCGGGTGTTGAGCAGCAGAGTCAGTAACGCCACTAGACATAGCAAGTGGGAAAGTGGTAGTGTAATCCATTCATGGAAGCAATAGTTCAGAAGCTGAGGTCTATGCACAAGCACAGCCCCCATCGTGTATCTATACCATTCATTCAAAGGGACTGAAAACAGCAGCAAGGCAACAGGTAGCATTTTGGCTCAGTTCTTTCAACGCTGCTTAGACCAAAACCAGGTTCCTGCCATGTGGAAGTTTGGAATAATAACTCCGATTCATATAACATGAAGCAGGACTGAGCCCTCAGACTAGCGCCCAGTATTTCTTCTCCCTGCACTATCTAAGTTAATGGAATCCATGAATACCGATGTGTTGGTGTCAGCTAGAATAGCGTAACATTATTGATCCCGAGCAACATCACTTCCGTCGACAGCCGTCGTACATAAGAAATTATTAGTAGCACGGAGTAATTAGACCCGGTCAGTTTATGCCGGGGAGGACGTTAACCTAATCCACATGGACTTGTCGTAGATGTTTCATTGTCCACATCATCGGATTCTACTCTCAAAATTTTTGTATTACTTCATCGGTGACCATCTCCTGAGTTGGATCGCCAAGTTTCTCCTTCAAAGACAACTAGTGGTCAGAGCTCCGGGCTGCTTACTTTTAACTGACACCATAAATTCGAGTGTGTGATGGTGGCTGAAAGCTGGGGCGAAGGGAATCGCCGCGGTAACGATAGACCGGGAGCCAAACAGACGAAGGGGATATAAATTAAAAACAGCTGCGAGCCAGGAACGTATCCCTGCGGCACACCACATGAGCCACCCTGGCAGTCGGGGTGAGTATATGTTAATCTCACTTGGATTATTTTATTGTTTAGGTGACCTTCCAACTCGGTGGGCATAGAACGGTTGATACCGAAGGTACCAAGCTTAAGGAGAACTGAGTGATTAACTCAGCAGAATGCCTTAACAAGTTTATGCATATCACATATATGGGGATTCATTTGTTAAGCACCATGGTCCATGAGTCCTGAGTAAGAAGTAGCATGATGAGATAAGGTTGTCAGCGTCTGAAATCATATTGGACATTGAAAATTATTTGCAGACTTTAAAATATCGCGCCAGTGCATCCGCGATTATTGATTCCATCGCTTTTGATAAAACAGGATGGAGAGCAGTAGGTCGGCAGTTGGCAGGATCCGATCGATTACATAATTTTAATATCGAAATGTACGTATAATATTAATAATAATATATTATTACGGTTATTATTATTGGTCAAAGGGTTGACTCCAGAAGTGGTTCCGGAAGGACACACTTTTCTGGCGTTTTCCTGATAAATGGTGTGTATTCTGATTTGGACCGGATTTTGAACGAAATCCCCCCCACTACTCTTCAAATGAGCTTCATGGGTTTCACGGGTTTCGCGGGTTTGCGCAGAACGAGTAAGCGTAGCTTTTCGGTGGTTCTGCCTCGGGATCTTACGGCAAGGTCCTGATCTCGTCGGTAGGTACCAGATGTTGTGGGTCTCGACGCAGTAGTGGTGTTCAGCACAAGAATTCAGCGAGTTGACTGTGGGAACGTGGATACCTGGAACAAGAGAGTGGTGTAGGTAAATTCGGCAAAGTTGGATAGAAGCAAAATGATAGAAGCGCCGCGTGTTAGCTTGGCAAATGGCCAGATCTTAGCAACGTGGAAGACCAGCGAGGTAAGAGCCAAGCGTCTAGGCGCTGTTTGAAGGCCTCCGTATTGGGCGCTGAGACAACAACTTCAGGGAGGGCGTTCCAAGCGAAGGCAATACGCACACCGAAACTGTTTCTTCGACACAGAAGTCGACTGCTACGAGTCATCAGTTTGAGTGAGTGCCCTCGAAGATGATCTGTACGGGCGCGGACCAGCAATCTTGCGTTTGGGTGCCTGTTATTAGTCAGGACGGAATAAGCTAAGATAAGGTCGCCGCGAAGCCTGCGATATTTCAACGGGAAGAGGTTAAGGGCCACCAGACGCTCCTCGTACGAGAAGTGGGATAATCCGTCCACTCTCTTAGTGGCTCTGCGCTGTACAGTTTCTAGCATGGCCTCGTCCTTCTTCAGGTACGGCGGCTGGACAAGTATGTTGTACTGCAGCAGCGGACGTACTAAAGTGCTATAGAGACGGACAAATGTCTCTCTAGGGAAAGACCCTAGAGCAAGTCCAAGGAGGGCCAGGCGAACGCTAGCCTTTCGCGCCAGTGTAGCTACATTGGCGCTCGGGCTCAGGTCGGCGGATATTATGGTCCCCAGGTCGCGTTCCTGGGATGTGGCTTTAAGATGCACACCGCCGATATTGTACGGATTAGCCAAACCTTGCCCAATGTGCATGACTTTGCACTTGTCGATGTTAAACGGGAGCGAATTTTTCGAGGCCCAAGAATAAGCAGCATCGATATCTGTCTGGAGAAGTGCCTGAGCACTTGGCCTGCGGATAGGTCGCCATATCTTAGCGTCATCCGCATAAAGCAGTATGTGGCTGCTGATACAGGATGGGAGGCCGTTGATGAACAAATTGAACAGCAGGGGTCCGAGGATGGATCCCTGGGGCACCCCGGTCGTTGCAGCCAGAGCGCTGGAGAGTGCGCCGTTTACACGAACTCGGTAGGTGCGGCCAGACAGGTAGGTACTTGAAGCGTCCCGTACTCTGTGCCCAGAAACAACTGAGACAATCAATTAGATTGCCTTGGTCCTGATTACGTCATTCCCATCATTTTTATCTGCTTATCTATGTTACTAAGTGTGGACCCTATATATTGCGTTTTTTCTGCCTGTATTGCGTTGCGACTGACGAGAGCAATCGAAATGTTAACATATCGCAACCTCTGTCTTCTTACTGCGTTAATGAGGTAGGTACTTAGCCAACAGATTGTTTGCTGGTCGATCCCCAAACTCGGCAGTTTACTCAACAGCAGTGCGTGATTGACTCGGTCGAATGCTTTTGAGAAATCCACGTAAACCACGTCAGTTGGAGTATGATTGTCTGCCTCTGCAGTCCAGGAATCAAGGGCTGCGAGGAGATTCGTGGTGCACGAGTGAGCCCTGCGGAACCCGTGCTGTTCCGGGGCTATTAAGGACAGCCTTTCTAAATGGCAGCGCAAGAAATCGTCTATGATACTCTCCATTACTTTGGAGGCAGTGGGAAGCAGTGCTATCGGGCGATAATTAGAGGGTTTGTCCTGTCACCACCCTTGTATATCGGCGTTATGACCCCTTGCTTCCAAGCATTCGGGTATTCGGCACTGGTGTAGGAGCGGCTGTATAGTGAGGCAAGCGGCTCGTCCAATACCGTAGCGCACTCACGTAGAAAAATGGGAGGGATCCCATCCAAACCCGGCGATTTGTCTGTCCTTAATTTTTTACTTTCTCCAGGACTTTCTCTGATGTAAACTGCACGGGATGTCTGGCAGCGATGGGGGTAAAATTAGCGCCTTCCATTGTACTGCGTGCGAAGGTGCCGAAAACGGACTCGTACTGAGTCTTCAGCAATTCCGCAGCTGCTTTGTCCGACGTTGTGGTATTGCCTGCGGGTCTGAGCAGGCTGCCAACGGCAGCGCGCGATTTAGTGAGAGACAGGGTGACAAAAAGCCAAGCGGCTTTTGACAAAAATTGTCTTACACCGCTGTGTTGTATCCGGACATGACGATATTGTTGGTCTCTTGACTGGACCAAACACGGCAACTCTAATACAGTGAACTCATTCTCGTGCTTCTTACTTAATAATCCAATCAATGGAACTGCTGATATAGAGCAGAATTCTAGGAACAGGGTGGTAATTTCTTTGGCATAAATTTAGCAGGCATTATCTTACTTGGAAATTATTGAGAATAACTGCAGATCGGGGTGCGGATGAGAGGATTGTCCTGTTCTCCGAGCCGGGCATTTCGGTTGCAGACGTTTCGCTACTAGACTAGGCAACATCTTCAGTGCGGATATGCTGTCCTGATTCGCGGTCTCGCAAACCAATGTCAGCTCCGAGTGACTATTGATTGTTGCTTGCTTCGAATGTCAACCTTCGATCTGTTTACGTGAGCCGGTTGAGTGGGCACCACTTCTCCTTGTCGATCTGGTGCCTAATGCTGGCTTAACGTGCAGAGCTTCATAGACACCCTCCAGCTCCAGGTGTTTGTTGATTGAGTTCCGGCCAGAATGCGAAGCCTCGAGGAACTCACGCGCTGTGCGGTTTCTTGCTCTTCCAACTATTTCAACGTTCTCCAGATCGAACTGATGTTTCTCGGCATCAATGTGTACTGACATTAAGCATTTCTCATCGTGGCGGCGGATGGCCAGACTATGTTCGTGCAGTCTTGTGTCAAGTTTCCTTCCAGTCTGGCCTACATAGTACTTGTCACAGTTCTTGCAGAGTATTTTGTAAACTACACCCGATGTTTCTTTCTTAATGAGTTTGCCCTTCACCTTAATAGGTTTACTTCGTATGGTTTTCGTTGTTTCGTGTGCAGCAGTTATCCCGCGAGGTATTGGAATCCTCGCTGCCATTTCAGAAATCCCATGGATGTAAGGTAGGATAATCGTTCTTCTTTCTGTTGCACATGTGGATGCGGGTTGTGACTGGCTCGTCGACATCAAGCGGCGTAGAATAAAACTTCTAGGGTAGGAATTTCGCTGAAACATAGTAAGTAGGTGGTCTTCCTCTGCCTTCCTCAACTTCGCTTGTATATGGTCGGATGGTTACTGCGATAGTTTAATGTCTGATCGGTGTGGGTCGCTTTCCGATAAACTGTTGTTTTCAGTGACCCAGGAGCATGTCTTCTCACGAGCACGTACAAGAATTGCAACAAATCATTATTCTCTTCCTCTTTGATGAAATGAATACCGGAAAATATATTGTTGATTAGTTGATTTATTTCTTGTAGTTTGGAGCGTTTGAGGATGACAAAAGTATCGTCTAGGTAATGTATCCGACCATATACAAACGAAGTGGTGTGAGGACGCTTTTCAAACGGGCCCAACAACATTGTAGCACGCCGCCACTGAGGAAGGCGGAGGAAGACCGCCTATTTACTATGTTTCAGCGAAATTCCTACCCTAGAAGTTTTATTCTACGCCGCTTGATGTCGACGAGCCAGTCACAACCCGCATCCACATGTGCAACAGAAAAAAGAACGATTATCCTACCTTACATCCATGGGATTTCTGAAATGGCAGCGAGGATTCCAATACCTCGCGGGATAACTGCTGCACACGAAACAACGAAAACCATACGAAGTAAACCTATTAAGGTGAAGGGCAAACTCATTAAGAAAGAAACATCGGGTGTAGTTTACAAAATACTCTGCAAGAACTGTGACAAGTACTATGTGGGGACAAGACTGCACGAACATAGTCTGGCCATCCGCCGCCACGATGAGAAATCCTTAATGTCAGTACACATTGATGCCGAGCAACATCAGTTCGATCTGGAGAATGTTGAGATAGTTGGAAGAGCAAGAAACCGCACAGCGCGTGAGTTCCTCGAGGCTTCGCATTCTGGCCGGAACTCAATCAACAAACACCTGGAGCTGGAGGGTGTCTATGAAGCTCTGCACGTTAAGCCAGCATTAGGCACCAGATCGACAAGGAGAAGTGGTGCCCACTCAACCGGCTCACGTAAACAGATCGAAGGTTGACATTCGAAGCAAGCAACAATCAATAGTCACTCGGAGCTGACATTGGTTTGCGAGACCGCGAATCAGGACAGCATATCCGCACTGAAGATGTTGCCTAGTCTAGTAACGAAACGTCTGCAACCGAAATGCCCGGCTCGGAGAACAGGACAATCGTCTCACTACCTTACTTGGATCGTTTACTAAAGAATTCCCCTGCGCACCGAGAATGGCGAAAGTTTTTACCTATTTTCATTCGTGCCATCATAGGTATCACCCGGATTTACACGCTTCTCCAGTCTTTTTCTGCATTTGAATAGACCACGTTAGTGGCAGTCCTCGTATTGGGCCAAAAGTAATGCACCGGAATTCAGATAGCAGAGTCTTATGGTCAGGAAAATGGTTTCCCATCAGTAATGATTTCATATTTGAAGACAGATGAAAGTCAGATGGTGTAACGTTTGGAGAATATGGAGGATGGGGAAGTATTTCCTTGCCACAGGACTGCACTTCTGTCTGAGCAACTTGTACCTTTTGAGCTGGACACGCGTCTATTTCTTGATAATCACCCTTACTTGGTGTAGTAGTGAAGCCTAGTATGTTCCCCTAACACTGACACAATCGTTATTACTCCATTCTCATCCCAGAAGACTGTGAGCACAACCTCATTGGCTGAGGTCTGGACATGGCCTTCTTTGGAGGTGGTAATACAACATCTTTTTATCCTTTTGACCGGACTTCGGCTTCCGGATCATAGGGATATACATTTTAGCGGGAGCCCGGATAACGACTCCAAAAGTCAGAAAGTTGCAGGGAAAGCTACGTTTGTACAGCAAAAGCTCCTCTGTTTGCCTAGATATAACTAAGCGACACGCTTGGACGCGGCTAGCTACGGAAACGCAAAGGGCACAGCACACCGGAGTGGTCACACGTTGGAACCCAAAAAGGGCCAAACAAAATGACAATGCTCAACTCAAACAATAGAACTTAACTACCAGTTCAACAAACTGCAGCGGTCACCTAATTGTACAGTGAAATAATAATTTTGGTTAGGATTTTACACAGGCAAACCAGGCGAATCTACAGACCGCTACATAGCCCTAATCCAGAAGGGACTGTGTAAGCAATCATTCAATCTACATGAGGACTGTCCGTCGCAGGCCAGCCTTCCACGAGACCAGGTTGCGAAACTTAATGCAGTTTCTGGTGACGAATCATGCAATCGGACCCTACCGGGCTCCCACACCTGTTTTCCCTACGGTGTCAAAACGGAAAAATTGGGGGGGGGGTGGGTTCATCAGATTCAAGTAGCTTGCTGAACAGGAAGTTAGTTGTGCTTCCAGATGATGTGTGGGGATTCAGCAAAACGTGAAACCAAGATGCTAACCAACGACCGACGATGTATGTAGAAAACAAGTGAAAAAGAGCAACGTGAACGTGCAGCAACACAGAAAACTGTGCAAAGCAAAAGCGCGCAAAGCTGTTCTTGGGTTTTCAACATGTTTCTATCCTTTTCGGTGGTTTCAAACCTTTTTATCTATTTTTGGGGGATTTTGGAAAGCGTTTGTAGGAGGATGGAAACGAGCAAAGTTAAACCTGCTCTGTGTAATATAAAAAACGCTAACAACTTCGGAATAAGGAACTGGAGGTTTGAGCTTTCTACCACGTCGCTTGGTAGTAGGGCGAGTAGGTGCTCTGTCGGTTGAGACTGTAGGTTTCACTGGAGCGCAGTGACGGGTCCTATGTTGTGGAACTGGCCGTGATGATAATGGCTGCGGAGCTTCTGCGTGCACCGAGGAGTTAGAGCTGTCGAGAAATGCTGGCTTGACTCGGTCGAGGTTGATTTGCAATGGTAAATATCTTGTCGGTTCTGCATACAACATTGTAAGGTCCAGAATAAGGAGGTGGGAGTAGCCGGCGTACGCTGTCAATGCGAACGAGCACCTGTGTGCAAGTCGGTAAGCGTTCGTTCAGGTTTGTACGCAAGCTATGTGCTCTGGGCCGCACTGGCTGTAGCTGTCGCACATGATGAGATAGGCAAGCTGCGTATTCGTCATACTCGAAATTCGTTGGCACTTTTAGCGAGACAACTTCACCAGTCAAGTGCTGCGTGCAGCCAAGGACTATTTGCCCTCTTGGACCTATTCTAGCTGTTATCTTCATGGGGTATTTAGAGAATAACCAACTACGAATAACCATAGAAAAGGCGTAGTTCTACGCCTGGTGTATAGACGACACTATTGGAACATTAATTAACAACGCCTCACTAATTGCCAGCATAATCGGGTTTTTATATTACGTAATGACACTCCGAACGATGTCTCAGGGTTCACGCAATGAACGGTTGCCATGATGTGCTTGGTGAACAATGGTATAATATGGATAAAAAATGTCAAGACTTGACAAGTCCCATGGGGTCGTTTGTGAGAATAACGGTAGTTCAATGAAGCTACGCAAAAGGGCAAAACACATCTGTGGACTCACCATATTATCCACGTTAACGCATAGGTATGTCCGTCTAACCCGATTTCGTGGGGTTGGTGAGCACAATGTTTGTCTGCGTCTGGTGGACACTCAATGAATAGAAATCAGATCAAGTAATGTAAATGGTGTGAAGAATTCTCGACTCGTTTTTTAAAATTGTGTAGTGTGGTTGCGGAAATGACTAAATTCGAAAAGCGTTCCACGATTAATAAACTCGAAGGAAAAACATTACGGCGACACTCAAGCCGACTGTATTGGGTGGCAGCTTATAATTTAGGACCCCTCAATACTCTATTACAGATAAGCTTCAGGTGGCGGCAGGCGTGATCGGGGTTTTTCAAAATCTTAAAAGCCAGAATAAGGTCACCCCGTAGACAGCGACATTTTCTGCTGTACGCTCTCAGGGCTTTCAGCCGTCTATAGTATTGAAGGTGGGACAACCCCTTTACAAGTTTCCTTGCTGGTCTCTGTGCGGTCTCCAGTGCAACCAGGTCGCGTTTTAACTAGGGTCGCTAAGTCTGGATCGCGTACTCTACATGGGGCCTCACATACGCATTGAGCATTTGGGGGAAGGTGGAGGGATCGAACCTTCCGAATGCCCTCCGTAACAGACGAACATGTTATTTCGCGGTTTTGTATTCCTTCAATGACTGCGCCGAACAGCCGAGGTCGTCTTGGATCACAACTCCAAGGTCTCGATCTTGTGAGGCGGTTTTCAGATTGTCGTCTCCAAGCTTATATGCGTACGTGGGCTCGTAGTGGACATGCACGACTTTGTACTTGCCCGAGTTAAACAGAAGTACATTTGATTTTGACCATTCAAAAGTGGAGTCTAATTCACGTTGCAACATATCATGAACTCATAAGTAGCAGGATTTTAGTTGTAAATCTCGTAAGGTTTTCATCCCAACAGTTCACAAAATACATAGCAGAGCCTAGTCCGGAAAAGCGCTAGACGCGTTTCGCCCTATTGGGGCTAGTCAGTGGCGCGCATTCCCTCGGTCCTCTAAGGAGGATCGAACCCATGACCGCTAGAGGCAGATGCCAACTAGCCAGCAGCTTAAGCCACTGAGCCATGGGGACTTTGGCTGGGCTACATAATTTGCAGCCATAGCTTGATGTCATTGGCAAATGTCAGGAAATTTGACTTGATGACACTTGAAGGGTCGTTAGTGAAGGATATGAATAACCGCGGCTCTATCACCGACCCTTGTAGAACACTGCAGTCTACATCAATTGGATCAGAAAATGAGCCACGAACTAGAACCTGAAGGCGATGCCGAAATAGGAAGTTCTCCATCCACGCAAGGACAGTGTAACTAACTCTGTATGGTTGCAGCATTTTTATTAGGATACGGTAATCTATGTGGTCGAATGCTTTGGAAAAGTCTAGGTAGATGCCATCAATATCGCTCCCATTGTCGGCTATCTCGATCCAGCTGCCACCGAGAAGCAGTACATTGGTAATACATGACCAAGGCCGACGGAATCCGTGTTTCTCAGTAGCTATGATATTAAACATTTCGAAGTAGCTCAATACAGTCTCAGCTATGATCGATTCCATCACATTTCTGAGCACCGGGTCGTCGACACTGCACAGAAAGCAGAGAACATGTTAGAAGAATAAAACCAATGTCATTCGAAGATCCGTTTCACTATGGAAACAGAGTCGGGGAAGAGGTTTCACTTTTTGGGGACTTTCTTAAAATAAAGACCAAATGAATCATTAATATGATCAGTTTATCACAAGTCTAGCTGGACAGGGCAGTATCTAAACTTCAACCGTTACTGCCGGATGAACTCTAAGCAATCCTTGGTTCACACTTATTACACGACAGCGTGCCGAATCTGTTCCGAAGAGCCAATCACGGGTGAACTGCAGCGTATTGTATCCACGCTACACGATAGTGGGCACCCTAGTAAAATTATGGCGAGGTTTAGGGAGGAAAATCCTCTAAGGATGATACAACCTGATGTTCCAAAGAAGTAAACATTCATCACCCTAGCTTACAAAAAGGGAACTAACTGAGAAGAGGTTCCGCCACGGTCTACGACCATCAATAAAAAGGGGTTATGATGCAGCTGAGCTAGTGCAAATGCATCCGACGAGAAAGTTGCTGCACCAATCCAACCTAGATTAACCTCACTCACAAGTCACCGCCTCCTGCGTTTACCCATTTAACTGTACGTACGTTAGTACTTATGTATTGGTCCGACTGAGAGAAGGTTATCTACAAGAATTATGGAGCATGTTCCGCTAGGCCTCGCGATGAGCGGCAATAAGCTACCCGCCAGCTCTATTGCTCGACACCTACTCGATTGTACTCGATTGTACTCGATTGTACTACGCGGAACTCGTTCAAGGTCGTCAGTAAGCAGAACAGTCCAGCACTGCTCAGGTTTGCCGAGGCTTCCGCAATCCAGCGGCTGAAGCCCAACGTGTGCAGGCAATTTGACCTCGTGTCCAGCTTAGCCTTTCCATGATAAGGCATAGGATCAGCCACTGGAAGCGATGGTTCCGATCGTCCCAGGTTCAAATTAGTTGCCTTATTGATTCCATGTCACATGCACTCACTAAATCCTCCCTCTGTACGTTTGTAAGCGACTGATTGAGAATACACGACATAAACTGAATTCAGTTTATCTCATGAAATGCTGGTTTTTCTTGTTTTTCGGAATTTCTCAAAGGAACTAGTAGCATCAAAGACTGGGAAGATGGAGTGGCGTAAAAATCCGCTTAACTCTTGGTTCTTATGCTTAAGAGAACGAGCAGAAATGCTTCGTGTCAGGATGTGCTAGATCCGACACAGAGTGTAGCTTTTAGTTGTTGCTAAAATCTTTCTACCACCCCATTAGCTGCGGGCTGGTATGCGGTTGTGCGGGAAAGCAAGTACGTTGCGTTTTCGGAAGGACTCGTCAAAGTGTGATCCTCTCTAGGCGATGCCTACACTTTGGCAGCCAAATTCAACCAGCCAGCGTTCTGGAAAACCCTGTGCAACTGTCTCAGATGAGCTGTTGGGTATTGGAATCGTTTCTGGCCAACGTGTAAATCTGTCGATATAAGTGAGAAGCTACACGTAGCATTTGCATGGAGGCAAAAGTTTGGCCAGGTCGATGTGCACGTGTGGGAAGAGAGAATCAGGAGCTGGAAAGGTGCCGAGTGGGCTTTTCGTGTGCCAATACACCCTAGCACCCTGGCGCTGTAGACACGCGCGCGCCCAAGTGTGGGCATCGTGGTCAACGTTCGGCCAGACGCAGCGTTCCGTTAGGAGCTTGTGCGAAGAGCGTATGCAGGAATAATTTAATAGATAGATGAATGTTATTCTCCGCAGTGTAAGGCACGCCTGCCAAGACATGAACATGATAATATAAATACGTGTGATCGGTAATTGTACCAACATGTCGCAAGGTAACCAGTAACATACTGGAGCTATGTGTGCATGTATATTTGTAGTTGTATGTTTCATCCTTGATACTTCTTCACCGCAGTTGGGCTAAACCAACTTACACTTAAACTAGGTCCTTTTAAGCTGGAGAAATTTCATCCCATCATATTTGGTTTGTTCTGCCTACCTGAATAATCTCCTTTTAACTTGCACACATTGCTTACGCTAATTGTGGTTATCTTCATTAACTTTATCGCGTTTGTAGCATTTATTGAATAACTTTTGGACATTTTGTAATTCTCGCGGACTCGTTGCTAGCCAGCTTCATATGATAAGTTAGCGAAGAGTTGTGTCGGCATAGCCATATAGTTTAACAGATCTGTTTTAGTTGCTAATGCTATTACAAATGGTTGGCTGTTGTTTGACATCCCCGGGGTGTCTGCACTTGATACGCATGTTGACAAGGTGCCTACCTGTCTATTACCCACTACCTCGTCCATACTGGCTCCAAGAGACAGTTCGTCGTAGCTCGAGGGGACGGAATACATGATCCTTATGCCGTGCTAGGCTCGGAGAGTGGTTCCATGCACTCAGTGTTGAGCGGACTACGGTGCAGCCACCGCCTTGTGTGCGCCTGATTCCCCAACTACAGCGTGCTTGTGTTTGCCTGTGAAGGAGTGTGGGACGTCTCCGTTGATCAAACATGACTCCCATCCACATGTCGCCTGGTCATATTTCTTCGAGTTTGCACTAGATGTGGGGTTTGTGGATGGAACTGTCGGTGGTGCGGCGCAAGCCGCCCATGGTCCCTTTAGGCGCAGGCATCCTGTGGCCTTCCACAGTGACAGGTAAATCCGAAACCGGATGCCGCCACCCATGTAAGTGTACCTCGAGGTTGAAGTTGCACTTATGATGCTTCTTCATCGCAGTTAGGCTAAACCAACTTACACTTAACCTAGGTATTTTTAATATAGATAGAAGTCATTTAACTTAATTTAGTTCGTTCAATGCTGTTACGTTGTGCCTACTCTGTGTCAGTTTTGCTTGTTTGCTTTTTCATTAAACGCTACTTTGGTTGTTAGATATCCCCGGTGTGGTTGCGCTTGATGTGAATGTTGACCAGGAACCTACTTGTCTAACACCTTCCGCCTCTATTACTGGCTTCAGGAGACTGTGAATCGTTACTAGGGGAACGGGTGCACGGTCCTTGGGGCCATGCTAGGAGCATAGAGTGATTCCAGACAGTCTGGAGCTGACTAAGGCCCAGCAGCCGCTGCTGCTGCTACTGTGCATGTTGAAGGAGTGTGGGCCGGCTCCGTTGATGCTACGTGCCTTCCGTCCTAATGCCTCCCGGTCTTATTCCTTCAGGTTTACACTGGATATAGGATGAATGGCTGCAGCTGTGCGGGTGCAGCGCAAGCCACCCATGGTCCCTCTGTAGGCGCAGGCGTCCGGTGCTGTTCTATGGATGTCACAGTGATGGGCAAATCCGGAACCGGATGTTGTCAACCATGTATGTGTGAGTGGACATGTTAGAATTTGTTAATGTGACTCTGAATGCGTGATCTTATTTGCTGTGCTCACCATAGTATGAAAGGATCAAAGGAACTCTTTGAACTGGATGCGTTTCGTGTAGTGGGGAAGATCTGGAAAGGGAACTGGCAGTGACTTTATTTAGTGGCGAGTCACATCCGCCACGTCTCAGTGTTGTTAAACAGACACGGTTTATTTTATAGATTGTAGGCTTGCCTGGCGAAAACCCACCACGTCCTGGAACACTGCCGCCGAGTTATTCGTTAAAACGGCACTATCCCGAACCATCCATCTGGCACCAGGGTTAGGTTGTTCGCCTAGCCAACCTATAGGTTGTGTAGAGATTTGAAATCTATTTGGCGCATAGTCGGAGGAACTACGGGGCAGGGACAGGTTTGTGAGACGTCATAAAAATTGGTCCTCTCTGGTGTAGCCAGTAGAACTTCTCGTAGTTTCAACTCGTGGCTTCGTTGAAACTTGTCTATGTTTAGATGAAATTATTGTGCTGCAGCCATGGCAGCTAAGTCGTTGTTGGTTCCGGGTGATGAGTTGGTTTGGTGAATTCGTGTAACAACATCCGCGACAGGAATGAGAACGCCTGAGACATGTCATGCGTCTGTCGTAAACTGAAAGACGTAGTCCAGGTGTCTGTTTTCCCGCGGATAATATCTGCCTGTCGCGCCATTGATTGCGTAGATCAATGTCTTGTAGTCTGTGCAGACTGTAAAGCGTTGACCTTCGAGATGGTGATGGAAGTATCTGATACCCAGGTAGATTACTAGTAATTCCCTCCAGAATGTGTTGTAATACGATTCGACAGGCTGCGAATGCCTCCAAAAGAAATCTAGTGGTATCCATCTATGGTCGATGCGTTGTTGGAGAACTGCACCTACAGTGGTGTCTGATGCGATAGCCGTAAGAGAAAGGGGCGCAGTCGGGTCTGGGTGAGCAAGAAGCGCTAGGTTAAAGATGATACCTTACAGCTTCTCGAAAGCCATTCTAACATGGTCTGAAAAGTAAAAGGTACGTTGATTACCGCGGAGCAAGTTAGTCACTCACTGCACAATACTCACGGTTAGGAATAAAACTACAGTAATAGTTGAAGTGGCCAAGAAATCGGTGCAGTTGTCTGAAGGAGCTAGAAGCAGGATAGTCCTTCAATTCCTGGGTTTCCTCTTGTAGAGTTTCAGTACCAACGAATGATATTTGGTGTCCAAGGAAGTCAATGGTGTTCTTGCCAAGTTCGAATTTCTCGGGGTTGACCGTAACCTCACGCAAAGTCAATCGTTGGAAAAGTGTGTCCATTTGACGGAGATGTTCATCAGAGCTGGCGATGAGAATGTCAAGTAAGGATAAACACGTTCGTGTCCTTGTGCTTCCTCATGGATAAAACGCTGCAAAGTTGGAACAGCTTTTCTGAGGGCAGAAGACATTCTAAAATATCAGAAAACAACGTCTGGTGCCATCGATATCTGATGGTGGATTTTGCTGAAGATTGACTTAACAGCGAAGTCTGAGGTCCAATCGTGCATATGCAGAATAGCATACTTATCCTGGAAGGTAAATTTGTTAAGTGTCCTGGAGTCACCAGAGAGGCACCAGTCACTGGATTTCTTTGGAACCATGTGCAATGTTGATGTGCATGGACTTTAAGATGGACGGATTATTCCCAGTTCGAGCATTTACTCAAATTCCGCGTTGGCCGCTTTGAGCTCGTCCGAGGCTAGTCTGTGAGGGCGAGCCGAAGCGAGCGGACCCTTAGTGCAGACGTGATGCGTGACGTTTTATGTGACGAGAGGTAAGTCGTTCTGAGTGGGAACGAGCTTAGAATACTGGTTGAAAAGATCTTTGAAAGGCTGTGAAACTATAGGCAGGACAAGTATGGGAGTGCTTGCGGGCACCTTGGCGCTAATCTCTATAACCCTGGGCTGTGTCCGAGAGTCAATAAGCTTTTGCCTTTTAGCATCGAGGACAAGGCCGAACTGTTGGAGAAAATCTATGCCTATGACAGCGAAACGCACAACTGCTACTATGAAAGCGGAGCGAAATGTTTGCTGGAGACCCAGTTTGAGCGTTAGTAGCTTTCCGCCGAGGGTTGCGATTGGTATGTCATTGGCGGCACACAGTATGGTCGGCGAGGATGAGACGATCTCATCTGAGCTACGAGGTATAAGGCTAACTTCGGCTCCGTGGTCGACTAGGAACTCGGTCTATCTCCACCTGACGAGTCCAAACCAGGACGAAACTGCGGTTGTGGTGTGCCAGCGTTGGGAAGAGCAACACCCATCTATTTTCATTCCAGATTCGGTCCTCGAGATCGGAATGGCCGAGGTTTACCTCAAAGTAAACCGAGGTCTCTATAGTTGCGAGTCGCAACCCAACCACACAGCGTGTTACCCCAAATTCTGCTTTGAATTGCAGTTGATG
Organism: Dicrocoelium dendriticum; assembly: GCA_944474145.2. Classification (NCBI taxonomy): domain Eukaryota; kingdom Metazoa; phylum Platyhelminthes; class Trematoda; order Plagiorchiida; family Dicrocoeliidae; genus Dicrocoelium; species Dicrocoelium dendriticum. The sequence continues at coordinate 114,943,545 of OX104067.1, read as the reverse complement.
TGACTTTGGTTTTGGCCAGTCGCACCTGTCGACATTACTGGCCGACCGAGAAGTTTCCTTGCTTCTTGGTGAAGTTGCAAGGCCTGACACACTTACGCGCTGCGGTACCAACCTGTTGATGGTACCAACAACAAACCTGACTGTTGCTGGACTTGGAGCGTTTTGAGGGTCACTTTGATCGGCTGTAGCGATGACGATTCAGGGCGATCCTTTGGACTTGGTGACTAAATGTCGTAACTTTTGCTTGCAGTATTTATCTATTTGACTGTAAGCTGGAGATAGAAGTACGCTTGGACGCGACGGCTTGGACCTTGCTGGCGTCTGCCTTTGGCTGTCATCGTTTGATGACTTGATCTGCCAAGTCACCTAGTTGCATGAGTGAAACGGCGCCCACGAGTGCGAGGATCGCTTATGTTTTCCAGCCATAGTTCGCGAAGTGAAGTCTCGTCCATTGTTGATGAAACAAACAGCTGTTGCATCGCTAGTATCAGGGTCAAGGGCACTTTTCGCCCAACTGCAAATCCATGAAAAGCTGCTGCAGGCGGACATCATCAGAGGGCATGTCATGTTTAATCGTAGCCACCTTGAGGGCCTCATAGCGGTTTTCGGTCTGAGAACTGATGACGTCTCGAACTTGTATTGACACCGCCTTGTGAAGAATAGAGCGACCGAAATTGGACGCTATTCTTATTGATCTACTACCTCAGTGAAAATGTCGATGTCAGTAGTTAACACTGTCTTAAGCTGCACATTATCGCCAAATACCACTTTCACTTTTGCATATGTTTTACTTGAAAAATATACTTAATAGAAGATTTACCCTCAATTGTTTTCATAACGCCTCTCCTACAAATCAAGCTCAATAAAGGAAAGCGTTTAATAGCGTGCAGTTTTCAAAGTTGAATTTGGGGAACCGCCTGAGTGGTTTGGTTGCGATACGCAACCTCTATTGAGACCTCGGTTCACTTTGAAGCAAACCTCGGTCATTCCGATCGCGAGGACCGTATCCGTGTGCAGTTGTTATTTGGCAGAATATATATCTATGCTTAATTACAACCAAACGCCGTAGCTGGAAGTAGGTAAGGAGTAATCTTAATTGAACACCACTTGTGTATTTCTTTGGTTGCATCACCCACACTGCACACTGCCGGAAGACAAATTGCTCATAACCGCCTATTAGAGCTTTAGGTCATCTAGTTATCGTTGTTGTACAATGGTAAGCCCATTAATCTTGAGCGAGAACGAGGCAATGGGAGGCAAAGGCTTTATTGCCAACGAACAGCTGGTTCACAGGTTATTACGCACACGCGCAAATATATTGGACAATGCCAGCCCATCACGCACCACACATTTTCCTTGTGCTCCGCGTCACATTCATGCCCCGATTTCAGTCAGTCCGCGAGATCTTTTTTGACCGATCTGTCATCATAACTTCGTTTCCGCCCATGGTATTCTGATCGGGCTGGATTCGTTCTAATGCCCTTTCATTCTGATAAATCGGGGCTTCGCCGCTCTCCTCTGAATTATTCTTGGAAGCGTGGACAAAGGCGAATCACTTTGGGCTCTTCGCTACTACGACCCCACAGTTATCGATCTGGGTCTGATATCTGTTTTTGCTCACATACAATTTTCGGTTTGTTCTGTAGGCCGCGAGTTGGCTTGCAGAATTTCGTTACTGGAGCCCTCGTTAGTTTTCTTCCTTTTTAGTTCTCGCCGCCTAAAATTTCCGCCTGTGATTTTTACCTTCCGCACAAATACAACGGAACAATGCTTTCATACGGGTAAAACAGCCAATGCTTAAGAGCTTCCATAGAAAGGTTATGGTGAACCTTCAAATGTAAAATGAATTTCTAGCAAAATTGGGTTTACACCAGTGAACTCACTGAAGTAAACGTAGAATAGATTGTAAATTTATAGTAAATCCATAAGAAGACGGTAAAAGGGATGTTGGTAAAAAGCGCATATCCTAAAGGTGTAGAGATAGAGGAGCTGAAATACTTGGAACGAAAACTATGGTTTTACCGTCAGTGAAAACTTGGGTCTTTCGCTGTCATAAACCATGAAAGCGGTTTGTGATCATTGACGACCCGTAATTCAGTCGAGAGTAGGTAAGTTCTCCACTTATCCAAGGCCCAACCGTGGCCAGACATTCTTTCTCCGTCGTGAAATACTTTGCTCCGCCACTGTCAGTACTCTACTTGCATATAAAATCACTGCAGCTGGTTTGGACAATACCGCACCTTTTGCCACATTGCTTGCGCCGACTGCCATTGTGATTCTCTCATGAGGATTGGGTAGCCGTAGGCATGTTGTGGCTTCTGCTAGGCACGCCTTTAGTTGGTTAAAGGCTTGATCCATTTCGGCTATCCATACGCACGGTTCGTCTTTGTGAAACAGCTTTAACAACCGGCTGATCCTCTCTTCAAAATGGGACACAAACTTCGAGTCATAAGCCACCATTACCAGGTTCGAACGGAGCTGACGCTTGGATTTGGGCACCGCGAAGCTCTTGATCGTCTCGCGTTTCTCCGGAAGCGGACGGACTTGATCATTGACCGCAATGTGGCCTAGATATACAATCGATTTCTGAGCAGTCTGCGACTTCTTGCAACTGAGTTTCAGGCCAGCTTCTTCCAGTGTTTGTAGTCCTGCTGTAAGCCTGATATCATGTTCCTACTCTGTCTCGGGGAAGACGATGATATCATCAACAGAGACAACCACGCCTTGTAAGTTCTCCAGGACCATCAGCAATAGGCTTCTTATTGTAGCTGGGGTGTTGCACAATCCAAACGGCATTCTCAGCACATCGTACTGCGGACCATTAACACTGAAAGCCGTCTTGTGGCCATCTTTCTCAGTGATGGGCAGTTGCCAATATCCCGATCGGAGATCTATCAAGGATATCTGCTTGGCACTGGGAAGGGTGGAGAGAATTCCTTCTGTCTGGGGCATCGGAAACGCATCCTTCACTGTCACTCTGTTCAGTTCTCTGAAACCAATACAAAATTGATAAGTGCCGTCCGCCTTTTTCGTAACTGGCACGGGTGACGAATACGAACTGTGCGTTCGCCTGATGATTCCTTTCTCTTCCATGTTTGCTATCGGTTTCTGTATTTCCGTCAGCGTATTCCGCGGTATTCTTCTGAAGATCGGCTTGCACTGCCCTCCTGGGATTAATGGTATTCGATGTTCCACCCATTTGCAGAATCCGTACTCCTCATCTGCGTCCGTGGAAAGGTGGGCATACTTGCTCAGCACACTCCATATTTCAGGCTTCTAACGCTCAGACAGGATCTTGTTGACACCTACCCGGTCGACTCTCCCAGTATTCATCTCAGTCGTCTCATTGCCTACGATTTCTAACTCGTTTCTCAGATCAATTCTAACACCGAGCCGTTTGAGGATGTCGTTACCGATTATTGTTTCGGTGGTCTCCTCCACGATAAACATAGCATGGCTGATGTGTGTTTCTTCTATCCTGATTCGTAACCGCTGCGTGCCCGTCGCCGTCAGAAAATGTCCACCGACGGTCCGCATCGCGATCGAGGATTGAGTTACTGGAACTCCTCCGAACCGCTTCGTAATGGATAGTTCGGCTCCCGTGCCCACTATAGCCCGGACCGACACACCTACATTAGTTACCTTGAGGACCGGTACGTTCCTCCTACTCGGTCAGGATATTGAGAAACAATGGTACAAAGTGCAGTTGGTGCAGGATCTAGCCACATGACCCAACTGGTTGCATCGGAAACAGCGGCGACTGTTCTGGCTTCCATGTTCATTGCGTTGTGAAACCGCTCTCGGAGTCTCCCTCGATAACAGCTTCTCCACCATGCCGGACAGTTGGTTTACCCTGTGCTCCAACTCCGAATACTGTACTCTCGTCACTGTCACTCTCTCCGACAAATGCTGGGCAACTGTCATCAGATCCTCTGCTCTGCTCTCTCCAACCATAACTGTTAATTTTACCTTGTCATGGAGTGGGTTCGGCAGGTTTCGAACGAATTGCTGTTTGACTAGCCGTTCTCTTGCGTTACCCTCCAACTCGAGGAGTCCAATCACCAAACGTCTGACCAGCTACTGGAAAAGCACCAATTCTCCCTGTTCATTCCATCTGGCTGAGTGAAATTTCTCCAATGCTCACTGTCTACCTCCTTCTCTGCCAAATTCTGCACACAATGCCGCTCTCATCTCAGCGAACGAACAACCGGAATTGGCCTTTCGAGTGAGCAAATACACCGCCATCACTCTTCCATCCAACAGCGTACCCAAAGCAGTTAGCAACTTGGCGTCACCTTCGACCCCGTTGCATGCGGCGATGCCCTCAGATTTATCGAGGCATGTCTCCACGTCCCCAAGCGGGAATTGCGCTGGCCAGGTAAGCTTCACCCCGATTGGTCACGGCATCAGTATAACGAGAATGAAGTGGGAGGTGGAGGCAGAGCGAGTATTGTCAAACAATGAGCAATTGACAACTCACAAACCCGTACAGATATGGACCGTGTTTCCTTCCCACGACGCAACGCAGACGAGGAGTTGTGTGTCAGGCCTTTCCATGTGCCTACGAGGTTGAGCTTCGGAAGAAAACCCCTCCAGGTTTTCATCCCGTATCTTCGCTTCGCCACACCCGCTTCTGGCCTGTCATGAGTCGTTCGGAAGGTCGCGATTTGCTTTCTCGTGGCTGCCTCAGTCGGCCGGCGTTCACTTCTGTGGGCTTCGCTAACGGCGTTTTTGTCTGATTCATTGCGTTCTCGACAAATACCTCCTCCGTTGTTCTGAGCCCAGGCTCGTTACCAGATGCCGCTCGTGATCCGCTGTCGGCTCGATCCGCAAGGCTCGCGGTGCCTTGTCTCGTCTCATGCATAGCGCCATTTGGTAATTTTCTAATATCCCGTTTTCGTTGTGTTTCGGTTCCCGAGTAGTCACAGGCTTTCGGCACCCTAACCTTTTTGTTGTTTCGGGTTTGTATTCCACTTTCTGCAAACGCCTACGGAAAAGAAATTCCGTCGGCACTCCAAGCGACTTTACTGCTTTTCCAGTTTGGGTTGTTGCCCTCTCAAAGTCTTCTTGTGACTGAGCTCTAACATGTAGGGGCGCGTGCGTTTGAGAGCACTCAAATTGGCTATCTCACAATGTGGTCGCTGCGCAATCGCCGATACTGTCCGCCGTAGACCACGAGCACTTGTATGCCCCCTTCACACAGCAAATTTTGTAGACCGTTGGCCTTTTTGGTTGTCCGGCGCTTGAGTATCTTCAGGGTGGTGATGTCTCTCCTCAGCCATGGCTGCCAGACCTGTATTGCGTATTCCCCATGTGGCCGTATGTATGAGCCGAGAAGTTGTGGAAAAATCGAAGCGTCGAATCGTCGGAATGCACGCTTCAGGAGGCCCAGATGTTGTATGCCCCTCCTAGATGCGGTTTCAGCCTGCTTCGAACATTCAAGGTCGAGCTTAACCAGAACTCCCAGATCCTTCTCTCCCGAAGAAGTTTGAAGCTCCTGGTTGCCTAGTTGGTAGGAGTACACCAACTTATGCCGCAGGTCCAGCACCCTTCATATGTTTACATTGAATCGAAGCAAATTCTGGATTGATCATACGTGTACTCTATCCAGATCAGCTTGAAGAATTGTGATACCATCTGGTGTATTTATCGCCCTCCACACCTTGATTTCATCGGCATAATGCAGGCAGTTCTAGCTTATGAGGTCTGTGATATCGTTAATATACGTCAAAAATAATCGCGGTCCCAGTGCGGACCCTTGTGGTACTCCGCAATCAACTCGGATGCGATTTGACAGTGATTCACGCACTCGTACTTCCAGGCGGTGAGGCAGAAAACAGCTTTTGATCCATTCTAGGGAAGGATCACCAATACCAGTTCTGAATTTCGAAGAGCAGAATGTTATGGTCTAATCGATCGAACGCCTATGAGAAGTCAAGAAAGAATAAATCAACTCCTGTGCCAGAGTTTACTGCTTCCGTCCAGCTGGGTCGTGCTAGTAGTAGATTGGTAGTATAGATCGATTTCCTCGGAAGCCATGCTACTGCGGTGCGATGCAGCTAGATTCTTCCATTTAGGCCGTTAGCTTATCAGCAATAATAATTACCATGACCATTGAAAAAGCCAGTAGTAAGAATATGGGACTGGATTATAACGACTGCCTCCCATATGAACAGGAGTAATCATCCTGTGTTTCCACATGTCAGCTACGTAGCTTACTTCAGAACAGTACTTGAAGAATCGAGACAAAGGCTCAGCTAAGCTCTCTCCTACTACCGCTAGAGATTTCGTGTGTAGATTATCAACTCCAGGAGAGCTGAGCTTGCGCATACACAACAGCAATTTTAGTACAGCTTCTGCTATGAACGATATTTGAGTGGGTTTTGGGGGTAAAACAGCCATCGTCATAGGGTTAGATGGCAAGTGATCGCATTGAAATGTTGCAGCGTATTGAAGGGCGCAGGGTATTTTCCACCTCCTTCGGTGTCCGTGTGGGTCCGTCCGCTGTTTGAAGAGGAGGAATTCCCCGTTTCACCTTCCGCAGACTGTTGACATGTGGACACAGAAGCTTGAGATTTGATGCCATATGCACTGCTAACTTCTGCTGATACGCCATTCTATCCTCGCGAACAAGCTGAGTACAGTGGTTACCTTGGGTTGCACAGGTCATGCAGTTATCGGTACTCTGGGAGAGTTGATAGATATGTCAGGCTGAGTTTTGCACCGCCATACACTTCGTGTCCTGGTTCACAAAAACGAGACCACATTTCTCGAGCGGAAAGTCTCAGTCGCTGACGCTTCGGCAACCAGATAGTTAAACCAGCTGCCGGAGAGTTCCCATGCACTAGCTGGTGTCACGTCTGCCAGAAAATGTCCAGTTGTCTGTCTCACCTAGTCGAGCTAAAATGTCGTTTTCGTTGTATCGACAGTTTCCACGGGATATTTTGCATAGCAAATCTATTCGAAGAGTAGGACTACATGATTGCTGCGGCCTAAGGGGACGTCGCGATCACCTTCTCGACCATTAATTCTTCGTTGGTTGATATCCAATCCAGTACCAAATGCTTACCTTTTTCGGAATCCGTTGGGAGTGTTGATGTGTCCATAAACAAACTCTTTTAGACCGACCTTAAACTGTTCCCCGGGAGCTGCTTGGGATTCCAGAGCGTGGACGTCTAAATCGCCCGTATTGAGTATGTGACTGCAAGTTGTGTTTATCACCCTCCTTGCGGATGCCAGATAGAAGTCCACCTTGGGCGTGGAGGAAGGATTGCGGTAGATGACCGCCACTAAGCAAGTGTCGTTGACTTTAAACGTAGGCGGCAATGAAGGGATTGTTCTACCGCGCTGACCGGATTTTCTATGAGCTCACATTGGAGGTCATTGCGGAAGTACTGAGCCACCTCTCCATCTTTGCTGGGTCGGTCGTGCCGAATAATGGACATCCCTGGTAGTGCGATCTCCATGTCACTTATGTTAGGGCGTAACCAAGTCACCGTACTAGCGATAATGTCGCAGGCTTTTGATCCTTGACGCAGCCGCATCTCGGAAAGTTTACTCAGTAAGTCTTGAGCGTGCGTGTACATACAAGAAACCTTCGCGATTGTCAAAAGTCGTTGACGAGGAGCACATGAATGACGTGGATTTGTACCGACCAATGAGAGGCCGGCACCTAAGCCTTTTATGGGTGAGTCGCCAAGTATCGATAGGAATGCAATCTGTTTTTGATCTCAATTGCACCTGCGGTATGTAGTCCATCGGCAGCCTTCTCGATAGCTATGGGTCTAGCGCACAGGTTTCTGAATCGCTGTTGTGGTTGTATTGAGTAGCGTGTATGTCGTTTCCGCTAGAGCAGCGAGTGGCTGCGACTCACTAGCTGTTGTATTCAGTCGTACTTCCGAAAGAAGTTGTGTTGTATCCGCCAGATACTGATTAATTTCGTGGGCATCTGTTTTGACTGCACCGTTAGTTTCAGTATCCTCGAACCACCGCTTCTGTAGTTTGGCGACACGTGTAACCGTGTGATCAACTGAAGTACGACGTCGCGTTCTCAGAAAGGTTCACAGATATAACGCCATGCTTCTAAGTAATGAGCGTGGGTTTCATCATTGCTGGTTGTCGGTATCTCAGGTACGCCACGAACTAAAATAATATTTTTGTTACTCTCCATGTGGTGGTCATTTGAATTATTTTTGTCCTGCTGGGTTTCGTTCCATGGAACATCCGGAAATATGCGTATTCTACTGTTCTCAGCCTGCAGGCAGTCTGCCGATAAAAGCACCTTCTCGACATAATCTGTTGATTCCAATGTTACTCTTATTAACCGGGGCTCCCCTTAATTATTCGGGGTTGGATGTCTATTGATGCGCATTTTTTCGTCGGACTGACTTGAAGTCCGATTTCATCGCAACAGAAATTTCATTGCTTTAAATCTTCCGGCGATTTACCCCTTAAGGATTTTGCTTTAACTCAGGAACGTTGATGCATATAGGTGTCAAGGCACCGTAGTTCCGTCTGGTCTTTTGCGATGTGGGAAGCACGGTTATCGAGGGCTTTGCTGACGTCTCTGCAGATTGAACATAGTCCTTCATCAGTTTTGTGGCTGTACTGGGTTAGGCTTTTGAGGTCGCACGTCGATTATACAGAGCAGCAATAGTTGCATTGGTAGATCGGTCTTCAGAGTGCCTTGGATTTCGTTGGTCACTCGGAAGGGTGGGTGTTACCGATGTTACTTCAGTCGTTACATTGGCTAAGAGGATGTGGGCGGCTGGACTAGGCATGCTTCTATCGGTCACGGTGACGACTTGGTAAGTGGTTCCCGAAGTTTCTAATACTGCGCGGTCGTGTGCACTGCTGGCCCTTTTCCTTGGTTTCGTGGCAGCAATTTGGGGAGACAGATGATATGCAAGAAGTGCTATTGTCGCTTCGAGCGAAGCAGTTTTTGCATTCAAACGATGTTCAGTTTCGGCGACCAGACTGTAGTACTTTTATGTCAATGCTAGTGCATATTTTACTAGTGGAACCGTCGTGCACTTCGGACAGAACCAAAGTGGACCCGGCGTATTGTATTTCTTTATGTCGGTTCAACAGACGTTGATGCATTTCGAATGGTACCGGTATTGTTAATTTGTACAAGTCAACCCTTCTTTTACTACCTTAACACAAGTTTGCTTAGCACAAAATACTTCGTTTCGGGTTACCGGTGTGGTGGTCATGATGGGTGATGTTCCTAGAACAAAACCAAGATGGCGGACACAGACGACAGTTGGGCCATCTTTGGGAACTCCGAAATTAGCCAAAGAACATTCATCAAATCTGCACAGATTGAAACAATATACCAAAAGAAAGCGATTGATACACGATTCACACAGAAACATCACGTACGACAGAGTAATTCCGAATAAAAGTGAAATCCAGTACGGTACTCCAAAAATCCGCGCGTCAATTGGTAAATCTAAGTCGGTAGTAGAAAGGACGAAGAGACAAGCAAGCAAATTTTTATTGCACGCGGTCACAGTTAACCAAACTGGCACGTACGTGCGCATACATGCGTCCTTTTTCCATCCCACAACGCCGCATACATGTGGAATTACTACATGTCACATTTTTACTTCGGTTCTCCCAAAATTTGGGGTGTTTGGTTGTCTGTATGACGCCGTATCTTCGCTTCCGTAACTCAAATTCTGACTAGCCAGGAGTTGTAAGGCTAACGAGTCTAAACCAAGACGAAACCGCGGTCATGGAGTGCCAGGGTTGGGAAGAGCAACACCCAAATATATCCATTGTTGTAAGGCTTTTGATTTACTTGAAAGTGGTTGTGTTATTCGGCATCAACAAAAACCTTTCTGTCTGATTTACTGCCCTTTCGACAAGCAGCTCTCTCTTCGCCTTTGCTCAGACACGTTGTCCATCGACGCTCACGATCCGCTCTCCGTTCTTCTAGTGAGGCTTGAGTTGCACCGTATCCTCTCGCCCATTACACCTATACCTGTTTCTATCCTCACTCGTTCTTGTGGCGTTCCAGTTTTCCGCGTGATCGTTACCTTCCACGCTACTAAACTATGACGTCCAAACTCCAGCAAGTAAATAGTGGCGACTGAGATAGTACGTACGCGGTAGCCTTGTGTCTCTGATGGACACGAGACTCATGGTCATATCCAACAGTGTGGACCAGTTAGAGTGCAGAAGCCCCGTATGGGATGGGTATGACATTCCAACGTATGCACAACAATGTGACGGTCAGGCGTCAACAGCTGTCGCGAAAAAAATCCGGCATGGCTCTTCAGTGAAGGCAGCACATCTTTCAGGCATTTACCTTGGTAAACCGTTACCCTGTGCGTTCCACATAAACGTGTGCGGGTAACAAGTTGATGTGACAAGCCATCACATGAGTAATAAACCATAGCGAGCAGGTTTCTCTTTCTGATCATAAGCTTTAGCAAAAAATCTTAAGCTACTTGATAATAAGCAGTAGTATACTTAAAGAATATCGGTGCACAGGTGTCACCTGCGTCTCAGTGTCAATTGCTGTCTCTTCGCATAGGTACCGCCTTCAATCGTCCACATCGAAGACCAGTTCTGCTATTCGTCCATGGTGAATCTTATGAGTACGGCACAGGGAATGCTTACGACTTGAGTGTGCTGGCCGGCTTCAGCGGAACTGTTTGCATAACTCTCAACTACCGTCTTGGGATACTAGGTAAGTCCTTGATGACCGACACATTGTATATGACCACTAAGCTACTACATACAGGTAATAATTGCTAAAATACAAGTTGTCTCTTAATCATATGTATACATTATCCAAGTGATACGACGTATTCCATTTCTTAAGCAATGGACCTAATAACAAAGTTCAAATGTGGCATACCTCCTAGTTTAGAGTAATACGGCGGTTAATAAACAAAAGAAAAGATAAATAGTACTTCCGTGCGAAATCACGGGGAGTTGTTTTCACCGGGGCAAAGCAATACGCAAATGGTTTTGTTTTCTTGTATGAATAATTATGCACAAGTTCTACTATTTAAGCAATAGAGCATCTGATCAGTTAGGCAATGATGTGTACTGATGAATAGTGAGGAATTTTGTATAATTCCTTGAGTTCATTGAGTGGTAGAAAGCAGAAAGGAGGTCCCATGTTAGATCCTTCACTACCAGATCTTCCAAGGATTGCAGGCGTAGTAAGTGTCGCATGGCTCAGGATGTAGTGCCGGTCCTGTAGGATCCTGGAGTACTCAGTAGGAAGATGTCTAGCAGACGTTTGAAATTCGCTTCTGACTGCGCATTGACAATCGGGTCCGGCAATCGATTCCAGTCATTAGTTACTCGAGTAGAAAGAGCAACATCTGAACGGACTGAACCTCCTCGGCTTTAACAGCTTCCAGCTGTGACCTCGCGTCCAATTGCCAAGTCTTAGACAAAATCCATGATTGCCACTCTCAATCAGTAGGCTTAGGCTAGGCTAGAAAAGCACCAGAAGCCGAGGTTCCGACCTTCTGGGTCTCCTCAGTGGTGCGCCTCCCAGCAGACTCCTGCTGGGTGCTTACCCAGCCTAACCTAAGCCTACTGACTGAGAGTGGCAATAAGGAATTAGCTGAAGAATGGTATGAATTGTCGCATCTCAGTAAATCCGGACAAATGAAAAGATTGCATGCTATTGATCGTTGAGGTACTTGTTTGTTTTTCGTCCCTTTAGCATGCTGATTTCGAGTGGATCTCCTAATGACGCCCCAGAGGGTACAACTGAGTGATTTCTCTATGATGAGGTCACTACTAAACGTGCGCGTGCCAAGAAACCCTTGTAAGCACTGCTACAAACTTGCGTTCCTAGATCTGAAACGGATAGCTTGTCTTCTATATTTCGAGAAAATCAGGGAACCGTTTGTCAGAGAAAGACACAGTGTCCGCTTCGTAGTCAATTCACAGCATTCTAGGAAAAACTAGTGAAATTTGGCACACGCAACTTCTTTAAGTCGCCGCTAATAGAAATTGCACTAAAGTAAGGTTATCCGACTTGCAGATGTGTTAGGATGGCAGGCATCATTCAGATGGTCCATCGTGCCTGAAATAGCCAATTTATGAGCATTGAGCTGGTCGAAGAAATCTCGGTGCCGGAATTCAAGATATCCCTAGATGACTCATTTTGTGAAGTACAAATCTCGAGAGCGCATCGCACCTGGGCGGGATGCCGGGCAGCTGAACTGCCTTAGCAATGCACAGTAATAGATAACGTTATTCCGTGTGCGTGCCCGAGATTATATATGATGGGCAGCAATGTATTTTTCAGTATTCAGTATTCTGAAGGATTTTGTCTTGTGCGTTGTTCATTCTACTAAATTCATTCCAGAATTATCGATAATTTGATTGAAAAATCGTGAATTTGCGTTAAATGACAGTATAAAACGAAAGTAAACAATAGACCACACCTATAAAACGGTTTTTGCTTTTGTGTCAATTCACAACGTTTTCAGTAAATTTAGTTCAACGTGAAGAAACCTGAAAGATTGTGCTGAAGATGTACGTATTCAAATGTACTGCGTAACCGCCTTCATGCGTCGAAAGAGTAATGGTATTAAGATAAACGCTCCATTTAGCAACTGGAAATCTCCTCTAAGATGATAGCATGTGCGCATCTGATAGACTGCTTGGAACTGCTGCCCCGAGATTGAGAAATTTTTGGGTTAAGATCTTCGATAACCAATGATGAATTGAGGATCTCAAATCCCTCACTTTATCAAAGTTTGTCAACAGGCATAACTAAATTTTGCACATGAAATTACTCTTAACCCGCTAGTGCTGGATTTTGCAGTATAGTCGTGTTATCAGAAAGTAAGCTTTTCTAGCATGAAAAGTATCATTCCGAGGGTCCATCGTGCTTAAACTAGTTAATTTATACGCTTTGAAGTTATCCCTGAAGAAGGCAATTTGATTGTAAGCTTCTTACAACCAACAAAGTGGCGTTTTAAGTGTGCTGAACCGGATATAAGTAGTGTGATGCAAGCTGACACACCAACAGCGAGCCTTGCCGACTTCCCCAAAGTTGAAGACGACCTCAGGATTCCAGTTCCATGTGCACGAGGAGTAAACACAGAGACGAGCACCAGTTGGGAAACACTCTATGGAAATCACGCGGATGAGCGGATGCCTCCAAAGTAACTGTATGGAAATCACGCAGATGAGCGGACGCATCCAATGTATGGACGAACACACCTAGTATAAGCCACTTTAGTAATAAACAATTACCGCATGCCACGGGTTCTTACATTTGGTGCCGTGACCTCAAAACCCATGAAGATCCCCTGGCCGGAGCCATTTGAAGACGGGGATGTGAAGGTGTTTTTGGAGGATTTCGAGGAGGTGGCAGAGGCGGTAGGACTGAAGACGGACCGGGCGAAGATGGCGGCCCTGCGGAGTCTCCTCAAGGGCAGGGCGAAGGCGGTTCTGGAGGCGGCGCGAAGAGGTCCGGTCAAGTTGGAGTGGACCGCCGCGAAGGAAGCGTTGCTCTCTGGCCTGGACACGCCAGCGGACCGCCAGGAGGCGATGCGACGGTTCAAGGCGTCGCGGCTTGGTGCGGGGACGGATCCCCTCGTGTTTGCGGTGCACCTCAGGAGCTTGTTGGACCGCGCCTTGCCGGGGTTGGATGGGCCGTCAAGGACGCAGTTGCTGGTGGATCAGTTTTTGGCCGGCCTCCCACAGCCAACCGCGGAGCGCGTTCGGATTGCAAATGCCACTCGGAAGATGCAATTGGAGGAGCTGGCGCAAGTTACTCGAGACCTGGGCGACGCACCACTAGCTGCGCTGAAGGAAGAGCCACGTGAAAATGTGGAACGGATGGACAAATTGGAACGGATGATGGAGCAGCTTACGGAAGACATCAATGGGCTTCGCGTTCAGCGTTATCGGGTGCGCACAAAGGGATGTTGCTTCATCTGCGGGAAGCCGGGGCACTGGAAAAGACAATGTCCGCAGAGGCGTGGTGTTACTCGGGAGTCGAATAAGCGTGTGCAACCTTATTTTTCTTTGCGAATCAAAGATTGTGTACTTGGGGCGTTGAGCAGGAGTGCGGTTGAAGCAATGGTGGAAGTAGACGGAACGATGGAAAGGTGTCTGATCGATACGGGTGCCGCGGTGTCACTAATCAACCATCGACAAGGTGAAAAGCTGCAGTCGTGCTGCACGATCGTAAGAGCGGTTGGCGGTCATTCAGTGGGAATTGATGGTATAGCCGAACACACCGTAGGAATCGGGGGACGAAAGCGAACACACTCCTTTCTCGTTTCACCAGATGCGAAACAAACCATATTGGGAGCAGATTTCCTGGAGCTCAATAAAGCTGTCATTGATCTAAAGCGTGGGAAGTTGCTAATGGAATGCGGGTCACTACCACTTATTAATCGTGGAGAAATGCGATCTTCGCAGTCGGTCGTTGCTGTGTTACATTTGAGCCCATCATTGCAGTCGCTGATTAACAAATACCAACCCTTGTTTACGGATGACAGCAGTCAATATGGGTTTTGCGATTGGATCGAGCATACCATCCCGCTAACTCGCCAACCGTATCGGCCCCATGGACCTCGAAGGATACCAATCCACCTGGAGGCTGAAGTGAACAGGCAAGTGCAAGAAATGCTGGACGCGGGCGTGATTGAGGAGGCACATAGCCCGTACAACTCTCCTGTGGTCTTAGTGAAGAAGCCGAATGGGAAGTACCGATTCTGTGTCGACTTCCGAAGACTGAATGAAATTTCCTTGACTCGTTTCGTTCCAGTTCCATCAGTTGCTGATATTTTTGATCGGCTGCAGCAGTCGAGGATATTCACGGTCCTGGACTTGAGATCAGGATACTGGCAACTGGCAATAAAACAGGAAGATCGAGAGAAGACGGCGTTTACCGTTGGTGAGAAACAGTATCAGTTTAAGAGGATGCCCTTTGGATTATCAGGAGCCCCGTTTACCTTCCGACGTCTCATGCTGCGATTGCTGAGTGAATTGGAAAACGTGGTGGTGTACGGGGATGATATCGTGGTGTATAGCCAATCAGAAGCGGAACATATCCATCATCTCGCGGCAGTTCTGGAACGCATTCAGCAGTCGGGACTTCGTATAAATGGACCAAAGTCCCAGATCGGAAAGACCTGTGTCACCTTACTGGGTCATAAAGTGGGACAAGGCGAACTGAAACCGCTACCTGAGAAGATAATGACGATACAAGGCAGCCCACTTCCCACCTCGAAACGCACTCTCCGTACATTCCTGGGCCGCGCCGGGTACTACAGCAAATTCGTCAAGGATTTTAACACATTGGCCTCACCCTTGTACGAGCTGTTGAAACAAGATAGGAAATTCACGTGGAATGCAGAAGCTCAACGAGCCTTTGATCAGATTCTACAGGAAATGGGAAGGCAGGAGTTGACCCTGAAATTGCCCATCGCTGGTGAGATGTTCACGGTAGCCACTGACGCCAGCGATGTCGGGATCGGTGCGGTGTTGAAACAAAACCATGGGACGATCGAATATGCCGGCCGAACTTTGACGCCTGCGGAACGCAGATACTCAACCATAGAGAAAGAATGTCTCGCAATTGTCTGGGCGTTAGATAAATGGCGACCATATCTCCTGGGTCAGCGATTTCACGTCGAAACAGACCATAGACCGTTGGAGTGGATTAAGTCTGCCAAAGACCCCAGAGGAAAACTGGCGAGATGGGCATTGCGCTTACAAGAGTATGATTTCACGATAAAACACGTGCCGGGGAGGGAAAATCAGACGGCGGATTTTTTGTCACGCATGATAGATGAGGATGACTTGCCGAGCGTAGCTTTCGGTATTAACGGTATACTGTGCGAGCA
Organism: Dicrocoelium dendriticum; assembly: GCA_944474145.2. Lineage (NCBI taxonomy): Eukaryota > Metazoa > Platyhelminthes > Trematoda > Plagiorchiida > Dicrocoeliidae > Dicrocoelium > Dicrocoelium dendriticum. Next base: position 114,927,697 of record OX104067.1, on the reverse strand, counting down.
GGATCCAGAACGGTTGGCAACCGAGCAACGTAGCGACAAACTCCTACGCAAGTTGATCACCGTGCGATTAACTGGTCAGACAAACTTCAACAAAAACCAACTCAAGCAGCTGGGACCGTTTGCAAAAGACCTGGGAAAGCTGCAAGTGAACGAAGCAGGGATCTTAATGTGGATGCCAGGAGGTAGCAACCCTTCGGTGCCAGTCATTCCAATGAAACGAAGACGGAATCTAGTAGTTTCTTGTCACGAGATGGCGCACACAGGTTGTTCCAGGACCTACGATCTGCTGAAACAACGCGCGTATTGGCCGGGAATGAAAATGGACGTTGAGAAGTGCGTACTTTCGTGCCGACAATGTCAGCTCATGAAAACGGATTGCCGAGGGATGCAGCAGCAAACGATGACGATCCCGGTCTCGGAAATTGGTGAACTTTGGTCGGTCGACGTGATGGGGCCGTTTCCATTGACCAGGCGTGGTAACCAGTACATTTTATTGATGACGGAGCACTTCACGCGATGGATTGAGGCGACAGGCATCCCGGATCAACGGGCTAGCACCGTTACCCATGCTGTCATGAATCACTTGGTAGCGGCTCACGGAATCCCAAAGGCCATCTTAACAGATCAAGGGCCGTGCTTCGAGAGTGAAGAATTCCGGAACTGTTTGGAGAAACTTGGCATCAAGAAATTGCGCACCACCCCATACCACCCGCAAACAAATGGCCTGACGGAACGTAACAATAGAACAATCAAGGAGTGGCTAGCAGCAAAAGGTGGAGACTGGGAGGAAGCGCTGCCGCTACTGTTGCTGACCCATCGAGCAACCAAACAGGCGTCCACAAAGAAATCACCATTCCAGTTGATGTACGGTCGACAACCTCGTCTACCTGTGGACCTAGAGATTGGAATGTGGCCAACTTGCCGTATATCTCCCGAGGAGAGACGTAATAACCGAAAGACCGCCAACCGCAACCTACAGGCGACTCAGGCGCTGAGGATGGCGAAGTTCCAGACCAGCAAAGGTGGAAGGAATATCGAGTTTCAGATTGGTTCGAAAGTGAAGTACAGGGACCATCAACGCTATCCCACTTGCGGCCCAGGGGAGAGGAAACTCCTAGCGAAGTGGAAAGGACCGTACGAGGTAATCGACCGGCGAGGCCCAGTGTATACAATCGCTCGGCAAGGTGAATCGCGGAGGGTGAATGCCAGCGAGCTGAGGAAGTGGTACGAATTGGAGGAGGAAACACGCTCGTACAGTGAACATCCCCGGCGGTCAGAAAGACTCCGACGGAAGGCAGCTGACGCGAATCCTTTGGAGGGGGAGGAGTGTGGTGGATTGAAGGTAGATACTACTGAACCGGATATAAGTAGTGTGATGCAAGCTGACACACCAACAGCGAGCCTTGCCGACTTCCCCAAAGTTGAAGATGACCTCAGGATTCCAGTTCCATGTGCACGAGGAGTAAACACAGAGACGAGCACCAGTTGGGAAACACTCTATGGAAATCACGCGGATGAGCGGATGCCTCCAAAGTAACTGTATGGAAATCACGCAGATGAGCGGACGCATCCAATGTATGGACGAACACACCTAGTATAAGCCACTTTAGTAATAAACAATTACCGCCTGCCACGGGTTCTTACACTATCACTATCAAGGCAATGAGTAGTTGGCCGACCTACGCGCCACTTAGTACATACTTTAATTCTGGTTCGGAGAGATTAATTCCTGTTCACAGGTAAGCCATTGTTCCTAGCGTACAAAAGGTACAAAGTGCTCATTGGTGGCCAACGCTGAACATGTGAAACAGGCGTAAGTTGATGCTACAGATGTCCGCGGGCATCTGATGAATTCCTATTTATGCAAAGTTGCTATTATTATTTTACTACTTAACTTCTGCTAGTAGGTTGCAATATTTACAAGTTTAATTTTTAATCATGTTTGCTGTTCGCCGCAGTTGAAATTTCACCTAGAGCAAGTATCAGCAGTGGTGCCTGAGAAGTCTATGGAGCGTCTTGATGGAGAGGGCTAGGGAAATTGAGGCAGCCGTTTTGTAGATTGAATGTAGGTGTGGATAACATATGTACACTGAATATCGATAGCGCTTAATATTATGCGAGTGCCTAATGCGCCCAAGGTGTTGGTCTTGCTATTCATCTGGAACGGGAAGGAATCCAAAGGATAGGTATGCGTGAACTGCCAAGCGGAACAATAGTTTGTTACTCGCAACGAAGCTGATGTCCTGCAGCTTGTGTTGGATATTTGGGTTGAATTTTTAAAGACAGTCTTGAGTGCTACTCGCGCTCAGTAACCCAGTGATCATGCCAACAGGCGCGAACAAGCCCGTAGCATAGATTTACCGAAATTGTCTTGTAAGCCTGCGGTGCGGGTTCGAATCCACATAGGGGTAGGTGTCCTCGCGGTATACTTAACTCGCGTGCGACTGGTCATGGTCCCACCGCAGCGAAGCGCCGGTACGGCGTACAGCTGACATATTATTATTATTATTATTATTATTATTATTATTATTATTATTGTTATCAATATGACTATTATTATAGGCGCTAACTTTTCCATGCCATGTTGCACTACTTGCTCAGACTATTTTTACTCCATGACTACAAAGGAGGACGAAACCCATCGTAAAATGCAATGATTGAGAAAGCAACACCGAAGACTTCCAGTAAATGAAACTGCACCGCTATAAACTACTAGGGAACCAGTGTTAAATGTGATACGAAGAAGATACAATATTCTTTTGTTTAACCGTCTCAGATAATGTCAGACCGAAGCAATGTTGAGGATGAATTAACCTGGGACCCCATGATAGTATGTACACATGATGATGCTGCTGACCGAAGATGACATAGGATTATATCTTACATACAGTCGCAGGAGACACAGTTGCTCCTAGAAAGTAGTTCAACAATTAGTTAATTGTTTGATTCATAAAAAGGTAGTTTCAAAAGGGCGGCTATCCTGGGTATGCGCCAAAACTAAGACCTATTTGGGCGTGTGTATGCTATGTGGTTTCAAAATCAAGTTGAGATTAACAGATTTTGCTTCACACCCTCATGCCAGTAGACAAGATCACCATCATAGCCTGCTCCAAGCCAGTGAATCTAGCTAGCAATGAACAAGAAGTCGCCAAAATATACGGAACCCCATTATACTGCAGTTGATCCCTACAGTACACTCCATGATCCGCTTCACTCCCCTTTCGAATGTTAAGTTGGTGATAGACGAGGAAATAAAATCTATCAAGGTTGTTGTCCTCTCACCAAACACCTTTGATATTCTGAAAGTAGTTCCGAACTCTATGACAGACGCTGATCGCGGATGTTGACGACCTAGAGTAAAACTACGATCTCCGTGACTTTCGAAATAACTTGGAACACTGGTAGCCCGGCTTGGTTGCTCACCTGTTGATTGTTTTTCCGAGCTTGATTGAGAAATCGCATACGTTTCACCACCATGCGAGGTGGCATCTTCAGTGCAGTAATAGGCAGTGTGTATTGCTGCTTAGTGGATTGTCAGCGTCATGCACGGGCAGGTGACTTTTGAAGGTGGCGATTTCGATTTGTGCCACGTGATCTCTGCCCATTTGCTTCCACGGCTGAACCAGGTCTTGCAATTCGCCGGAGATCTTTCTTTCGGAGTTGATGGTACACGGGGTCAATGTCGATGCGCATGTTGATCGAATTATTAGAGGAGTACCATGCTTCTAGGAACTCTCTTCCTTTCTGTGTTGTTGTTTGAGCTAAAATCACTGTTTGGTCCCAATTGAAGCTATGTCCCTCTTCATCTACATGCGCTGAGACAAGAGACGATGCATAATGTTTTTTACAAGCCCTCTGATGTTCTTGTATTCTTGTGGATAATTTCCTTCCTGTCTGCCCCACATAGTTCATTTCACAATTATTGCAATTTATTTTATACACGACGTTTGTTCGTTCTTGTGCATTCCTCATATCCTTTGGGTTTGATAGTATTCTTCGCAAAGTAGCGGTTGGCTTATGAGCGACCACGATGACGGACTGACAATCCACTAAGCAGCAATACACACTGCCTATTACTGCACTGAAGATGCCACCTCGCATGGTGGTGAAACGTATGCGATTTCTCAATCCGTGACTTTCTTTGCAATTCCAATTTTTATCTCAGAGGATTCCAACAAGAACGAAACTAGCATTTTCGGCAAGCAACCAAATAATTAAATCCATAACCATAGTCGTGATCCAAAAGGAGAATTGGTGTCGCAATACGAATTCGACATCCCCAACCTCCATAAGCATCATCATTATACACGCTAGCTGTTGTTGGAAAACGCCTCAGCTATGGTGCCGCGAGACAAAAGGAAAAAAAGTGCTTTGTAACGCTGGGCCCACTGCCCTCTGCGCTGCAATTCAAGCGGGGACGAAAACAAAACCCAGAAACCTGCCAGCCAGAAGTATATTAGGCACAGAATATGGTTAATTTTATAGCTCACATGCTCTTACCTCGATCGTCTGTCACCGAGATGAATCACACCTCTTGTCTGAATATATTCGACCCTGGTAGCGACCTTCGCTGTCTGATTGTACCTAATAGGATCACGTCCCCACCATAGCAACCCCGTGCGGCGATGACAGTCTGATTTCGTCAGTTTCTGGTTTGGCCATGGCAACGAGTCTTTCAACCATGCCCGTGGTCTGCCTAATCTCACCCCGTTAGTTTGCAGCTTCATCGTCAGCTGTTTCGCCTCCGTTACGAAGTGAAACAGCGGCACGCCGGCTGAGCCACCAGTAACAGATGAACATCGTTCCGGAGGGCTAACAGCCGGCTATTTTGCCGTATAAATGCATTTACTGCCTGTTACTTGTGATTGTGGCTGGAGAGGGAGGCTAAGGGGAAGTGGATGGACAAGGGAACTCGCGACACAAACGCCATTGCATACTACAAAATAGAAAAAGATAGAGTAGGATAAATGCAAAGGAGTATAGTGTATTTGGACATCTTTTGGCGTCTGAATATTGGCTAGTTGCTAATGTTTCTACTTTGGCTACCATCAGGCACCCACTGAAAATGATTTCAAAGTTAGCTATTTCATCTCTGTGCGATTCTTACTCGGAATCCGGAAACAGGACTATATAACGCTAGACCTATCGTTATCCACCTCCAAAAGCCGAGGCTGTGCGTCTAGAAGCATTTGGTAGGCCTCTTACAATAGCCCACATATTCCTTATCTAATCATTAGATTTGATTTTGATCCCAGTGTTCTTTTGAGTGGTTATAAAAAATAGTGTGCCTAGGTACCCTTCCCTTGTATTTAGTATAATATATCCAGTGACAACATGATTTATTGATTGGATGGACGAATCAAATCTCTAGACCTCATATTCAGCCCAACTCAGCATGTTTAACATGTAATCACCATCAGCCTGACTATGGTTTCCGAAAAGAAATCTACCCTCAACACGCGTCGCACTTTGCTTTATACTTCAACTGGGAATATGGTAGAAGAAAACAGCCTTCCAGATCTTTGCCCAGTCTGATGTAGTGAAAAATTGAAACTGTATTCTGTTTTTAACGGCAAATTTGTGATTGGCAGTATATATTTCTAATAATTGAACAAGGGTAAGAAAAAACTGTAAGCCACAGATACCAGCCTTTACATCGAATTTATGGCAACTGCGTGATTACGCCAAGTTGTGGCTAATTGTCTCAAAAGGTCCTGAAAAAGCATCCGCCTTCTTGTGTAGCTGCCTTAACAGCTTCCTCATTCGTTTGTTGTGTAATGGTATTAGGAGAACAGCTATTAGACATTCATTTATTGTGAACGAACTTGATAGCTATTCCTTACTCTTCCCATTTTCTATTTCTTGACTGTTGTTCAAACGCTCTACTGGGTTAGCCTGATTGGTACATCCACGTCATTGTTAATGGACGCTCATCATCATGTCCTTCTCAGCAGCGCCATTTGCAAGAACATATTCAATTGGTTTTTTCTCATCACTGTTCTACTTGGTTATGTTAAAGGAATATTTGGTTGTCACACAATTATTGTACTGATTTTCAACATTTGGGTCTGCATTCCTTATTCGCGTTTGTTTCGTGACTTATGTTTAAACGTTTCATTTCGTCATTCTGATTGGCCAGTGCCGGTCACTGTAAATGGACGTTCGCTTTACGCTTGGAGTCTAATGATGCTATTTTTAATGACATACGCGATTCGCTCTTGAGTACACGGTTGTTTATTCGCCGTTGCATTTGTGGTTTTTCCTTCAGTTTGTTGGCTCAAGTGTACTTTAGTAGCTTCCCTTCATTTTGCCTTCAAACTGTATAAGCAAATTTGATTCCATGTATACAAGTCTCCTTCTGGCTCGTCTTCGGACTTCTTCTTGCGGTCGTGGGGTGAAGGTGTCAGCAGCGACACAACAACTGGTAAAATGATTTCATAGCCTCATGATTTTAATATATCATCCTGTGTCGTATCTGTTTACAATGATTTGGGTAGCCCGATAAACTTTGTGTCCTTGAGACCACAAACCGTTTTCTATCGTCTACATTTATATTGGTCGGCGGGTGGCCGAGTGGTCTGCGCACCTAGTTTGCAAACATAAGGTCACCGATTCGAATCCGCCTATGGGTGGGCGTCCTCGCGGTATACTTAACCCACGCGCGACTGATGGGGGCCTAGTGGCATCGAAGCGCCGTTACGGCGTACAGCTGGAGATATTTTAAATGTCTACTAAATCTTACCGGCTCCCATATATAACCTGGTCCAGCCACTCATTCCTAGCGGTTGACAAACTGTTTCAAGTCGCAAACTCTAATATATACCATTTGCGTTCCCTTGGTAGCGTGTGTGCGCCGTACAAACATCCCCTTCACACGTTACTTTTACGCTGCACCGTAATTGTGGTTCATTATTTTTGTTCATCCGATCGGATTCCAGACAGTATCTATAACTGGCTTCATTTTGGACATTTTAAATTAATGTGGACTACGTTTTTTGTTTGCTCTGCTACTACAGGATTCTTATCGCTCAAAGAAGGTCATAGTAACGGTAACTTTGCTCTATTCGATTTGCAAGCCGCCATTTTGTGGATACGTACAAACATTGAGCGATTTGGTGGAGATCCCGATCAAATGACACTGATGGGCTACGGTCACGGTGCCGCGCTCATACACTTGTTCTCATTATCCAGATTGGCACAAGGTAGGTAAATTGAGCGGTTGCTACATTTCTATTTCCCACTAATTCTCGAAACAGTGATTTTTGCGTGTGATCTTTATTTGCCAAACATAAGTTGTATACAACTTGGCCCCAATCGGTTTCCCACACAAGTTCTGGAATGAATAATCAAACATTACAGAAAACCGGATGCTAATCAATTAATGTTTACCAATACTATTCAAAAATAATGTATAATTGCTTGGCAATTGCATTTGACTAAGGAAAAGGGATGTGTCGGTCGGCGAAATGCTTTCATTATGAAAAGCATACAGGATGCTTGCAAGTAAACCTTGAACGCTTGATCAGTGCAGATTAAGTGTGATATTCCATAGCATAGGGGGAGTATGTGTGCCGATAGCGGTAAATGCATTAGACCTGGGAAGGAGTCAATACGATCGATGATAACACACAGTTATTTAATGGCGACTGAATCTATTGCACTTCCGATCACACACCAAAAGTATACCAAAAGTATACCGTCGATCTCTCGATTCGACAGAAATATGACCTTCAGTCATGCGGTTCTTCTAGGTTTGGAGGATGACAAATAAGAGAGAAAATAAACATGCGTTATGACCACTGAGCTACGGGGACGGCAACGACCATCGTGAATAAGTTACTTGATGTGATATAGCGCCGCTCACTATCCACTGACTTGCACGTTATTACCGTGCTGACGATTCCCGAAAGGATGAAACGCGCGTACAGTACTTTTCCGGACTTGTGGCGGCTGTCTGAGTGAGCCTAGATGTGACGAAATTCTACCTATACCATTCAACTCCCCCTACTACTCTTCTGTAATCAGTACACAGAACAAACTGCTTATAATGCCATAAGATAATTGGCGGCTTAAGTTTGTTAAGCTCGTCGCTTGGTGAGGGGGCTACCCTGTCCTCTGCACGGCAGTAACGTGTAAGTCAGTGGATAGTGAGCGGCGCTATATCACATCTAGTAACTTATTCACGATGGTCGTTGCTGTCCCCCGTAGCTCAGTGGTCTCAACCACGGACTGGCAACAGTCGAGTTGCGGTTTCGAGCCCTGCCAAGGGTCCGATGGAATGCGCACTGCTGACGATTCCCGAAAGGATGAAACGCGCGTACAGTGCTTTTCCGGGCGTGTGACGGCTGTCTGAGTGAGCCTAGATGTGGTGAATTTCTTCCTATAACATTCAACTCTCCCTACTACTCTTCTGAAACATGCGTTATGTGGCGGCTAAATTAGTGAGCACGACCTATTCCCAAATAATTGCCGGGTGGTTTTAGATTATTACGCTTTTTAATAAAAACAAATGTTTTTAATTAGCGTTTGACTTCCTTTCCGAAACTTCTAGGTCTAAAACTCATCCGAATCGTCTTACAGTGGCTTTTGGATTGATGCCATCTAGCCTTGAACTTAATGGAAAGAATGGAAGCGTGCTTTATGACGGCTTAAGCAACCATGCTTGACAGGCCCCGTAGGTTGGTAAGTGAAAGAAATGCAAATTCAAAAATTAAAATTATGGACAAAATAATGATAATATATATGAATCCAAGCAACTGTCTATGAAATAGATATAGAGCCTTCGAAAGTCATGGGTGGAAAGCGGACGGAAATCGTTTTTTAATTTTCACTCGACGTTTAATAAAAGTAAAAGTAATGATGGTAGTAAGTTGACATATCTAAGATCCATCCTAAGGAACAATCCGATTTTTAAGTGATTTACATGCTTACCGAGGGTTATGTTTCCGAAATAGCTAATTAGGCTGAATATATTCCAATCTATCCCTTCATGTAACAGAGTTGGGGGATGAGGGCATTATCCACGCATTTGTTTGAAAATGGCTAAGATGGGGAAGACTTAGTTAAGTAGGGTGTTCCAGGGTTACCCGATCCGAAGGTAGAAGTACTTTAGTCGATATTCTAGACGACCATGTGATAGAATTACTTTCATTCTTTCGTCTCTCAAATTGTTGTTCTGAGTGTGCGTTAGAACGTGGTGCAAAGCTTACTAACATCTTTCAATAATAATCTTATGTCTCTAGGTAGCCGTCGGTAACGTAAATTGAACACTCCGAATTTCTTCAGCATTCCACGATACCTAAAATGGTGTATACCTTCGACTTTTCGTTATTTGAGTTTGTGTGATCTTGAGCGCTGCGATGTCACGTTTTAGCCAAGTTTTCCAAGTCTAGATAGCGTATTCGACGTGGAAATGCGCGTAGACATTATGTATCAGAGAGCAACCAAAATTCTGAAAACCCTATGCAAGAGCCCAACGCACTGGCTACTACTCCTTGAAGCGGACTCAAACTGTCTGAAGCAACCAAGGTCGTCCTGTACGAGCACGCCGAGGTCACGTTCTTTGGATACGGTCTGAAGATGTGGCCATATAAGCCTGTGAATGCAGCATTCCAACGGCGAACCATACCACTTGTCCATGGTGAATGGTAGCGCGTTCCTTACCGACTTCTTTCACGCTTCGCTGAAGTTGAGTCGGCGGCTGTCATGGTCATCCGATCCTTGATCGGCCGATCAAACGTAACGTCCTCCGCGAAGAGGGAACATCTTGGTGTTATAAACCTCGCTAGGTCGTTAAGAATAGCTAAGAGCAAACAATGCCCAAGTACTGAACCCTACGATACGTCACAATCCACTCGAAATGGGTCGGATCAAAATATTCGGACGCTAACCACCAATGGCCATTCACGGAGAAAGTTACTGATCCAACCAATCACCCGATCTCTGATGACAATTTTCTAAATCTTATGAAGCTGAACATGATAAACCAGGCGGTCGAACGCTTTCGGAATGAATAACTAGATAATCTCGTTTCCTGTCCCCTGATAGACAGCTTCGGTCCAATTGTCGTATGAAATCAGCAGGCCCGTGCTACATGCTCGATGTTGACGAACTTCGTGCTGCTTCGGCGCAACAATACCGGTGCTTTTCAGCTGGCCCATCAGTGCGTCTTCAATGATCGCTTCTATCACCTTGGAGAGTACAAAGAGTGGTGGAATCAGGAGGCAATTACCGGGCTCAGAGCGACTTCCTCAATAGTGATTTCACGTTTCCGTCTAAACAACGCTGAAAGCATCCAACGAGTGTTCCTTCTATGTGCATGGCTGCTATCTGCAGTGCTTTCGGGTGAATCTTATTCGCTCCTGACGAGCTGTGCGTAACAACGATAGCGGCTTTCTTAGCACCGTTTCTGCAATAATTGTGACGCTGAGGAAACCCGATGGTGGAGTAACAGAGACAGTTTGCAGGACATTCCGTGATTTTGATAGAGAAGCTCACTTCACTAATTAGGATACGTGATGACTTTATTCTGATATTCGACTTGGAAATAAAAATAGATGAGTAATTTTTTGCGTCCGAATAGAGAAGTTATCCAGACATCATAGACGCTAAACCTTTCGATTTGAAAGCTACTGGATCGGAGTTGCATCTGGCAGAGATCCAGTGGCGTAAGAAACTTCCTTCGTCGTCCGTGAAGGTAGCAAAGTTGTCGCTCTGGCTGATGGCAGAATAGGCTTGTGAAGGCAACACGATCGGCTCAGGGTAAAGTACACATTGGTTTTCGTTGAAATAGATGATCGTTCGGGGCACAGAGTTAAATGTGATGAAACTGACCACAATGGGGCAACTAAATTTATCGCTGGGAAGAACGTTCGCACAGATGTGACACATGGCGCAAAGGTGTCAGTTTATCCGGATATTTTGCCCTTTTTATTTGGTATCGAAAAAGGTGCCCCGTCACATGGCGCCCGTCCTTCGCCCCCCCCCACGTCACTCGACTGTTGAGATGAATCAATATGCGGTACATAGTGAAACGATTGCCGCACAATCATCCTTGCAAATGTTAACAACTCGTCTTTATTCTTGACCGATTCAATAAGTTGTGCAGGCCCCTGAATCTTTTCGTCACTAGCAGTAATGATCAAAGCATTGCACTGAGAATACGCTTGTGCAGATTTATCCATGCACGATTGGGTTCAACCGTGCGACTCACCATGAATGGCTTTACGTATCGGGGTATTTCTGATTGAGTCCGAGACTCGTGGCTGGTTTCAACCGCCTCTTGTCATTGCTTCAGTTTAACTAAGACAGTCTGGTTTGTTTTTCATAGGCTCTGGCGACAGCACACCCGACTTCATTACTAGACTGTAACATTTGCAAGTTCGACCGACAAACACGATTGAAAATCTAAGGAACCGCCAACTATATCTCCCATTTACCACCGTCCATCTTGACATAATGTTTCAGAGACCGAGTGTTTTAATATTCCAACCTCGTAGAGTTAAACATAGAGAATAATAGATTGGAAATTTCGGCGTATATACAGTCAGCCACGAATTTGTATTGACTTATTCTATTGTAATCCACGAAATTGCAATAGTCGCTCAACAGTTCTTCCACGATGGCTTAAAATGTCAAGTATGAGTTGAAGGATGCACAAGCTGCTGCTCGGTTCGTCTGAGTGCCTCGTGTTAACATCAACGTGCCACCGACCCGTGGACAATCCATCTAATCGGACAGCTCGCTGTGCGCCTATCCGAAAACAATAAATTGCCTTCACAGACAACTCACAGTTGGTGTGTGGGTATGCGCGTGGTGTGATGGTGGCTAAAAGCGATGGGGAGTGGAAACGCTATGATACAGGCAGGCAACTGACCTATCGAAAGCCAGACAGCATTTCGCAGAGTACTGAGCAGATGCAACTTAGTCTGACGGAAAGTGAGCCTGTCATCAGAAGAGGATGGATCAGCCATTCGGCGAGTGTTCGGCTCCCGCCCATGTAGAACTCTGCGAGGGCAGCCAAGCAACTGACCAAGCACCCAATGGGTGAGCAGGTGACCAATTAGGAGCCAGTAAGTCCCAAATGCACAGGACCAAATCAGTATGGCGGAAAAGCGCGTGCTCGTGAGAAGCGGATTGGTTCTTCCGCCCTCGAATCCACTACACGCACTTGAGTCAAGGTTTGGTGTGGCACCGGACCAAGAGAGGAAGCTTATGACCGAATGGACGAGTGACCCGAAAAATCGACAACGGGGTTGGAGTTAATTTTACACAGGGAGAACGTTGCGAACAAGTGTAAATTATTGGAAATGGATCCAGGGACATAATGTAAATAACAGAGATGAGCCGGTGGGGTAGACTTTCACAAATAGTGTATATACTTTATCAAAATCCACGCGTAATCTTAGACAATTTCATGATCGCGGCCCAATCTTCTTGATTTATAAAGGTCTACAGGACACGTGTATCTTTAGCGGATTCGCAAGTTGAACGGACGGCTGAGACAACAAACTCGGGGTCGATTCTCGACATATTGCTGCGTACAAAATTTGGTTTGCTTATTCGTATGTGTTCCGACTCCGAATGAATAACGGTTTCCGTTGCTTTTACATGCATCTTAAGCAGGGCACAACACTATGACGCAGTAGAGGATCATGATATTCAAATAGTATTTTGCTCGACCCCTTTACGTTTATTCTAATCGTTGTTTATGACCACCGTGAAAGTGAATGGGATTAAGTTGTGTTTCATAACCTATGTGTGCACTCTATCAGTTGTCATAGCGACCGCACTAGCAACAACTACACATATCTAGCGCATCAAACGAGATGGGCTTAGTATGGTGAAAAATATAAAATCTTCTCTCCTTATTCCCTCTTGGATGTAGGCGCTATCAGTAAATCGATCAAGAGGCTTATTCTTTTGAACGGTTCTGGTTTGGCTCCTTGGGCCACCTCGAATAGTGCCGCAGAAGTGAATCGGGCGTTAGAAAAAATGTTGCTCGGAGATTTAGCCTATGGAATTACTCACAACTCTTCTCTGAAAAATCTGTCGCTGTCCGAGTTGCAAACCACTCGTGTATCGCCTGCAGGAACTTCGGCTGCAATGTCTGAGCAACAAAAGCTATACAACAAAGCCAAGGGGCCAATAGCGTCACAGAATAGAAGCGAAGAAAACAGCTCAGTGCGGAAGCCAACCTTGGGGGAATTAGTATTTAAACAACTGAAACAATTATCTGTAAAGCGAATTATACAACTACAAAACAATCTATCCGATGCTCTTTGTGCATCACGACTTGGCCCAGTGCTGTCAAAACATTTGTTTCCAAGCCTTATCTTCAGTGAAAGTTCCATTTTTGGAGCGACTTCTTCTGGCAATGGCCCTGGGACCGATCGTACCGGCGCGATCAAGTGGGAATCAACCCTATTTGCAAGGGCCGACTTACTCGTCGGACTGGTGGAGAAACCAGGTGCCTCGTTCTACCGCAAGTCCCAGTGGACAGATTCATTGTCAGCAGAAAAGGAACGATGTCTGCAAAATATATTTCCTCATGATCCGAGGGCGATCGCTGCAGTTGTTGATTTCTTCTACGAAAATGGAGATCAGGAAGCGTTTTCGGAACAATCCGTAGATGGAAGACGACCCAGGTCTACCGAACTGGATGTGAGTGAGTGCAATCATGTGATGTGCATTATTGGTTCTTCCGTTTAGTGGTAAAGTACGTTAAGCCGAGTTGTAAGCGCCAAGTTTTCATTTCGCAGGTTAATTGCGCTTACCTTCATGTGGTAAGGCAATGTGTTTGGGACCTCACCAACTTTAAGGTAACTCGTCTGCTAGCACACAAGGTGAGATCCAGACAATTCCTTAATATGTGTTCACCGACAACTCATCACTGTGAGGTCACGTAGCAGTCAAAGCGAGGAGTAGGATTTCATGTTGCATCCTGGTCCTATTACCCGGATGTGCCGAGATATGTATCTGCCCACGGCACATTAAGTAGCAACACACGGAACAATTGACACACATTTTGTGACTTCGGACCTACTACAATGTGACTCCGCACATGCCCCGGTCATGAGATCACTGAAATGGTTCTGGCTTACGCTACGGAACAGATAGTCTGCATTTAATAGTCATCCGAATTCTCATGTTACAAGTCCTACATCAAACACTGGAAACTAAATACAAAATACCACTGATGATAGGTCAACATTGTTTTCTGTTTTTGTAATATCTGCTCGCTGTACAGCCTCGCACTGAACCCATTTTCGCACGTGCTTCTCCATTCAAGAACACAGAATCCTACCGGTTTCGTCTACATAACTAGCTCCCCAGTTACCTACGAATTGGCATACACGATAAAGTTGGTCCGATAAGCTAAGTTTTCTTCAGTGGAGGCACCGGGTAGCTTATGAGTCAGGTTGATGATGGCGACTTCGACAGCACGGTAAGTGCTCTGCGTGGCAGAGATCAGACTCCTGCTACTCCTCACTGTTGCAATATCACCGTATAAGGGAGATTGAAGGAATAACTTTTTCTGGTGGGCTGAGTACCAAATTCTTAGTTTCACTGAGTTGCCTATGCTACTTGAAGGTTCTCCAATGATATCCATGTGCAGTTGTTTTGTCAATAATAAGCTCTAGTTCGTATTCCAGACATTCAGTCTCACAGGTTTGTCTGGCAAATCTAAACAGGGTCTTCACTAGCTTTCGCTTGTATAAAATTGGCATGAAGCTGTTAAAATGCATATACTGGTTGGACCACGTTGTTTATCGGTAACCTGACCTTCCCTGCTTATCCATTCTCTCTACGGCTGATAACAGCCTCCAAATACGGAAGAGAGTTCTATGGTACAATTTCAAAGGAAACACACAAGTTTGCATAACTTTTTAAAAAAAATCACACCCGCTGTGGAATATGCTTCTCTCAGTAACTGGACAGCAAGATATCGTCCACATAACTTTTGCTGAAGGGCAACTGCGCCATTTCTTATGATATACGTTGTTCTGTCATCAATAGAAAGAGATCGGCTAGTATGTGGCTACCCACTCAATTGGAAATATGCCATGTTCCCGAAGTGAAAACCGACATTCTTTGTGCACAGAAGCAATGGTTCCGTTAATAGTTCAACCGGTGTCGGCAATATGCTGCAAATTCTCACAAGTAGTCCACTGTCTGGTGGAGCAAGAAGTTATCAAACATAGATTACACATCTGAAGAGCACATCAGTTTGTCGAACATGTTTATTCTGTTATGGTCTTGGATGAGCTCAAAAGGATCTTTGTCGTATAGACCATACTGAACTCTTAGCGGCGGTATCATATTCACTGCGTAGCCAGCTAGTTTATGTTGGAGGCACTTTTCGTGAAGAGGATCAGTCAGAGGGGCACTCCGCTATTTTACGTTGCTGGAAACCCATATAGCTGCGGTGTGGTTGATCCATTCAGCTTTAAACCGTTATAAGTACGACTGTCGATCACACAGTACTGAAGGAGCATCTCCAAATGACGAGTTACGTGCTATTCGAACACAGTACATGAGCCACCATCTCAAGTCACTCACGTTTGTTGCTGTCACCATGCGAGGTTCGTCTTCCTGATGTATTCGTCTTTATTCATGACTGAAATCCTGCGTCCTTATCCTGCTTTATTAAAACGAGGTCCTTATGTCACCTTTCGCATGTCGCGCGCAGATGTCTGCTCGTGGGATTGCACTTTTCTTTTAGTAGCGCAATTTTCATTTCATAGGCAAAACCGAGTAACTTGTTTCAAAACCAACTAAGCATATCAATGCTACTTGCTTGAGAGTCCTGCAATTCTTAAAAAATTTTTCCAACGGGTCTCAATAAAAATCCCTTTTAATCGTCTAGGTGTTAGTTTGTAACCCTGTCTGAACGATAATGTTTCTAACTGTAGATCATCAGCCTTCCCAACTGACAGACTGACCAGATACTTGCTGTGGTCACCAACACTTGATTCTTCATCTTGGATGTCAATGGACGATATTTCATGCCGAGCTCTCGTTCATTATGGCAAGATTGATGATGCATTTGCAGAGTTGGGCAGAAGGATAACATTTCTATTATCGACAACAGGCTTGCGTGGGTTGCGCGTCTGGTTCCAGCAGTTCCCAGATGAGCGGATGCAAAGTGTCTGAGATTGGCTCCAGTAGGCCTGGTCTCGTTCCTGCTTTCAGTTACAATATCGCTCTAGAATATTGACCTAGGCGAATACAGCCGATGGGAATTGATATCATTTACCTCTATGTCCATATGTTTGTTTCCGCATGTTGTTGGTGCCAATCTTGCTGGTTTAATTCATTCGCAATTCCAAACTTGTGCAATCACCTACGGGGGTAAACATCTAGCTCAGATGAGGCATTTTGTGTTCCCATTTGCGCCGACGAAATGCATCTATTTTTACAAAACCAAATCCACTGAAGCTGCATGCTTCCACTTGGGTCCTATGGGCGGCACACGCTTTGGCATCTGTTTGGCTTTTATCCATAAATAAACCTCCTGGAATTACACAGACCTGCGCAATGCAGAGGCAGTTCAGCCCACATAGGTGATCGCGCTTTGTCGCAGTTAGCCTATGAGTCACGATAGTTTGTCACCGTCGCTCATTTCCTTGTGGCCTTAGCCGCTTGGGTTCCTGATGGCTCCGTGGAATACGGACGAAACCCAAAAGGACGAAACGGCGCTCCGGTCCGTAGGATGTTGTTTGACTTGTAGTCACGACGAAAAACCTTCAAATAGGTAATATTTAAAAGATTCCTGCTCCCGAATAACAACAATAAATATAGTTATATCCGGAGTGGTATTGTTGATCCAGATGATAAACAATCGGTGACGTTTGACCAATCAGAGAGTCGCCCCTGCATGTGCGTGCGTAGGTGGAAAACCGAGAAGACAATCTCGTGCAAGTATGTAGCATCTCGAGCGCGCAGATAAACTGACATTGTGCATCATACCGGTCCGAAACGAGAGGTCCTTCACTCCTCATGTTCAACCAGGATTGAGGCATGATGCAAGCAATACACATGACGGCGGTAAGCGAAAGTTGGTTAAGTAGACAGTCGTCGGTAAACATTGAAAATGAAAAAGTTAAAGAATACAATGGGTAGAACGGAAATCGGGTGCAATCGGAACGCATTTGCCAAACACTACGGCAAAGGGCGAAAAACGAAAAAAAGTGAACCAATTCGAGCACAAGTAGGAACACCAGGAGTGAGATTCGCAGCTGAATGGTGTAGGGCAAACACTGCACAAATACCAACATGGCAAAATATTGGACAGCTGGATGGTCAACGGGAACATTGGCAATCAGAGAGCAAAAGATGACAGACAATGGTAAAAAAGATAACGAGAAGTTTGTGAGACAGTGTATCCGATAAACGTTCAACACGATGTGACCTCGTTAACTTGCGGCCATCCATTGAGCTCTTCGAAACTCAATTAAAGTTTCAGTAGCACTAGCAGCAGTAATAACAAGAGAGGGAATATGATCCGGTCCATGAAAGTTGGTTCGTGGAGCACTGGGTACGCCGTGACATCGTAATGGGATGTGAGTCGTTAATAGTGGTTCGATGTTTGCAAAAACCAACTACTGTTCTGTTTTCTACAGCCACCCATGGAAGTAGCTGAACCACTTCAATCACATCCAGAGCCATTCCACGGGATAGTAGTCATCTAGTTCCATATGGCTGGCGGCATCCGGTTTCGGATTTGCCTGTCACTGTGGCCAGCCACAGGACGCCTGCGCCTACAGAGGGACCATGGGTGGCTTGCGCTGCACCACCCACAGCTCCAACCACACACCCCATATCCAGTGTAAACCCGAAGGAATAAGACCGGGAGGCATGTGGATGGGAGCCACGTTTCATCAACGGAGCCGGCCCACACTCCTTCACAAGCAAACACAAGCACGCTGTATTTGGGAATCAAGCGCACACAAGGCGGTGGCTGGACCGTAGTCCGCTCCACACTGAGTGCATGGAACCACTCTTTGAGCCTAGCACGGCCACAAGGACCGTGCACCCCGTCCCCTCCAGCAACGACCAACTGTCTCCTGGAGCCAGTATAGACGAGGTAGTGGGTAATAGACAGGTAGGCACCTTGTCAACATGCACATCAAGCGCAGCCACACCGGGGATATCAAGCAACAGCCAATCACTTGAGAGAAAGCTAACAAAGAAAATAAATCGAGTAATGCATAAGGAAACGTGACAAAAATCTTAAATTAATGAGCATATGAAATAAGTTGTTAACAAAGGATCCGAGATAAGTTCAGGGGGTCAGAAAGTATATTTTACGGAAATGACACAAACGCGAAAATGTTATCGAAATTAACTACAATTGGCTTAAGCGAGTTGTGCAGGTTTATAGAAGAGCGTACAGGTGGACATTTATTTGAGAAAGAAAAGCATTAGGACAAAATTGAAAACCCACCACCTGAAATAAAGAGACTTAGCATGCAAGCACGCGGTTAGTAAATCGAATGCAGCGTACCTACAAACGCTGCGCCGGTTCTGCCTACGTTCTCTGCAGGACCCGTCGTCGCTTCGGTAGTGGTCCCGAGTGGCCTCGCTCATGGCTCACTAAGCCTGCCTGACTCAGGCACTCGCGACCGCATGTGCTACAGCACCATGCGCTTGATGTCGATGGAGTACAACCCATCGGTGCTTGCCGCTTCCGCACTTGCCGCTTCTTCTCTGCATGCATGAGGGCTTTCTCCTGCACCTCGGCAACTGCCTTCGTGATCAGATCGCGCCATGCACGCCGATCAACCGCCTTCGATTCCCATGATCTGCAATCAAGATTAGAACGTGAGAGGCTCACTTTAATCATGTCCTGGTAACGTAACTTTGGTTTCCCCACATGCCGCTTCCCAATACTCAGCTGACCATATAAGAGTTGTTTCGGTATCCGCGTCGAATCCATACGGCTCACATGACCGAGCCACCTCAGGTGTCTCAGCAAAAGTATGCAGTCCACTGCATACATTCCACTTCGGCGCAACACTTCCGTGTCTGCAACTCTGTCGCCCCAACCGATGCGCAAAATCCGTCGCAAGCACTGCTGATGGAACCGCTCGAGATATCGCACATCCCGCCGGTACATCGTCCACGTTTCACTGCCGTATAGAAGAACGGACAGCACCATGGATTTGTACACCATCAGCTTCGTGCCAATGGTAAGCTGATGGTTGTTCCACACTCGGTACTCAAGCTTCCCGAATGCCGCCGCTGCCTTCGACACGCGGATACGAAGCTCACTGTGTATCTGCTGATCAGTCGACATCACACTCCCAAGGTAGCAGAAGCGGGAGGTGGTTTCCAATACTTCAGCACCAATGCTGATTCGCGGCAATATTGAAGATTGCACCTCCGGTGAAGGCTGAAAGAGACAGACAGTTTTGCTTGTGTTGATGGTGAGCCCGAATTTGGCCGCTGTCGAAGCCAGAGCACTAGTCATATGCTGCAACTCATCCGCGCTGTGTGCAAACAACGCACAGTCGTCAGCAAACAGCAACATACGGATAGCTGTCTCACAGACTAGAGTTCTCGCACCGAAACGACGGATGTTCAGCAACCCACCATCAATACGGTGCTCCACACGAACACCGTAAGCACAAGCGGCATCAAAAGCACAGGACAACATTGCATGAAGATATATATTAAACAGGGCAGGAGCTAAGACACAGCCTTGCTTCACACCAGAGACAACTGCAAAGTCATCCGAGGTCTCTCCACTCAGCTGCACCCTCGCTCGCATACCACTGTGCAGACATTCAATTAAACTTACAAACTTACGCGGGCAACCAAACTTACCCAACACCAGCCACAATGCCTCGCGGTTCACCGTATCAAATGCCTTGGTGAAATCAACAAAAAGCGAGTACAACGGCTGGTGTCGTTCTCTGCACTTCTCCTGCAACTGACGAGCCGCAAACACCATATCTATAGTGCTGCGACCCGAACGGAATCCACATTGCTCTTCCGCCACGTTAGGTTCCACAACCTGACTGACGAGGCGGTTGAGCAGGATTCGGGCAATCACCTTGCCCACACAACTCAGCAAGTTGATGCCACGATAATTCGTGCAACATTGCTTGCTCCCTTTACCCTTGTACAGTGGTAGCACAAGGGCATCCTTCAGCTCAGGAGGCACCTCCTCCTCAATCCATACACGTTGCACCAAGTGGTGCAGCGCAGTCAACAACGCGGGTCCGCCGTGTTTCAATACTTCAGGCGGGATCCCGTCGGCTCCGGCACATTTGCCGTTTCGCAGCTGAGCAAGTGCTCTCTGCGTCTCATCCAGTGTCGGCGTGTCCGCCAGACTCGCCTTCACATCGTGCTGCTTCAGGCAGTTCAATGTAGGCCAGTCGATCTCTGAACGGTTGTTCAAGAGACAGTCAAAGTGTTTTCGCCAGATCTGCATTATGTCTGCAGTCTGTGTGCAGGTAGCGCCTGAACTACCATCGATCAGCGTCCTCAGCGGCTCCAATCTCGGTCCATACACCGCCTTCAAGGAGTCAAAGAATTCCTTGTGTTGGCGGCGTTCGGCGTAGCATTCCATCTGCTTCGCCTTCTCCGTCCACCATGCATTTTTAATGCGACGGAGCTCTCGGGTCAGTCGCCGTCGAAGTTTGCGAAACTGACTACTCTTCCCCAAGTCACTGGGGTCTGCCACATGTGCAGCAAATGCTGCATTCTTCTCCGACACCAATGCGCCAATCGTCGCATTGTTCTCATCAAACCAATCAGGCCGCTTACAGTTTGCGCGCCCGATGGTCTCCTCGGCAGCAGCTGTCACCTGGTCGCGAATGTGGTGCCACAGGTCGCCCACTGTGGCTATGCCTTCCACATCACACAGGCGTGCAGCCATCGCCTTCTCCAGCTCAGTACGTTTCGCCACAGTACCGAGGGAGAGAATGTTAAATTTACGCCGATTCACGGCGGGAGTGCAATACATAGATTTACGAAAATATATGTACAGTTTGGTCCGCACCAATTTGTGATCAGTGCCACACTCAGCTCCACGCAGTACACGTGTCATGCGCACTTCACGCATATCACGCTGACGTACGATGACATAGTCGAGCAGGTGAGCGTGACCACTCCGTGGGTGCGTCCAAGTTGCTATATCACTCGCACTCAGTGCAAACCGAGTGTTCGTGATCGTCAGGCCGTGAGTGGCACACAGTGAGAGCAGCCTGTCACCGTTCGCATTCGCTGAACCAATGCCATGCGAACCGATAACATCTGTCCACACCGATGCATCACGCCCAACGCGCGCGTTGAAATCACCCAGCAGAAATAGTCGGTCGCTCCTCGGCACAGACCGTATCACGGAGGATAGCTGAGTGTAGAATTGATCACGCGTGTCATCAGGATAACACATGGTCGGACTGTACGTGCTTATAAAAGTGGCAAACTTACCTCTTCCGAGTCGTAGGCGAACAGTCATCAGTCGCGCGTTGATGCCTGTTGGTTCACCCACCAGCAGGCCATGGAGGCGATCGGATATTGCAAATCCGACCCCATGATCACGTGAAACAAAGCACAGTCGCTTCCGATGCG
The DNA here is from genome assembly GCA_944474145.2 of Dicrocoelium dendriticum. Lineage (NCBI taxonomy): Eukaryota > Metazoa > Platyhelminthes > Trematoda > Plagiorchiida > Dicrocoeliidae > Dicrocoelium > Dicrocoelium dendriticum. The sequence goes on along the minus strand of OX104067.1, from coordinate 114,906,115 downwards.
ATATCGTGTGACAAAATTGGATACACACTTGGCCCATGGGCCATATCATTTGGGATAATTTCCGGGCGTGCGACAGCACAAGATCAACCAGACAAGTGTCGCGAAACTGCTGTTGCATGTCAGTGCAGTCCTTGAGATGAGCGTGCGCGAAAGTAATTTGACACAGCAATTGTCGAAAACAAACAGCACGGATGGAATGCAATTACCTGGGTTACAATGCTGTATGAAAACAAATGCTTGAGTTACCATTTACGGGTTTTTGTTTGTGAGTCGAAGTTCTCTTTGAAAAACGCTGATGAGGCGAAGCAAGGAGGACCAAGGCCCAATGCGCGAAACAGGGATTTCTTTCTGATCCTTGGTCCGAGATCAACTGAAGCAGACTATGCTGGGAGTTCAGAATCTTTAAGTGTTTATAGGACGACATTTCTAGGCGTTTCCATTTTTTATATCACATTGGGAGAGTATCCGATGGTCAGCCTAGTTCAGCGTTATCTGCTCAAATGGCATCGGTGCACCTAAATGTGCTGGAGCAGGTTCCAATAACATACCGCAAGTTAGATTGAAGGACAACCATGACGTTGTAAGAGTAATAATATGAGCAAGTACAGACACAGTCGTATGTGAAAGATTCATGAAACAAGGCAAACATTTAACTGCAGAGTATAATTAACAGATATTGAAGGCCCCAACGTCACTACGACTGCATCACGTCTAGCCATGACTCCAGCAGTCGATGTCAGATACCCTAGGTACCCTACTAGGTAAACAACGTAAATGGCTAAGATAAGGTCTGTTGGTCAATCACATCACGCCTTTATTCACAATCAAAAGATGGAGGTTCTGCCTGTCAGGAATATTGTGGCATGATGCGAGTTGTTAGCTGACCAGGAAAAGACCATGACTATTTTCACTTAAGCGGGTCGAATGATAACGACGCTAGGGAGAAATAGGAGTACATCTGTACTACTCGCCTAGTGATCCCCACAGATTTGTTTAGTACGACATAAAAATTTATACGCAGTATGGGGATCCAGTTAGGTAATATTTCGAATGCGCAGTATTCGTGTGTCTGATCTATTAGCAAAACTGGTAGTACCACATTGTTTTAAAGCCTACCTTGATCAATGAGATTGAATGTGCCTCTTCCCTGAATGGTTAGTACATCGAGCTATATGATCCTTAAGGATTCTTTCAGAACCCTACTGGTTGCCTGAAAATGGGGGGATACGAACGAATATATAGCAATGTTACTGTGCATTTTAATTTGAGGTGCATTTTTTCATAGCTGAATATCTTGTAATGCCAAGGGTTTCGACAAATACTAAGCAACACAGAACATCAAGACTACGAGCTATTGCGATATTTTTAGAATCTTTAGTGTCTATAATAGTAGAAATCGCCTAGCCGACTCTGAAATGCTGCTTTTAATAGTCGCAAATGATTTGAAGCACCTCTGTCTTCAAGCTCCTGTGTAGAAGCGAATGCCTACAGATAAAGATGGGGAATCCATGGGTTCTCAAGTTCCCGGTTTATCTTAAAAGAATCAGAAGCGCAAGACATGCAATAGGACAAAACGTTGTCCAAACAGTAGCGCCTCGATAGGAATACTGAATTCAAAGAGAGCACAATTGGTCCATTCAGAGGCACAATGTTTCTTTGACAACTGCTTTGCGATTCCGGCGCATTTGGCGGTCGTTTAACTATCCATTTAGTTTGCCAACTGCAGTACTCGAAAGCTGTCCTGGAGAGAAGTCTTAGGAAGTCAAATTAGCCAGCTAGTAACTGTCAACCTTTGACGTGTCAAAGATTAAATCGGTTGGTGGGCGAGTGCGTCTTGCAATCGGGTCTGGAGCAATGGTTACGCAAACACTACTGAATACACGGACGCTTACGCTTCATGCTTCGGCATGTTTTGCATATTCAGAGTGCAAGACTGGCCAGATACGCTATCGGATTCACCCATCAGCGAATGCTCTCTGGACGTTGTGGATCGATTTACTTGCCTTGTTAGCTGTGTTACCTCTTTTGGTCGCATTACTGACGAAGTCACTTGGTGTATCAGCAAAGCCCGTGAAGCATTCCAGGTAGTATCCATCTATGGAGACTGCGAAATATCAGCATGTCAGTGAAAGTTAGGGTGTATAACGCTGCAATAAGACCGGTGTTACTGTGTGGATCAGAGACCTGGTCAGTTCGTAGTGACGACGTTAAACATTTGACTGCGTTTGACCACCGGTGCTTGCAGAGTATTGCTCACAACTGGCGAGATCACCGCGTGAGCAAAGCTGATGTCCGGTTGTTGGTTTCTGGCCGGAAGCCTTCTGCTGCCTCACTAGAGTGTTTACTGCACCCTAACCGCTAACACTTGCTAGATTATATCCTCATATGTCTGTTGACTACTTTCATCGGCTTGCATTATGCGCAGTAGTTGCACTAAGTTAGATGTAACCGTGAGGTGGTGGCCAGACTATGACGTGGCATATAAGATTTAAGAAATTAATTGAGCTTTGGTTAGGCTGGTACGTTCTGTCTACGTGGATGGGGGGACCCAGGATGGTCTACATTGGTGGTTGGAGACCCTGTCAGAGCTGCTACAGTCACGCAGTCAGTGAGGTTCCTACATTAGGTTTCTCGCACCGAACTGTTAGTAATAATTTTATCCCGATTATTTTAATGCACCCCTACTCTGTCCACATTCTCTGAGTATTATATTTACGTTCAGCCCTATTTTCTTACCTTTGTTCCTTGTTATTCTGGTAAGATGAGTCGTGGCAACTGCATCCACCACACTTCGGTGTCCGGATTGTAGTTGTTTACCTGAGTTGAACTGAATGGACCGCATTCTAAGTGAGAAGGCTCGGTACAACTTTTGCACAACACTTGTTCAAAGTAAAACGTGATCGTTCTTGGGTTTGCTTGCTGCAATCAGCTATTCAACCTCCCCGTAATGAATTTCTAGCCACTGTGTCGATCACTACTGTTACAGTTCAAAGGCTTATTGGCGAAAGCCTGGGCCGTCAAATACCATGAGTTGGGTTTCACTGTCAAATTTGGCTATCTTCTCCATAAGAGTCAAATTCAAGGCGAGACCATGTATGGAGTGTATGTTTGGGTGCGAAAGCACCGAAACTCCTCTTCATATCATCTGCTTCCCTTTGTTTGCTTTGTCGCTTTCTTTCTTTTACTTTTTACCATGTGTAATGTACTCCAGCATGATAGTTAAGCGTTTCTCATCTCCGGCTTTCGTGTATTTTGTTGATGATGGTAGGCGCAGTAATTTTCGGTTATAGCAGGAATTTGAGAGTGTGTTAATGAGTTCAAGCACTTGTGCTTTCATGAAGCCTAGCACAAAGGCTCTACTTTGTTGTGCAGCCTAAGCCTACCACCTTATCTCCCCAAGCAAACTTGCTTTCTTAGGATCACGTTTAAACATCGTTTAACAGCGAACTGGCGAAATTGATTTAATTACCAGGAAATGGACTTACCGGTTTCTGCGCCTTTATTACCACAGCTTTGGATGAATAACAGCAAATCAGTAACTCGTCTTCTTTTTACATTTTCCGATTTGCAGCAAATTCTAACCATCCTATCGGACGGACTTTATTTGGCACCAGCTGTTCAAACATTGCAACTGCATCTTTCTCTAAAGAAAGCAGATAGACAGCCTTCCACTGCAAAGGCGCGCACTTTCCTGGCAATGTTTCGTCATCACAGTTTAGCGAATTCAGCCCAAACAAACCAACGAGAAATGAACAAAACTACGGTGACGGGATCCACTTTTGGAGAAGATCTGGCTTACTGGATGGGCGCGCCTCTAGTAAACAACAAAACAATGAATCTATTCCCGGGACCATATACCGGGGATGACGCAGCTGTGTCGAGAAAACTACTGTTTCTCCTGACCACCTTCATTCACAAAGGGTAAAGTTGTGCTTTAGGAAGCTTATATCTTTGGAACCCAACGATGTGAATTTGTCGCACTTCTCTACCCCCTTCCTTTCCGTATGCAATGCTAAGGAATCCAGTGTGTAGGTGTTTCTGATCAAAGTCTCTACCATAATTTCAGTTAGTCTGGTGGCTCTCACTGTAAGGTCCCACTACAATCTCGGTGAAATGAACTGCCCTCAGGTTAAATGTTACACTTGCAGAATCCGCCGTGTGGTTGGGTTGCTACAAGCAATCTATATTGAGTTCTCGATTCACTTGAGGTGGATCTCGATCATTCCTGATTACAAGCAGCGTATTTGAAATGGAAATATTTTGGTGTTGCTCATTCCAATACGGGCACCCCACAACCGCGGTTTTGTCCTGGTTTGGACTAATCAGGTGGAGATAGCCTGAGCTGGGGTGGAAATCAGAGCCTAGTGGTCAACGGCTGATGTCATAGACACTATGTCACTGAGATCGGTGATCAACACTTGGTACAGCGGGAAGCAGTTCAAAGTTGAAGTTGAAGAATCCGCCGAGTGGCTTGGTTGCTACAAGCAACCGCTATTGTGTCCACGGTTCCCCTGAGATGGACCTCGGTCATTCAGATCACAAGGACCGTAAGTGAAAAGGAAGTTTTGGCGAAGCTCACCCCAACGCTGGCACCCCAAGACCGCGGTTTCGTTCTGGTTAGGACTCATCAGTTGGAGATAGCCTGAGTTGGGCTGGAACTCAGCGTCTAGTGGCTCCTGGTTTACGCCATAAGCACTAAGCCACTGAGATCCGCGAGCAACGCTTGGTCCAGCGGAAACAAATGCAAAGTTGGACTTGGAGGATCCGCTGGTGGTTGGGTTGCTACAATCAACCTCTACTGAGTCCTCGGTTCACTTGAGGTGGACCTCGGTCATTCAGATCACAAGGACCGTAAGTGAAATGAAAATGTTTTGGCATTACTCATCCCAAGGCTGACACCCCACGACCGCAGTTTCATCCTGGTTTGGACTCATCAGGTGGCGATAGCCTGAGCTGGAGTGGAAATCAGTCCCGCCCCAGCTCAGGCTATCTCCACCTGATTAGTCCAAACCAGGATGAAACTGCGGTCGTGGAGTGTCAGCCTTGGGATGAGCAGCACCAAAATATTGCCTTGAGGTGACCTATTAAACTGTTGGCTGCTACTGAGGCATACCTTCCTTTTTTACTATCCAAGACATAAACGCATACTTTATCGCTACGACGAGACTGCGTTAAACTCTGCTTATGTTGTGCTAAAGAAATTCAGTAACTTCCTCTATTGCTTCGTTATAAAGATGCACATAGCGCCGACTGCTGCATAAAAAGTATTTATTCAACAGTGGGACACTACAGGAGAGTTTGAGGCATTGCACGGGGCTGATAACTACCATCAGTTGGGAGAGAACAGGAGTATTTATGGCTGTCTGCGTTCAAATACTAAAACACTAGTATACGGAATAATCCTACAACATTACGTAACATGTGCGGAATTCTAATCTTTTACAACAGTGCTTACAACAAATTCATGGGAGTTGGGACTCCTCGAAACGTTTAACCACTAGCACACAATCATTTTGATCATACCTTTCAATATGTTGAAAATAGACAAGTCTCCTGAACCCGACGATGTCCCTGGTATTTAATGAAGATGGAGCTGACTCTTTGTTGACTGAACTTCTCGCTTTATTCAATACAATTTGGGACCCTAAAGGGGCGCCTGTAGAGTGGTGAATGTCTTCAGGAATGTTCAAATCATCGAGACATTTTTCATTTTTCATTTCTTCCAAACTTCTGACACTTAGTGTTCCTCGACGACTTACTGGTCCTCTTGGGAGCCGAATCATCCAAAACCACGCTAGCTTTTGCTATAGTAGTGGTTGCATCGATTACATGTTTACTCTTCGCCAAGCGATAGGGCAAAGACATACATACAGACTGCCGACTTTGGTGATTTTCCTTTAGTTAAAATCCGTCTTGGTCTCTTTTGATCTCGCCACCTTCTAGCATTGTCTATCCATGGAGGGCGTGCCGGCTAATTTCTTTTTCATTGTTCAGTCTCTTTACCTTGACTCCCGGGGCCGTTTAAGTGTCTACGGAAAAGTGTCTCCTGTGTTCTCCACAACAAGCGTGGATAGCCAGAGTTGTCTAATATCTCCTTTCCTCTTCAACTTTGCAATCAAAATGAACTGGAATGATACTGCTCTCTTAGATTTTTCCAGTGAAACTTCCGCCAGGTGAACGACTGACGAACCTTGATTACCCGAACGGTAGATCTCTTCTACCGTATGATGCAGTAGCTATACATACAAGTATCAATGAAAAGACTGACGTGCTGCGCTGCACTCTCCGTCATGTGCTTTGTACCTTCAAACTATTGTGGTACAACTGGACCGATGCACCAGTGGTAACTGGATCCACCGCTTCTCGGTGCCGGATCAGAGTTGTTTGACTGAGCTGAACAGTTTTTGAATGCAGATGACTGTCTGTCACGACCAATAACGACGAGCTTAAGTGGCCAGGGTATCTGTTTTTGAATATGCCCGGGGACTGTGCATAATTCACCGGAATTTGCCTGGTGACTGGTGTCCACTAAATGCTTCTCGAACACTAAGGTTATCCTGTTTCTCGTTTCAAACAGTTCCGTCCTCATATAATTGATCTGTTTGTACAACTACTTTAGGATGTGTCATCGTTTTCAACACCCGAACATCCACTGAGATGTTCAACGCGGTTTTCTTCCTAGATACAGATGACCTTTTATGTAACATTCAACATGAAATGTTTGGATTGAAGTGAACTATTATATGGGACCTGAGTACTCATTTGTTTTTTCTAATTAGTTAGATGATTTCAGTAATCTCTCGGTTCATAAATGCCCCATACAAAACGAAAATGAGAAACTGGCTTTTGCATTAAAGCAAATCATCCTCACTTTACATTGTTCCTTACAGAACATTCAATACTGAAGTAAAGAGCAAGCAAATATGCACTTGTATCGTCCCATCAATGTAAAATGGAGACCACATGCAGGATACCGTTATATTTTACAGTGCATTTTAAGCACAGTTCGGCTGTACTACGAAATCTGTGGTCAGCGGTTCCTGGTTAGTTGTCCTGTGGCTGCGTTGTTAGGACTCTCTTTTGGTGGATTTATCCCTACCTCGAATTGGTTCTGTGGAACTTTCGGCTTAATCCAGTCTCATTTCTGATTATGCGATTATTGGCAGTCGGACCGAGATAGCCGACAGTGGGAGCGACATTGATGGCATGTACCTAGAAGTTTCCAAACAGTTCGACCGCATGGACCACCGCTTCCTCCTAAAAATGCTGCAACCATCCGGATTTGGTTACACTGTACTTGGGTGGATCAGTAATTTCCTTTTTCGGCGCCGCCTTCAGGTCCTAGTTCGTGGCTCATTTTCTGATCCAATTGATATGGACTCCAGTGTTCCACAAGGGTCGGTGTTAGAGCCGCGGTTATTCATATCCTTCACTAACAACCCTTCGAGTGTCAGCAAGTTAAATTTCCTGCCTTTTGCCAATGAAATTAAGACATGACGGTCAATCGACTGTCAGGAAGTTCATGATATGAGGCAAAGTGAATTTGTCTCCGCTTTTGAATGGTCAAAAGCAAATTTACTTCCGTTTAACACAGACAAGTGCAAAACCGTGCATGTCCGCTACAAGCCCACGTACGCATATAAGCTTGGAGACAACATTCTGAAAACCGCCTCACAAAATCGCGACTTTGGAGTAGTGATCCAAGACAACCACAGCTGTTCGGCGCAGTCATTGAAGGAGTCCAAAACCGCGAACCAACATGTTGATCTCTTACGGAGGGAATTCGGAAGGTTCGATCCCTCCATCTTACCCCAAAATGCTCAATGCGTATGTGAGGCCCCACATAGAGTACGCGATCCAGACTTAGCGACCCTGGTTAAAACGCGACCTCGTTGCACTGGAGACCGCGTAGCAACCGGCAACGAAAATGTGAAGGGGTTGTCCCACCTTCAATACCATAGACGGCTGAAAGCCCTGGGAGCGTACAGCGGAAAATGTTGCTGTCTACGTGGTGACGTTATTCTGGCGTTCCAGATTTTGAACAACCCCGGTCACGCTTGCCGCCACCACCTGAAGCTTAGCTGCAACACAATATTGTGGGGTCAAATTGAAACTTGCCACCCAATACAGTCAGCTTGAGTGCCACCGGAATTATTTTTCTCTTCGAGTTTGTCAATCGTGGAACGCTCTTTCGATTTTTGTCCTTTCCACTTCCACGCTGCACCCATTTTTAATAAATGACTCGACGGTGCTTTACACCATTTACCTTAGTTTATCTGATTTATGTTCGTTCAATGTCGACAAGACGTAGACAAACATAGTGCTCACCAATCCCACGAAATCGGGTTAGACGGACATACCTATTGTAGAGGGGCCGCTTCCAAGAATGCCTCGGGGGAGCTCTTCGGAGCGAGCTGAGAGCGGATCGAGAAGGACGGCTAGCGACGAGCCTGGGTCCGGAACTACGGAGCGGGAATATGTGGACAGCGCAATAAATCAGACAAATACGCCGCTAGCGCAGCCCACAGGACCGAGGCCGAGCCGATTGACACAGCCCAGAACGAGCAAGTCGAGAGCTCTCGAACGACTCCTGGCCGATCCAAATCGGGTGCAGAGAAGCGGAGATCGAGGCGAAAACAGGAAGGCGGATCTTCCAAGTCAGAGCTCCCGAGGCGAAAGGACTGGCTCGGCTCTAACATCCGTACCTGTGTTGCGTTGTGGGACGGAAACCTAGTCGATATTCGATGGCGCGCGCGAGACCCTTGTGTGCCCATTTTCGGTGTGCAATAAACGTCTACCCCCTGTCTTGTCGTTCTCGCTACACTATGTGTTAACGTGGATAATATGGTGAGCCTGGAGATGCGTTTTTCTCTTTTGTGTAGCTTCATTGAACTACCGTTATTCTCAGAAACCATCCCATGGGACTCGTCAAGTCTTGACTTTTGTATCCGTATTATACCATTGTTCCATTGTAGTTCTGCCTAACTGGTGTCCTTGGATTCTCTAACCAAAAATAAGGACAAAATTAATTACCCCGATCTTCCATCAGCTATTCGACCGGTTCCACTTGGTTGCACCTTACGCATTCCAGTGCCTCCAGTGAACGTATCACTGATGAGGAGTGGTGATTCCGCATTGCCAATTTCCCCTGGTATTGTGAAAATTTTAAAGCTGATATTGTCAACCCACATTGTACTGAACAATCGGAGCTGACTGTGTTTTTGAATGCTAGTTGGCTTCGTTTGAGTTAGGGGCGTGGAGATCATTCAAGTGAGTGTGTACGAGATTTTTGGATAGAACAAAGGCGGAGAACTAAGAAGAGATTAACAAACTCCTTGCAGACTCTCGGACCGTTAGTGCTCGAACGTTACACAAAATTCACTTCCTACATAATCACCTTGACATTTTCCCTTAGAAATTGAGATCTATTAGCGTGGAACATGTTGCGCGCTTTCACCAAGACAGTTCGGTCATACAGCAGTGCTACAGTGGCAAGTACACGGCTTCTATAATGGATGACCTTTGCTGTTTCCTGCAGGTTGAGGGCACTGCATCATACAACTGGCGATCTCGGCAAATTCTTCACTTCCCGGTACCAATCTGAAGTCAGTAGTTAAACTCGAGAGTTACAGTGATGTTTTAAACGTAGTTGCCGCAAACATGCATGGTTGGCGGCATACGGTTTCGGATTTGCCTGTCACTGTGGCAAGCCACAGGACGCCTGCGCCTACAGAGGGACCACGGATGGCTTGCGCTGCACCACCCACAGCTCCATGCACACACCCCATATCCAGTGTAAACCTGAAGGAATAAAACCGGGAGGCATGTGCATGGAACCAAATTTTCATCAACGGAGCCGGCCCACACTCCTTCACAGGCAAACACAAGCACGCTGTATTTGGGAATCAAGCGCACACAAGGCGGTGGCTGCACCGTAGTCCGCTCCACACTGAGTGCATGGAATCCGAGCCTAGCACGGCCACAAGGACCGTGCACCCCGTCCCCTCCAACAACGACTAACTGTCTCCTGGACCCAGTATGGACGCGGTAGTGGATAATAGACAGGTAGGCACCTTGTCAACATGCACATCAAGCGCAGGCACACCGGGGATATCAAACAACAGCCAATCACTTGAGAGAAGGATAACCAAGAAAATAAATCGTGTAATGCATAAGGAAATGGTGACAAAACTCTTAAATTAATGAGCATATGAAATAAGTTATCTACAAACGAATACGAGGTAAGTTCACGAGGTCAGGAAGTTTATTTTAAGGAAATGCTACAAGCACGAAAATGTTATCGAAATAACTACAAGTGGCTCAAGCGACGTGTGCAAGTGTATAGAAGAGGGCATAAGTAGGCATTTATATGGGGAAAAAAGCATTAGGACAAAATTGATAACCCACCACCTGAAATAAAGAGACTTAGCATGCAAGCACGCGGTTAGTAAATCAACTGCAGGGTACCTACAAAGCTGCGCCGGTTCCGCATACGTTCTCTGTAGGACCCGTCTTCGCTTCTGTAGTGGTCCCGAGTGGCCTTGCTTATGGCTCACTAAGCCTGCCTGACTCAGGCACTTGCGACCGCATGTGCTACAGCACCATGCGCTCCATGTCGATGGAGTACCACCCATCGGTGCTTGCCGCTTCCGCACTTGCCGCTTCTTCTCTGCGTGCATGAGGGCTTTCTCCCGCACTTCAGCAACTGCCTTCGTGATCAGATCGCGCCACGCACGCCGATCAACCGCCTTCGATTCCCCTGACCTGCAATCAAGATTAGATCTTGAGAGGCTCATTTTGATCATGTCCTGGTAACGTAACTTTGGTTTCCCCACATGCCGCTTCCCAATACTCAGCTGACCGTATAAGTTGTTTCGGTATCCGCGTTGAATCCATACGGCTCACATGACCGAGCCACCTCAGATGTCTCAGTAAAAGTATGCAGGCCACTGCATACATTCCACTTTGTCGTAACACTTCTTTGTCAGCAACTCTGTCGCTCCAACCGATGTGCAAAATTGGTCGCATACGTGCATACTGCATATCTTATGGACAGTGTATTTAAATATCATTCGTACTATCTAGACTGGACATTACTGAAAGTAATCGTTAGCTAATAACTATGTAATCTGACGGGCTAGATATCATTGGAATATACTCCTAGGATCAGTAGGGTGTATTCTATAAGGTAGAGACATTGGCATTGCTGTTAAAGAAAATAAAGTTTTTTGCCGCAAAGTGTTATTTATTACTAGTAAAATTAACTGTTTGAGAAGTCCTGCAGGAAGACCGATGTAAAGATTAGAAAACCAAACCTAAAATAGCGGGATTAGGGGAAGATTCAGGTTTGATTTGACGCAATAAGCCATTCACATGAACAATGATTCAGGTTTCCTCATCCTTAAATTGCGGAGAAGACTGCTAAGTACATAGTTTGGTTCCCTTTAGTTCGTCTTCCGAGTGAAATGGACTATATCATGTAATGGAAATTGGATAGTGTGTGGTAAACGCGACTTCTGAAAGCGCTAAGGTTGCAGTGAAAATGATGTGCGTTGGAAGGGTTCAATGTTTGAGCTCACCTAAGGGAGAAAACTTTTGTGGGTACTCAAGTCGGCTATAGTGCAATTACAGTTCGAAATATTGGTCTCTTAGATTAGTATTGTGGCTGAATTGCAGCAGGTTACGGCAGGGTTTGATTTTATTTCTCCAGTCTTCGGTAAACCATGATAGGTCTCCTCGCTGATGCCGATATTCATCGCTGTACAATCTCGAAATATGTACTCTGTGTTGGTAGTGTAGATGAAAAAATACTCAGAGAACTTGAACCTTTAAAGTTGTGGAGCTTCATGGACATTAATATCGTTTTTGCACCAGGGATACCAAGCTTGGATCCCCTGTTCCACACGCGGCCCCACAGACGTCTAGCATTTGCGGAAAGGTAGATGGCGTGAAATTTCCGAGTTTCTTGTAAGAGGCTGACCGGCTTTTCTTGACGCCTTTTCGGTTAGCTTCAAGCAGTGAAGACCAACCCACACGAGTACTCCGAGATCGTTTTCCTGGGAAGCTCATTGTAATTGCTGGTCTCTAAGTCGATATTCATGAGTAAGCTCATGACGTATGCTCATGACTATGCATTTTGCTTCACTGAACTGCAGCCATCTTTCCGATGACCACGAAAAGGCCTTGTCGATATCTCTTTGCAACGTCATTTGATCTTCCAGGTACCCATGGTTGGCGATGACGCTTAAGAAGCATGCCACATAAGAGATAAACCGGAGTAGCATGATGAATTACAAAATCTAACGCATAATACAGCATAGCTATAGCGATTGCACAAAGCGGATACATTCGTAAGTTCTTGTTCTGCCGTATGTGAACCCAATGTAGCCTTACGACAGGACTAGTCGTATTAAACACCGAGAAGTGAACTGGATAATTATCATATGCAATGTAGAGTTTAAGTTAGTGACGACAACCGAGCATCCAATCTGTTCACTGCACCTGAGATCGATTGAGCATATGTCTAAGTCGAATTGATGGATGCTATGATAGAGCATGTCGTGATCCTGGAAGAAGTCAGAGGTAGCGTTATTGGAAGTAGATTGGGTTACCAATCGTCCAAATATGTGATCACGGCTCATTTTGCCATACCTACTTGGAGGTCTCGTGAAAAGTGTAGATGGGAAAAACGGAAGATGGGTTTCAGGGATCTCCTTTATTGGCGATAAACTTACAAGAAGGCATCCACTTTATGGATGCTGATCGCTGTCCCTTTGTTGGTTTTGAACGGTATCCCTAACAAACAACTGGTTGCGTACTACAGTTGACCTGTTTTTACACGGTCAGCTGCAACTTATCCATGTTAACTTAATAAATGAACAAATGAATGCTTTATTCCCGGCAGTGCGGGGCCCGTCTGCGAAGACATGCTCATCATAGTACAAACAGGTATAGTCAGTAGTTGTATAAAAGTATAGCAATTTAAGCAGTAACATACTGGATTTCTGTATCTGTATCTATGTAAGTGTAGTATTAGTGGGCATGGTGAGTGAACTTTCGAAGTGTGAGTGAATTCATGAGTTTGCTTACCGTGTTTGCCATCATATGAAGGGATAAAAAACTCTTCGAACTGTATGACGTTCTTGAAGTGGAGATTCTCCGGAAGGGGAAGGGTCAGTGAGTTTATTTAGTGGTGAGTCACATGCGCTCCGTTGCAGTGTTGTTAAACGGACCTTTGTAGTTGTTCATAGGGAGAACGTTTGTCAGGCGAAAACCCACCACATCCTAGAACACTGTCGGCGAACTATTCGCTGGAACTGGATTAATTCGAACCCCCCAGCTGTCACCACGTGGAGGTTGTTCTGCTAGCCAGCCACTAAGGAAGTGACGTAGTACCCAATATCAACCTACTTACATAATTTTCGGGTCTTTACCTAAATTTTAGACATCCAAACAAAAGAAACGTCACGAGACCGGAAACGAATGATCTTCCCCACTGGCCGGAATACGACGAACGAACACAAGCCCACCTGGAAATCGGTAAGTGTTGCAAATATTTGCGTCGTTCTTAGCGATGCAAATGACACAACTCAGCGAGTATCCCCGTTAGCAAGAAGCTGGCAATAAATTTGCAATTGCAACTGCTGCGCACCAAGTGCACATTATATTTAACTGTATGTTTAGTTCATTTTCTACAGAACATGTGAGTTAAAACCATGGGTGCTAGCTTGCGGCTCACGGGCGAATGACTTCAATCCATGAGTTATGCATAGTGGGCTAATGACTGCGAATAGTACTACGCCTTAAATGTCCTCATAGTGATTTAACTTTGAAGGCAAATACCGACACCCTTATAACTTGGCTACCATAGTGTACGCTGAAGCAGGATTAAGATGAGTATGTTTTGCAAATTACACATGTTTGTGATAGCTTCCATGAAACTGTGAGCAAACTTTGCACAAACTGCTGCATTCTTATCCCGTTTCTCCTATGCTCATTGCGAAACCATGCTGCTATTAGTGTAGAATCTAGTACACTCATCAAGTATTACAGCAGAACACTTTAACCGTGCACTCATGTGTTAAGAGCATAATTCCGTTGCCGCTTGCGGTTGTTTTTTGATGAAACGCTTCTCATAATGGACCTTAGACTATCACCAAAGCCAACAGAGAACTCTGTACTTGCATTTCAACACAAACCTAATCAGGCGGCGTGCTTGATGAGCAATGCTTCGTTTTCGGCATGATCTTTTCAGTTCAAGCGAGCTTGTGGTAAACGGTGAGGTGTTTTGTGGCAAACTGAAGCTGTAGACGCAATTAGCTTTGCATTTGAAAAACCTCGAACGTTTCGTATGACAAGTTAATATGTAGTGACCCTGTTTAAACGCATCATCTTACGTTGAAAAGACCCCACTAGAATAAAAGCGACTTACTCTGCTTAATCTTTGGGTGAATCTCGCAGTCGCGAAACAAACCAGAGACTTCACACTTAACCTATAAGAGATAATCTCCTTTCATAAAGACTCGTCACTTGTTATCCATCTGCTAGACCGTTGCAAACTGAATTCAAAGGCTTAGCTGTTAAAAGAGATTTTCGCTTGTCGTGTGGCTCTCCGAGACTTCACCCTTAGAGCAACGGTCATAAATATGTTAGTTAAGAAGCGTGGAGAAGTTTGAAGCGGAATTCACTTAAGACAGCTTCTCACTGCTTATTCCTTCATGTATACAACTCGGTCCTGGCTCGTATTCGTGTTCCGTTTGCTATTATGAGGTGCGAACAGTCGACAGCGACATAACAAAAGGCAAACTCTATCAAAGACAAAGTACTGGATGATCTGGTACACTAGGTATCTATGTGCCGAGTAATTGGAATCCAGACCACAAAGCCTAGTTTGATACATGTTGTCCGCCGCCCAAACTCAGTTTGTTATGGCAAGTCAAGGCGACCTCAGGTGAGATTTCAGTAGGATGGCGAAGCGGAGACCGCCGTCTTGCAAGGTGCATATATTCCTTAACATTCCTTGGGGACAGTGTCGCCACAAGAAACAAAACGCAGGAGAATACCACAAGCACAACGACACAGATCGATATTTGTTACCAGTGTCCTCGAAATCCAGTCTTTCGAAGAGTCGCGTGGCTCAAGCCCATGATTTAGAAGGGTAGCGCTACATCCGCGAAGCTCCACCATCCCCACTAGGTCACTGCTAACTCAACGTCAAGGTTACCAATATAATCCAGATACTGAATACTGTATTATAGAGCAAGTAGAAATGGATTCTGTACAACTCTTTCGAGATATGGCGAAAAACGTTATAAAAGTTGTCAACCTTGAATATCATTGTGTTCTCATGTAATATTTAAAATATTCGACTTACGATATTTCAGGATTCACAAATGTGATGTCATCGTATGTGTGCAGTCGTTCTCTGAATCGAATAGAGGCAAAATGCAAATCTAACAACGTTTTGAACTGTTGCACAGATGTTGCCTCAATCACATGTTCGGGCAAACTATTCCAAATGTTTACCACTCTACGTTCGAAGCACAGTGGGTGGGGAACACGTTTCATACCCGGCACAACAAGTTTGTATCTGTGTCCGCGTGTGCTGCATGGCCCTCGTAAGTGCAGCATTGGCCTTAACATGGGGAACTCACCGAGATGTAGAATTCGGTAGGTCATAATGAGGTCGACTCGCACCCGACGGTAGGACAAGGTGTAGAGTCCTAGTTTCTCGCACCGGTCTTCATACCCAAAACCACGTAAACTCGGGATCAGCCTGGTAGCAACCTGTTGGACCCGTTCGATCTTTTGTGCCTCGCCTCTGGTAATCGGAAAGTAGGCGGGCGAACCGTACTCTAGCATTGGTCTAATGATAGAAGAGAACAGGCGAGTGGCAACCTCTTCAGATATAGAGGATGTGGTTCAAGGATGCTGAACTTCCTACACAAATCCAAAAAAACGGTTGAAAGGGTACTCTAAAGTTTGCACAAGTTACGCACTAGACTTCCATCAAAGATACGTTTGAAAGCGGTCGAAGCCAGATCACAATTAACTGATGGAACGTAAAACCAAAGCGAAGTAGTCGCGATCCCCGATGTTTGTATTTTCCAACCAGAGTGCAATGAAACTCCCTAGCTGTCCGAATAGGAAGGAACAGACAATTAGCCGCAGTTTTCCTCTGTGGAATTTAGTGGTGGGTGCTCTATGTGACAGCCCGAAACGGCCACGAGGGTAGGCTAAAAATGCATCCAAAAAACGACGGTCAACCGGCCCCACAAGGCTCAGGGTGAATTCACGCGAAACGTTTGTGTGTTAAAATACGCTTCTGGTATCCGTTGCTCTCAGATGTTTGTATACAAACGCGCAAGGCCTCATCAGTAAATTGGCCGAGCTTCGACCTCGTCAAACCACAATGTATTAGGACGTGTGTCGTCAGGGTTCGACTTAGCAGCCTCTTAGATTGCGCCACGCGAGTCAAAAGACAACGCACCGGACGAGAAAGTATGTTTGCAAAACACATAACGGACCGACGTTGGAATGAAAGCACACTGATTACGGTTCAAATCACGGCTGCTTATGAGTTTGAATTTATCAATCTCAAAGAATCACGGGACAAGTGAGTGGTATGAAACATGCGATAGGAACAAATGTTCTGCAACAGAGAAAACCACTAGTCTGCTTGTAACTGAGACTGTTCTGATACAAGGCACATGGTTACTTGGGGAAATTGCGCGCATACCTTCCTCGGAACAGGCCGTTCGAGACCTAACATAGGATATGGTCATGGGATCCTAGGCATGGCTGAACGACGTGATTACCGACGCCTAAATCGCACTACCTGGTATGTCATTCTTGCGCAAGGACCAAACCACAACTTGAGGTGATGTAATGCTTTACTACCGTTCCGACCTTCTCATCAAGCGCATAAACGACCCAGTTGTTCAAACGGTATGTATCATTTGGTAGTACCTAAAACTAAGGCAGAGCGATATATGCTTAGTGGTCATGGTATACCTCCCACCACTGTCCACTTTAGAAATAGACCAGTCCCTGGCCACCACTAGGAAGACCTGCTGACACAATCTTACAGCCACGGTATCCTCGTAGGGAAATTCAATCTGTATGTCCTATAAACCCCGGCCAATCTAGATGAACAATTCAAGACGTAACTGCAAGAGCTAGTTACAAGTTCATCGCTTCCAGTCATCTCACATCAACGAGGAGTTACAGGAAAAGAAACAAACAAGCCATCTTGGACTTCATGTTCACCTACGAGGAACCCATTATAGACGTGGTAACAGCGTGCACTCTTTTGGTCCGTAGTGATCATGCGACACTAGTGTTCCACTACATGTGCTCCTCAGAGTATCCTAAACAACGTATCGAAGAGTCTTACGTCGTAACTAACTGTGCAGACCTATCCGACATCACTGGTGCAACAAGCTAGACTTTAGCTAGCTTAATGGTCCCCTCAGGTGGCCTCTGGAGAATTTGTCGACAGATTGAACAGGCTCATGGGTAGCACAACTCAAACCAAAATGCGCCGATCCAAGAACGTGAAGTCTCTCCTAAGGAGTTGGACTAGGAAATGCATGGCATTGAGCGACTTGGCATAGCTCCCCCACGTAGCCTCTCCGAGCCTGGACATCCCAGATGTCCGTACAAAGGAATCACCACGTCAGACTCCTCCGGGAGGATAGAGTAAAGAACCAACAAGACCCGGCGATAAAAGGTTGCTTTAATCCCAAGCTGCTATACAGACATGTAAACAAACGGCGCCGGGGTAAGCGCGGAATCCTAGCTCTGCACACACCATGCGGGTTATCACAAACAACACAAGTGCCGGTCAACCTTCTTGGACAACAGTTTGGGTGCACCTTCCAAAGTGTACAGTCATCCTACATCATGCATCCGCAAGTCATGCCGCCATCAGACATTAACCACATATGTTTTACACCTACAGCTGTACTGAAACGGCTGATGTCCTTACGCGAGTATAGCTCCCCGGGTGCAGACAGCAGACAGCTGAACCGTAACTCTTTCAACAATGTTTTAACGAGACGCACGTTCTAAGGATGTGGAAGCACGGGATCATAACCCGTGTCTAAAATGTGACAGCCGTACTGACCAAGCAAATAATCGCCCGACATCACT
The DNA here is from genome assembly GCA_944474145.2 of Dicrocoelium dendriticum. Lineage (NCBI taxonomy): Eukaryota > Metazoa > Platyhelminthes > Trematoda > Plagiorchiida > Dicrocoeliidae > Dicrocoelium > Dicrocoelium dendriticum. Next base: position 114,887,962 of record OX104067.1, on the reverse strand, counting down.
CATTTCAGTGACCTCCAAGATCATGGAGTCCATTACAGCTAAGGTGCCCATAGGGCACCTGGAGAATAGCAAAATGCTCACTCCGGGACAGCAGGGATTTTTCCAAAATCGGTCCGGTACTCTTGATAGCCCATGTAAAGTAGATAGAATCTGCATTTACTGGCGTAGGAGTGGATGCGTCCAGGTGGATTTCTAAAAGGCATTCGACCGCCTAGATCATCGCATTCTAGTACACAAGCTTTGGATTTATAGAAATCGGCGATCCCGTTCTGGACTGGATAGGCGAATTTCCTGTTCAATGTTACCGGAATGTGATTGTTTGCAGTAACCTGTCCAAACCAATCGAAGCCCCTTGCGGCGTACCACAAGCCTAGGTACTCGGACACCGCCTGTCCCTTGTCTTCATAAATTATCTCGCAAGGGTTATACATTCTAACTTCTCACTATTTGCCGATGACCTAAAAATATGGCGTGCTATCACTGCATTGCAGAATCACACAGCCCCATAAGCTGACTTGAATAATGTATACACATGGTCTAAGGGCAACATTCTACAGTTCAACGTCAGCAAGTGCAAAATGCTAAGCATACACTATTGTGTATTCTGTCAGCATTCTTGACCCAGTCTAAACAGACAGGTGCACACAGCCCCCCCCCCACACACACAAAACGTCCAATTCTCTGCTTCCCTATTGGTTCATCATTCTCCTTGTGACACCTTAATGTACTCACCCAGTTAGACATTGATCAGATTACAGCAGTCCGTTTGTCAGAATGACCTTTTAACTTGCTCGTGCATTTTGACCTTACGTATACAACATACACCATCAGAATACTCATAACTACCATCTAGGGCCACTGGTCTACAGTGGTCTTCTCATGAGTGCGATCTCGGCATGCTGGTGCAAGATGATCTTTGTTGTTTGAGGCAGCCTGAAGTGGCATCAAAGAGAGCAAACTAGCAATGCGGTTTTCGTCACATGGCATTCGGAAAGTTTGACGCTTAGTCTTTCCGAAAAGGTTTCGGGCGTTCGTGAGATCGAATGCGAAATACGCTAATCAGGCGTGGCATCCCTGACAGACGCACCACCTCACCGAGCTCGATGCTGCACTATACGAAGCGACAAAGAACGTCAGAGATTTGTCCCACCTTCCCTACCAACTTAGACTGAAAACTCACAAAATGTACGTTGTCGGCGTCTACTTGGAGATCTCATAATGGTGTATCAGATCCTAAAATCCTCAGCCACACATACAACTCTTTTGAAACTTAGTCAAAACCCATCACTAAGGGGTCATTAGTTCAGTTAGCCATGCATTTCAGCCTAGGGGAATGTCGACCATACCTTTTCTCCCTCCGATTGTCGGAAGTGCTCGTCCCTCGCCTGATTTGACGGTTGGTTATTGATCGGAACTCGAAGTCACTGCCTCCCACACCCCCAGACGGAATGGAAAAGACCGGTTTCGGACGTGTAGAGAGGAGACACGGTGCAGGATGGAACTATGGTGGCAAAGAAGCAATGCTTAACAAGTCCCGTGCGATGGAAATTATTGCGAAAATTAAATTGCATGATAGACTGAAAGGCGTTTTGGTAAACTCACCATAGACTTATGTAGGATGGCGGAGAGGTTCGCGTATTAAATTTATAAATCCATAAACCCATTGCTTGTGAGTTTGGTAAGACACTGTTTGATTGCGTTTTGTAGACCCTGACTAGCAAGTTTTAAAATGAAATGCAAATGAGACGACGCACCGTCAACTCGTTTTTCAAATATCGTCAGATTGGGAGCAAAGACGACATAATTAGGGTGTTCTAAAGTTAGCACACGCGGAGGGAAATGCAGTTTCTACGGCATTCAAGTCGGCAATACTGTATTTTCAGGTTCAGAGGATGACCTCTTAGGTTAGCTTTGGGGTTTAATTTCAGCAGCAGACGGCAAATGTAGTTTGATTTCTTCAGAATCAAGTAAAGCATTGTGAGATCTTCCGCAAAAGCCGATGTCGTTCAGTTGAATACTCTGCACAGCACACATAGTTGAACGTTATCACTACATGCTCACTGAGACCTAAATGACTATACATCAATCACTTATCAACCATGAGCTCTTCATTCGTGAGCAGAAGGTCCAATATAGATGGCTTGTTTGCTGTCCTGAATCTAGTGGGCGTCGTGACATGATCATAGAAGGGAATAGTAACGAGCACTTCATGCAAGTCTGCTTTGTACTGTTCACTGGATGATGCCGATTCCTCCAGATGGTGTAGGCTGAAGTCCCCGGAGATGAGAATGGGGATGTACCTAATGCGTGTTACTCTGTTCAGAACACGTATCAAGCGGGATTTATTCCCGGAGTGGACGCTGGGGGACGGTAAATGCTAGCTACGAGACATGCGTCTTTGTGTCTTAGTCGGAGGCGGCAACTAAGTGAGTCGGTAAGGTGAGTTTCTAGATTATCAAATATTGTACATTGGTGGCTGCAGTGGTAGAGAAGGACTCCACCTCCTCTGCTGGGGCTGTCGTTCCGGATAAGTGACATTCCGGCTATCTCAATCTGAGCACCAGTCCCTGTTGGTGCAACCAAGTTTCTGTAATAGAAATTAGGTCCCAAAGATTCGCAACCTGATGTAGCCGAAGTTCGGTAAGTTTACTGGGGTGCAATTGGACGTTAGTGTACATACATGAAAGTTTCTCAGATTTAAGCAATTTTTTGAGGTTGTGCAACTCATACATGAAGTTTAGTCAACCAGTGAGTGGCCGGCAACTAATCATTTTCTCGGTGTGTACTTGGAGAAGGGTTTAACGTCTTATTCATCGTCCGCGTAGTTAGTCCCGTGTCTAATCTTCTACGTACAGTGTAAGGTGTCTGGTCAATATCATCTTCCACAGGTTTTATGGGCTCATTATACACACTACTGGTGCATTGTTCTGGTATAGAGCACATCGCGTTTGGTTCGTTGAGTGACATATCATCTCTAGGAGGCATATCGCTGACTGAGTTCAGCCGAACCTCAGTTGTTGGCCTGCAACCGAGCATGCACCAGCATTTTAGCAGCCGTGTTTAGACTGTAAGACCACCCACAATATTCTCGGGCCACTTCCTTTGTAGTTCGGTGAGGTACGCGGCAGTGACACGCTTTTCACCAACACATCATCCAAGCAGACTGTTTCACGAATATAACAACAGAGTTCCTTACCATGGGTTATTATTTCATGCTCATCCCATGCTTTAGTTTCAGGAAGCCCGGGAACCAGTATGGTTCTGGTTAAAGTTTCCTTCCGGGAATCCTCTAAGGTGCGGTTAACTCGATAATGCTCGTCCCATTGGATGTCTGGAATGACGGATGGGGCAGTGTTCATTTCTGAGTCTAACTGTGACAGTAGGCTGATTCTACTGCAGTGATGGAGTTCAGCACAACGTACTGCTTAGAATTGGGGTGCCGATTAATATGCACTACGTGTACAGGTTTCAGTACAACTCCGATTGGGTTACAATTAATGTCCCACTGGTTGTGGTCAGCCAACCGCTTTCCTCTTATTGATGTCGACCTTGATTCAGGAATATTGGAGAACAGTACGCTCGATACAGGTAGCTGTTTCTTTACACCTTTCGACTTATCAGGGTTAGTGCTTGAAGTACTCGGAGATGTACCGCAAGAAACCGGTGGTGCTTGCACTAGAAAAACTCCACTACGCTCCTCAGTTTCCGATTCACTTGGGGTGCTTTTAATTTTAAATGACTGCTCTTCTTGGAAGCAAGCGTAACCCAACTTTCGCCTGTACCGTATCGCTCTTTTGCTACGCACTCCGTCGGGAGATTGTAAGTAGCCTTACGTGTAGTTACTCCGATCGAACTGGGGATCGAATTCGTCAAACGTGAGCCACGTGTGTTTTGGAACAGCAATAGATCTTCTGGGCTCTTGGTGTCGTGTTGCTTACGGTGTTACTAGCCGTTCTTCACGTGATAGGAGCAGCACTTAGGGGGGAGGATTGCGTTGCACAGTCAGCTATGCTTACCCCAACCCCAGTGAATTTGGTGGTCACCATTTCCTCAAACTTGGCTAGTAGCTGATCGTACTTTTGAGATAATAGAAGCACGCTTTTTATCACTCGGATAGATTTGCATTCCAAGCAGAACCATAGAGAATCTACTTTGTTGAATAACTTGGCCTGACTAGACTTAACTCCGAGGCATCTCGCATAGAAAACTTGCAAAAGCTACGGCACAGAAGGCCCCGCTTAACAAGTTTGGAGCACAATCCACATAGGCCTTTCGACTAAGGCACACTGGGTATCGCGTTTGTTGGGCAAATGTTACGAACCATTTGAATGACTCACCTCCTATGGTACAAAGTTGTTCTGTTACTGAAGTTGTCGGCAAGGTTACAGTGTTCTTGTTGTAGTTGTGTGCCCGCAGACTGCCCTCTTTGAAGTGCCAGTCGAATGTCAGCGTGAACTTGGGGCAGATTACACGAGGGTATGATTGAGAATTTTCATAGTTAAGCCTACGGACCGTGCTGGGTGAATTTGCCTTGAGACTTTTAGCTACTCCAAGCAATGTTGGATTTAAATGAGTGACAATTCGTTCGAGAGCTGTTGAAATGATCTATCGAGTGAGAGCAAACGATGTGTCCGATGATTGGAGTTGCGCCAATTTTGGCGCTTGGATATCGGCGAAACACTGCCCGGAAATTTAGAATTCAGTGTAAATGTAGAATGCACTAGAGTATGCTCGATAAAATAGTATCACAAGGTGGAGCTTTTAAAAGCACGACAAAGAAGTATACATTCAAAGGTGTGCGACAAAATGCCGCTGAGCCACAGGGAACAAACCATGAGTGCACAAGTGAGCGATTTGCACTCACATTCGCTCAAGGTATAAGCTAATCACATCGACCGATATAAAGCCAAATGGAACGTTCGTGAACGGTATATAAAGCTCTGGTGGAACCATCTCTATGGGTCAAATTGTCACCAACCGTGTAATGTCGGTTCACCCACTTGGCTACATTTGCGAACACCATCACGTCACTAGTCATAGAAGCTTCAACACCAAAAGTTTCCCAACATCCCCGCACAGCGAAATCATTCGTGCGAAGCCGGACGCGAAAATGCATGACTCTAAGGGATCGGGCATGGCGCACGTATAAAAGCAACCCCAGCGCAGAAAACTGGACGGAATACGTTTCGCATCGCAACTACTGTGTGCTTTTGGTTCGCGAAGACAAGAGAATGCATCAGCAGGAGCTAGCCAAACGATTCTGTTCGAACAAAAAGCTTCTTTACAAACATGTGAATGGACTTCGCAAGGTGCAACGGGGAATCCCACCACTTAATACGACCAATGGGTATACACATACTGCGAAAGAGGCGGCCAACGCACTACGGGCCCAGTACTCCCCAATCTTCCAAGGTGTACAAGCCTCGACGTATATTCCGCCACTAGTTACCCCACCGTCCGTTTTATCCAACGTCACGTTCACTGCAGAAATGGTGCTGCAAAAGCTGCTATCCTTGCGTCCACACAGCTCTCCCGGGCCGATAACATTCACCCGAAAACATTACAGGTAGCTGCCATCCACTTGGCCGAACCACTAGCTGCATTTTTTCAGCGCTGTTTCGATGAGAACATCGTACCTTCGAGGTGGAAACAAGGTGTAATAACGCCCATATACAAAGCAGGAAGTCGATCGGATCCTGTCAATTACCGCCCCGTAACGCTTCTGCCTGTGATCGCCAAAGTCATGGAAGCGGTGATAGCAGATGCGTTAATGGGATACTTGGAAAACTACGGCATAATTGCGCCAGAACAGCATGGGTTTCGTCAACATCGTTCATGTACGACGAATCTGCTGATAGCTCGTGACAACTGGACCGAGACTGTCGATGAGGGAACAGGAGTCGATGTTGCATTCTTGGACTTTTCGAAAGCCTTCGATCGCCTGGATCATCGAATCCTGCTCATGAAACTCCAACAGTACGGCATCGGAGACCCGTTGTTAGGATGGATCGGTAACTTTCTCTCTGAACGGCAGTTAGTAGTTAGAGTTCGATCATCCTTTTCCGATCCGATTCGAGTGGAATGCGGCGTACCGCAGGGTTCGGTACTTCTGCCTCGTTTGTTCATGCTTTTCATTAACGATCTAGTAAGAGTTATTACGTCGAAATTCTTACTCTTCGCGGACGACCTCAAGGTTTGGCGGGCGACAAAACGATCGGACGACCATGAAGTCCTACAGCGTGACTTGAATGAGGCCTGGAATTGGTCGGTGAGAAACGCCCTGCCGTTTAATGTGGACAAATGTCGCGTTGTTCATATCCGCCATCGACAAGTCCACGTCTACAAGCTTGGGGCACACGATCTGAAGACCACCACTCAGGAACGCGACTTGGGTGTGCTGGTACAGGAAGACCTCGGGTGTTGCAAACAGTCAGATTCCGCTTCTAAAAGGGGCAACCAGCACGTTGGACTCCTGCGAAGAGCATTCGGAATTTTGGATCCATCCATCTTCTCTTTGATGCTGAATGCCTACGTGCGTCCTCACGTCGAATATGCAATCCAGGCCTGGCAACCCTGGCTAAAACGTGAACTTGCAGCGCTTGAGACCCCACAGCGCCGAGCAACGAAAATCGTCAAAGGCTTGCGCCACACTCCTTACCAGGAACGACTGGAGATACTCGGAGTGTTCAGCGGACGGTACCGGCGACTTCGTGGAGACCTCATACTAGTGTACCAGATATTGAGCGATCCCAGTCACGTATGCCGCCACCACTTGAAGCTCAGCCCGAACACTAACCTTCGCGGTAACAGTTTAAAGCTGAGCCAACAGTACAGTCGTCTAGACTGTCGGAGAACCTATTTTTCCCTCCGGGTCTGGGGGCCCTGGAACGCCCTTCCAAACTCAGTAGTTTGTGCCCCCACATTAGATACGTTTAAAAAACGATTGGACGTCGCACTGAGCGCCCTGCGCTTTGTTTTATGAACGAAAACGCTTGTATATATTTAGGCTGACCAGCCTCTTTGGATTTATACCCCAAATTCACGGTCGTAATTCTGTGCGAACCGGTGAGTACTCCATTTTTATTTGCTACCATCACCAACGATAACAATTTCTTGGCCAGTTTTGCGTCGTACCACTTCATCCCCCTAAAACTGTTATACTTCTACCTTTTATCTCACTGACGCTCCTTACTTCAACCACTTATGTGGTTTGCCAATCTGTTAGTATTTCTATTGCCAACCTGCGGGACTCGTTAAGTGTATGCTTTTTTACCCGTCATATACCATTGTTCCATTGTCCAATCCATGTGGGTGAGTGACGGTTGAGCGGCCACACGTTGGGTCCGTATTGGGCAATCGGCGCCTCGGTTGCTTACTCTGTAACGCCTTTCTGGTGCATGTAATTAATGCTCCATACTATCACTATTCAGCTTGCCGAACAACCTCCTCGTGGTACCAGCTGGGTGGTTCGGGATTTTCCCGTTTCAGCAAATGGTTCAGCGGCAGTGTTCCAGGATGTGGTGGGTTTTCGCCTGGCAGGCGTTCTCCCTATAAAAAGCCACATATGTCCATTTAACAACACTGCGACGTGGCGGATGTGACTCGCCACCAAATAAAGCCACTGCCCCTTGTTTCATCCTGGCGAAGCATTGTATTCCAGCAATCTTATGCTGTACTTCTGGGGAGCATTGGGCCCCTGTTTGACAAAGGAACAAACGAAACGCGTATGAACTGAGCTATCAGTCACCGGCTCCCAATGGGCGCGATTCCCTGAATTCGCTCCGCTGCCTTGCGAGCAGGCTATTCAGCCAAAGGCTCGGGGTGGTGTCCCCTAAGTCAACACCCTACTTCGGCTTGGGCAACCGGGTAGTATCTCGCCCTCTGAAGAAACCATGGACATTGTTGTGATGTGTTTTATTTTACTGTTTCTGTACCTTCGTTTGAATCCCATGGTTTCTGATGGCATTATGTCTGTTAGCAGACTTTTGCATATATATATATATATATATATATATATATATAACGTCCTGAAGATACCATGCCGTATTTAAACTGGTGATATTGCTCCTGACCATCAAATGATAGCAATAGCGCAGAAGAAACCATGAACGGTGTCACAACCTTCCTAAATTCCAGGCAAGAATACTCGTAGTTGTGCTACTCTAAACCCCATTACGAGTCGTGTATCTCAAGCGTCTTTTTACGGACACGATTTTAGATTTGCATTTTCGCGGTTTCACATGACAAAGAAATTATTTCTACGGCTGCTTGTATCATGTAGTCATCATTCTTCTTGTGATTGTGTTGCGAACTATGCCGAGGCGTCAACCAGATGAAAAAATTACGACCGCCATTCCCTTTACAGCGAGCAACGAACCGAACGTATTGGAACAGACACACGATATCGGTGGATAAGGTCCTACGAGTGGGAGCACAGTTGCGAACATAACCGACGGACGTCAACGCGCGATCTTTATGCTGTGGCTGTCGATCAGGCAGGGTTTCGTCTTTTTAGAAATTTGCTTTAATCAGCGTGGTAGAGTTCACGCTACTTTGGCGTGGTGTTAGGATAATGGCCGCTAAACGAGCTGCAAGTAGCAAAGAGTCGGGTTGTTTTGTTAAAAGAATCGCTGGATAGCACTAAGAGCCCTCTGTCGAATATAGATAAAACGAATGGTATTCACTTGAAAAAAGGTTGATGCGCGCCTGCATTCCTGTGAAAATCCCGTTGAAATTGCACTAACGGATACAACGATGGTGTGTGCTAGACAATCCAGCAGTGGTAGCCCCACCGGATAGGGCTTGGCAATCCGAGTAGGATAAGTGTAAGCACATTAATGGGCTTTGATAATCATGAGTTGTAATCCCAAAAGCAGAGGAGTGTCAAGCCAGTGCGACTACATGGTATGCGATCGGCGGAAGATCAAAGCGAAGTAAATATGACTTTTAACCTTTTGAAGACTGAAATGAGCCGCAGGATAATGAAAACAACGCACTAACATAGCAAGCTGGTAGTTGAGAAACTTTTAGCAGCGTCAGGTATTCTAGTTGCAGTAAGAAGTCAAAATGGGATGTGTTAGATACCGTTTGAGTCTTTACACACACCAGTGCAAAATGTAATGAAGGTGGACACTTGTTAATTCTTGACATATTACAAACGGCCTCTGTTGCAAACCCAGGTTCGCGCTAATGCATACCTATACGACTGATCAGTTGCAAGCTGACAGGCAACCAGCTGACCGACACGCATTTGTTAGCAGCGGTGCCAGATGGTAAAACAGTACTTGTGAACGCCGTCGATGTGACCAAATTTACCCAGGAAAATGTGTAATCCTCGTTGTTGGCCGTTTTAGGAACTGCTGAAATTAGCGCCTCACAAGTTAAGACCGCTTCACATTTCAGGTTTGCCGCGTGAGAAAATCAGACCTGTCTGGGATACATTCGCAAGTCCAAACGACCACATGCGCGTTGTAAGCGGAGCATCCAACCGCAGAATAAAGTTATGGACGCAACTACTACCACGAATCTCGGGACTACCCAAACTTGAATCACGAAACAGCAAAAAACAGAATGGTAGTTTCATCAACCTAAACCACAGCTGTAATGATGCAGTGCGCCCTGTGGAATCTTGGAACCCAGTCCTTGGAAGTGTACAATCGCATCTCTACTTTTTTCATTTAAGACAACGCGAGGATGAACTGGTGAGCAGTTTAAATTGGAATAAAACTGCCCACCGAAGTCTACCAGAGAAACAATTCATTAATCGAGCGCACACAAAGAGCCAAGAATCTTCGTTGCATGAAAATGCCCCATGGCTTTCGAGTTTGAAGGCAAAAAGTACAACACAGGTAAGAGTGGGCCAAAACATATGTTTGTACATATCAATAATTCAAGAATAAACGAATAGTTTTAGTGAATACAAGTTTATAGTTCCAGTCGTTTCGTTGAATTCAGTTTTTCGCATACCCAAGTCTGAAGGCAAAAATGGCATATACATTACCCGAAGTCAAGTTTTCCTTCAAGGGAATTGTATATTTTCGAGCTAGGACGAGGTATGTGAATATGGGGGGCATTCCGTCATTCCGATTAATTCACAAAGTGAACACTTTCCGATTCCCACTTATGACCGAGCATAGATTCAGTGAATTCCAAACTCGCTGATATGATTGACACTGTGAAACGCGGATTCATTTAAGCTGTTATAGGTGTAAAGTAGTGTATTTTTCGCATTTGTAACCACAATGGTTGGACAGCCTGCCACTATTGACCACGATTAGAATATGCTTGAACCGCCGAGCTGCCCATTTTACATCTTTGTCGTATAACAGTTGTTTAATAGTTGACAACGATGTGCATATCACAGACATCCGGACACAGTTTAACCGCACCACATATTACTTACTTGAAGGAGTTCAGACTGTTCTACCTGAGCACGTGGAACTACTTCTGTACCGAATTATGAGACCATTCACCTATTCGTACGTCTTACGTGTCTAATTTGCGGCATAATCACTTATGTAGAACCACAGTTGCTTCAGTACAATTTATCCTGCCAACCAGCCCTAATTCTCACAGCCCAGACCGTGCTTTTAGATAGATGTGGTCAGCTTGCCGTTAAAAAACAATTTCTGCAATGGGCAGTGGAACGAGGGATTCACTGTGGGTAAGACACCAAATGCCTAACAAGTGCCCAAGGTGAAAATCAAATCGAGGCAAAATAGAGTTTATTCACTATGCTTGGTGTATTTTCAACATGTTACACAACCATTCTGAATGAGGAAGTACATGAAATTAATCTTTGCAAACAAACAGTGTCGTGGAAATTATCTACGCATATTACTTGAGTAAACATTTGCCCACTATACACATGATTATCGTAGGGTCAAGAAATACGGTAGAACAGAATTGTGATAAGACCAAATTCAAAATGCGTGGAGGAAACTGACAGCGTTTTTGACAGAGCAACTTGTAGTGGGTAGAAATGTTCGGTTATGAATTTAAAGGAAAATTTGGCACCCGCGTTCACACCTTTTCAGACAACAAGATCAACGAGGGTCCTATTTTATTGACGATGCGTTTTCACTTTGGAATTTTCGCACTAACAACTCTTTGGGAGTTGTCAAGCATTTGTTTTTTTGCCGACCCAAACTAATGCTCCATTGCTTCAGCAACATGCAATATTATCAATCGCCCTTTTAGCTGGGTTAGATAATCTTTAAGGTAGGTGCACTCGGCAACCTTGAATCAGAACCCTATTTTGCTTAGGTGGATTCGACCAAGTGCTGTCGGTAGAAACGACAGTACACCTCAAATGGAACGCGCCTTATCTAACTGACTGAATTTCGTACCACGCGCCTCAATGGTTAGCTTCAGCACCAGTCAAGCACTGGTTAGTTAATGTCTTAAGGTGACGCAAAGTGTTTTTTCGTTCTAACTTCGGCGGGCGTGGTCAAAAGGATGAAATTTCGCCCATCTGAGACAGATGCAGAAAGTTCCAACAACTCAAGCGATGTGAATAGAATGAGTTTTCTTACCCGTATGTACAGCTGCACTCCTGTACTACGAAAGGATAAAGTGGATGTGTACGATTACCATGAACTGATGCGGTTATCACGGACTTGCCACATGGAGAAAATATGTGCTTTCCGCTGCCCGTAACTACTGCAAATATGGAAAAATAGATTATCACTATAGGCATAAAAGCACTAGTGCATGAATAACGAGGAATACTTTCTTTGACAAAGTGGCACCTAATCACATACACTTTTATTCGGTTGTCGACATATTCGGAAGTAAGGTGTGCGTAAGCGGAGTGCCTAACAGGCGTTATTCGTAATTTACCTCCTATAACTGTGTCACGGTGGATATAGACAGGTAGGAATATGAACCTGAGAAATGCGCAGATGGTTAGGCTGCAGGTTGAACCCATAGAATAGTGCGTTAACGCTTGTACAACAGAGTAATGCTAGCAAGCTAAGACTCTTCGGAAAAGGGGGCGCGATGTCATACAATAGTCAGGAATCAGAAGCAAATGGGTATGGATAATCAAAAAAGACTAATAAAGCCAGTAGTTATACTGGAATGTTACTCAAAAGAAAGCCATAATTATAACCCAGTACAGCTGGAAACCAAGGCAATCATTTAGCTGTGAGCTAAGCGTGTAACATACTGACGGAAATGAAGTAGAAATAGGTCAAGATCAGGAAGACTACGGGATCGCAGACGGGGGCTCAACAAGCTGCAATGGATAAGTTAACGGTTGTCATATCTTAACCACAGACACCGCGCACTCGCGGGGTAACTATTGTTTCTAACCCATGAAAGATTTCGCTTGTGATTAGCACCAATGCACTTATCGATCATGAGCACAACCGTTCACATGATTTGTTGGTATCGATCATGCTTCCCGTTCCTTTTATCAGTGGGTCCTGGTTTCGGCAGTTATCGCCAGTGCAACGTAGGAACACCGTGTTCTGTTTCCTCCATCGGGCTACGCGTCGTACGTGACAGTGGTCATCTCAAAGTCCCTGATCTGCGTAGAGGCAGTACTGAGAGGCGATAAGGCGACAGAGAATTATGCAGTATTGCACTGCAACTGCCGCTCACGCTACAGTTTGATGAGACCAATTGCAGTGTTGAATGTACTCCAACCGAGCATTCTTGCTTAGAATCTTATGGAGTAATTTCGGCGCTGGGATCCACAAGAAAGCGACCGCGAATGGCTTCCGCTGGTTGAGTAAGCATAATGAAAACTAACCGACACATCAGTATCTTGTAAAGGGCCACTCTGCAAATGTTTGACGCATATGGAGCTCGAGAGAAATGCGACAATGTTACTTGGAAGCATGGTAAAAAGCATGGTTTTCTTGTGCCTAACACTTACCAAGCAAATGTGGAATCAAAATGCTTAGGGCTTTCCCCAGCAGCTCTATCAGAAAAGACTGAGGGAACGAAGGATCTGCAATAGTAGTAAGCATCGGCATTTGGGCGGTGTCTTCGTAACAGTGTATCTGGTGTAGAAAAATTCCGCTTACATTTACTCGTAAAATACCAACAGAATTAGCCAAGCAGTATAGTTGGTTAGAACGTCACAAACATTATTTTTTGCTTTGAAGAACGCTATTCCTACTTCTGCATGATCATTTACTAAATGTTATAAGTCTCGGCGCAACTAGGCCCAAACAGCATAACAACGGGCATCTGGGAAAGGACGGAATGACTACACCGCTCTATCGGGACTCAAGGTACGGTTGCGGAACTCGAGTGGTTCTGCGGAGCTTGTGTACAGCTCGCCTCTAGAAGCCCAGCAAAACTGTCACCGTGTGGTGACTCAAACTGTGCATGCCGAAGTTGAGCTTCGCTAGCAGAAGTCGCTGGTATGTGTCAGGAAAAAGTGCTCAAATTCCACCTGACCCTTTAGTAAGTCAGTTGTATTTACCGTATGAAGCCACAGTGAATCAACTGAGCCCCCCCCCTCAGGACAATGCTGTGATTAAATAAATAAACTGTTTATTCGCGACACGAGGCACGCCTGAATATGCATGATCATGGTAATACAAACACCAAAGATCGTTAAGCAAACAAAATTGTTACAGGTTAGCCAGTTACAAACTAGATCTATACGCGGTTTTTCTGCCTACCTGAATAATCTATTAACTGACCACGTTGCTTACGCTAACTGCGCTTATCTTCGATGAGTTTGTTGCGTTTGTAGCGTTTTCAAGTAACTTGTGGACGATTTTTACTTATCGCGGATTCGTCGCTAACCAACTTACTTCATATTCAAATTTAGCGGAGTTATATCACAGTATCACTATGCATTATTTGCTTTATTTTATGTCATCTTGTCGTTTCAAGTGATTGGCTGTTGCCTGATATCCCCATGTGGTTGGCTTGATGTGCATGTTGACAAGGTGCCTACCTGTCTATTACCCACTACCTCTTCCATACTGGCTCCAAGAGACAGTTCGTCGTCGCTCGAGGGGACGGGATGCACGATGCTTGTGACCGTGCTAGGCTCGGAGATTGGTTCTATGCAGTCAGTGGGGAGCGGACTACGGTGCAGCCACCGCCTTGTGTGCGCTTCATTCCCCAAATACAGCGTGCTTGTGTTTGCCTGTGAAGGAGTGTGGGCCGGCTCCGTTGATGAAATGTGGCTCCTATGTACATGCCTCCCGGTCTTATTCCTCCGGGTTTACACTGGATATGGGGTGTGTGGGTGGTGCAGCGCGTGTAGCCTATGGTCCCTCCGTAGGTGCCGACGTCCTGTTGCTGGCCATAGTGCCAGGTACATCCGAAACCGGATGCCGCCAACCATGTACGTAGCCAAGTGGATTGCATTTTTTGAGTGATTTTGCATTTGTGATAGTATTCAGCCCGGTGGCCACTGCATGAAGGGATCATGGAAACTCTTTGAAGTGGATAACTGACGTCCGTGGAGTGGGTAGGAGATAGTGAATTATTCAGTGGTAATTCACATACGCCACGTCGCACGATGTTTAACAGACACATGTGACTTGTTATAGGGAGAACGCTTGCCAGGCGGGAGCTCACTACGTCCTGGAACACTGCCGCCGGTACATTTGCTGGGAGGAGATTGAATCGAATTACTCAGCTGGCACCACGGGGTTGTCTAGCGAGCCACTCTGAACTCATTTGGGTGTTACTCAGGACACTACCACCACGTGGCAACTTATGTGCTTGCTAACATCCAACTTTCTCTACAGTGTGGCTATCACGTTCATATAATTTTGAGTCAGAAATATAGTCCAGAAAACTTGCTCAGGGCATTTAAGTTAAGTACTGAGTTCCTCATACATTCTCTACCAATTCCTAAGTAACTGGGTCATCTTTTTCATCCGTTGTTGTGAAACAGTAAACCAAAGTGACAGCGCTCTGTAGTAATGTTGCTACAGTATTGTGGCCCTCCGCAGGCGCGAAAATTCAAGCTGGGTTCCGAACAAAAGTATACTTTGCGCAAAAGGACAAGCTATATAAACGGTACAGTAAGTCACAAATCCTCTGCTCACAGCTGTGTTGTTGGTTTCACGGTTGTTGTAATGCCAAGCTTCCGGTCACGGGATTGCGGCGGGTTCTCAACGCACATGGCCCAGCGAAGTCGCGGCATGTGCTGGCTAAATTCCGTACGCGTGTTGTTATCATGACAGCAGCTCTCCAGGTGTCATGCGTACATTAGCCAGATGCTGTAGTTTATAACCTCAGACAACAGCTACTGTCGCTGGTTTCGATGATTTAGTTTTGTCTCTATCAGTTCCTATACTGAATGCCTAATCGAAACGTGAGTATCAGACATAATCACGCTTTGTACTATTGACTAGTTAAAATCATCCGTCCCCTTTACAACCCCGCCAGCTTCCAAACACCACCCCCGCCTACGGTTTCGTGTCCCGTTCCTCCATGTATCAAATGAAACCCACTTGGCAGCGTATTACAAATTCACCGCTCACTCCACGTGTCGTGCTATTCTGTACCGTAGCCACGGGGACAACACTGCTTCTGCTGAACATCATTGTTTTTATCGGGATTTATTACCAAGCGAACGATTCTCGACGTATACTTGACAGTGAAGTCAGTGAACGACACGCACATGATGGGGAGTCGCGACACTGGACATCGGGAGGTTGTTTCCCGAAGCGGCGGCGTAAATCGGCGTCCTGCTTACAAAACGGAAATCAGAACGAAGACGCCGGCGCGCTGGCGGATACAGAGAAGTGGAAGGGCGATGGTGGGTTCAAAAGTGGTGAAACATATGTTTTCTTTTATCGGTTGTGCCGCGGGATGAGTTCCTCTCGATCTTTCCTTAGAAATATCCGTTCCATTGGAAATAAGTTAAATAAAGTTTGTAATGAAATAAACCACGTGGTGCAAAGGATCGGTTGGTTCACGTATTTAATCTCACGATATGATTCGCTTTAAGCTAAATGAAACGCGGAACTGATTGCTTCGACGAATAATTTGGATTCCAGCTAAGACTAAATGCAACGAGCGACAATTCCTTAGTTAACCAGGGGAGTTTTCACATGCAGCAATAACTAACAAAAAACTTAACTGTCAAAATCTGCGATGAAAGATGATATTATTTAGTAGAGTTTGAAGTACAGGGGTTAAAAGCAGAGTTAGACATCTGGATGCTATCTCATTGAATGTGCACTATCTTATAAAACCACAAGTTAAAGGGAAATTAATAAAGAAAAACCTCCGAAGATGATCAGTATTATATCCTGACCACCATTCTGAGTTGACCTGTATTTTCCACTGCGTGAATGTTCACCAGATAAACCTTATGAATCCGCACGTCTGTAGATTGACTATTCCGACCTAGTCCTTTGAGTAGTCAAGTTACGAAACTTTACTATAGTAAGCAATAAGAAGCGATTTAAGTGCTTATACAATCCAGCTCAGTTCCGTCGGTTTGACACGGCTAGATCGACGGAGAATTTATCGACTAACATCAAGTTGTAGAAGGTAGCATAACTCGGTCGATGCCTCCAGCCGAGATAATCGATGTATTGCAAACAATGAAAACCAAGAAAATGTCAAATATTAAGGCTCTGGGTCCGAGTTGACTATACTTCTGAATCACACAGTAACGCTGGATAAGATGCATATCCGTTTCTCGATTAGGATATCTTATAACGTTGTGCCCCAGATGACTGTGGTTTTAAAAAGTCATGCAGTTTAGCGAGTGTGAACAGCGAATTCAGTAAGCTGAACCTCGGAGGTGATAAAATCACCTGGTAGGTGAATCGGTCTACACTTTCAGCAGCATCTGGTGTTGATCGGATTTAGTATGTTGACCTAGACCTGAGACAGTGCGGTGTGCTGTGAGCGTGGAAGTGTTCAGCACTGACATACACCGCAGGAGTGCTTGCTCAGAACAAAGATTCGCCCGCGAGGAGGCTTCGTTGTGGACCGGATTTGTGATTGGTCCATCTCCGTGTTTTGGTACTGCTTTAACCCTATTGGTAATGTGATGCTGGCTTTACACAAAGCAATCTCATCTCATCATGTTGCATGTGAGGATGGGCTTCACCGATTCCTGCTTACGTCTTACGTTTATCAACGGTATGATCGGAAAAGAAGGTTTTTGACTGCGCGCTCTATTGTCCAGTCTATTGAGCTTAAGAGACCGGGGATGCTGTCATCGACCTGGTTGTTCGATTCATCCACACGTTAGCTAGTACCACGAGAACATAAGCAACTACTCCAGATCGATCGACAACATTGCTCTGGTGAACATCATTTGTGAACAATGCAAATATAGCTTATTTGGGTTCGAGACTGTTCGGCTGATGCAAGTGAACCTATATGAAGGCCTGAACTAGGATGCGACGCAGGTTACAAAATGATTGTGTTCTGCCTGATACCGGAGAAACTATTGCAATGGAGCTGGACTTTACCATGATTTACAGGAACCATTAATGGAACTGTGGGAGAAGGAAACTGTCCCAACCGACTGGAGCCGCTCCGTTATAGTCCTGATTTTCAAGGGAGGCTCACCTTCTGAATGCGGTAACCACGGAGGAATCAGCCTGATCTCCGTCGCCTCCAACTGACTTGCCTTTGTCATCTTTCACAGATTGACTAGCACTCATGAAGTCCAGACACTCAAGGAGCAAGCCGGGTTTCGTCGAAGCCGAGGCTGCATGGATCACACATTCACTTTCCATCAGCTGTTGGAACATGGTCACACGTATTGACCGCCCATGTGGTCTTGTTCCTCGACATCAAAGATGCCTTCGATTCGGTTAACCGATGTACGCTTTGAAACTATCTACTCAGAAATAGTGTGCCGGCGAAATATTTACATATTATCCGAGCGCATTACGCACGTAGCTCAGACAGAGTGAGGGCTTACGCCAAGCTGACGCTGACCTTCACTATCTACATTGGCGTGATAAAAGGATTCCTGATGTCACATTTCCTCTTCAATTTCGCTATTGACAAAATCATGGATATCGCGTTCACAGGACACGACTTAAAAGGTGGGGAGCCGCTCCCAGGCGAAGGAGTTTTTGTCTTGGAGTATGCCGACGATATTGCCCTCATCTGTGACATCACAGAAAGGTGCCAAGCTGCACTGGACAGATTAGCACTGGCTGTCAGCCGTTTCGGGCTCTGCTTTGCATCCTCGTAGTGCAAACCTTTCCTGCAAAATTGGCAGGAAGCGATTCCTGCGCTGACCCTTAGTGGCGATAAACTACAAGTCGTTTAGAAGTACGAATACCTAGGTAGCTGTATCAGCGCGGTTGGAATCGATGACGAGGTCACAAACCGTAAAGCAAAATCACGAGGCGCTTTTGCTAACCTTCGGCACTTATGACGTCGGCGCAGGCATCACTCTCTCCCTGAAGGGTCAAGATTACAGTGCAGTCGCACATTCGATCCTGCTGTACAGCTGTGAAACCTGACCCAGTAGATCAGCCGACATAAAGAGGCTAGTTACATTCGACCACTGGTGTCTTCACTGTTTGGCTCATATCTGGTTGTAACACCGTGTGAACAATGTGTTCCTTCGACTTCTTGTTTATAGCACAAGAAGAGGAAATGAACCGCTCAGCAGCGTTACTTCACGCACCAGGCTACGATGACTGCGCCACATGCTGCGCATGCCAGCACACCGACTCTCAGGACATGCGTTGTCTGCGCGCCGGGGGTGTAGATGGAAGAAGAGAAGCGGAGGCCAAGTCATGACTGGGTCAAAAGGAATGGTCCTTACTTCGAATTTGGCCTCGGTCGGAGCCTCTCGACTGCTTGGTTGAGGACCGAAGGACGGTGAACAAAGTTACGTGGATACACCTGTTGAAATAGCAAGGAGCCGACCTCACTGGCATTTGCGTTTTGAGTTACTTTGTTCCTCTCCTCACCCTCCAGCCACTGTCACATTTATTAGGCATAATGTAACTCTGCTGCGCAATAGCCGGCTGTTAGCTTTCCGGAACGATGTCCATCCGTTACTGGTGACTCAGCCGGCGGGCCTCTCTTGCATGTTTTTTTGTATTTTTTGTATTGCGGCGCAATAACTGAGGTGTTTTTACCTCTAGCTAACGTGTATCATGATGATGGTGAAAACCGGGGAAAATGGTCGTCATGTTCATTAAGACGATTATGCAGGCTAACGCAGCTATGACATGTTGAATCGCTTTGAAATAAACTAGCAAATTTCAGCACTGAGGTACACAAACTGTCGTACCACGTCAACATCTAGTCTCCTCGCGATGGGATGGAAAACGCACCACTGACGATTATCGAATCAATGAAACGGCCGCAGAGTGCTTCATCGGGCTTGCGATAGCTGTCTGACAGGGTATAGATGGAATGAGTTCAACTCAAATCATATAAATTCTATAAATACCCTCTTGTAATTAATGTGAACAACGAATAATGATTTCTCCCGGGATAAAATGAAGTGCTTGACACGTCCTGTAGGATGGTTGGGGTGAATATGATGAAATCAAACGATATTTGGGTGATCTGCCGAACGTCTGCCGAGATGAACACATTGATAAATAACATCATTGTAAAGTAAAAAACGCGCGTAAACCTTCAGTGATACACTGGGGTGCAGTGATCGTTGATATAAGGCGTGAGAAAAGTAAACTACGGTCGCTCACTTGGGTCCATTTGATACATAAATCCTGTAGAAAAGTATGCTTGGCGTAATCCACAATAGAGGAGTTTAAGTAACAAAATGCTGGGAGCTAAGAGCAACATCTACTAGTTTTTTGAAAACGGCCAATGTTATGGAGGATACAACTGAGTCTGGGAGTGCGTTCCAAGGTTTGCAAACCCGAAGGGAAAACTAATTCCGTCGACACACTAGACAGCTATATTGTTCTTTCAACTTTGAGAAGTTACCCCTGAGCTGCGTGTTGTGGCTAAGTTTCAGCAAATGGTGGCTTACGTGGTTGGGGTCACTCAGTATCTGATACGCTAATATGAGATCACCGCGCAACTTTCGATAGCGTCCGCTGAAAATTCCCAGCAACTTCAGCCTTCGGTGGTAAGAGTGATAGCGCAGACCATTTACATTCTTTGTTGCTCTCCGTTGTGGTGCCTCTAGCGCCTCTAGGTCGCGCTTCAACCAAGGTTTCCAAGCTTGGATAGCGTATTCAACATGCGGGTGCACGCAGGAATTGTGCATCATTGGGAAGATTGATGGGTCAATTCTCCCGAATGCGCTTCGCAGCATACCGACGTGCTGGTTGCCTCTTTTCGCAGCTACCTCAGCCTGTTTTGAACAGTTGAGGCCGCTCTGTACGAGCACACCAAGGTCATGTTCCTAGGAGCTGGTCTACAATCCGTTTGTCCCAAGCAAATATGTGTAGTTATGTCTATGGCGTAATTGTACAACGCGACATTTGTCTACGTTAAATGGTAGGGCGTTTTGAACTGACCAGTTCGACATTGTGTTAAGATCGCACTGGAGCCGTTCGTGGTCGTCAGGTCCTCTGATCCTTCGCCATATCTTGATATTATCAGCGAAAAATAGGAAATCGAAAGCAATTGATCTCGCCAGATCGTTAATGAACATCAATTGCTTTCGATTTCCTATTTTTCGCTGATAATATCAAGATATGGCGAAGGATCAGAGGACCTGACGACCACGAACGGCTCCAGTGCGATCTTAACACAATGTCGAACTGGTCAGTTCAAAACGCCCTACCATTTAACATGGACAAATGTCGAGTTATACAATTACGTCATAGACATAATTACACCTTTTTACTTGGGACTAACGGATTGTAAACCAGCTCCGTGGAAAGTGAGCTTGGTACGAGCGTACAGAGCGACCTCAACTGTTCAAAACAGGCTGGGGTAGCTGCGAAAAGAGGCAAACAGCACGTCGGCATGCTGCGAATGACATTCGGGAGATTTGACCCATCAATCTTCCCAATGATGCACAATTCCTGCGTGCTCCCGCATGTTGAATACGCTATCCAAGCTTGGAAACCTTGGTTGAAGCGCGACCTAGAGGCGCTAGAGGCACCACAAAGATGAGGGTCTGCGCTCTCACTCTTACCACCGAAGGCTGAAGTTGCTGGGAATTTTTAGCTGACGCTATCGAAGGCTGCGCGGCGATCTCATATTAGCGCATCAGATACTGAGCGACGCCAACCATTTATGCCGCCATTTGCTGAAACTTAGCCACAATACGCAGTTCAGGTGTAACTGCTTAAAATTGAAGGAACAATATAGCCGTCTAATGTGTCAACGGAATTAGTACTCCCTACGGGTTTGCCAACCCTGGAACGCATTCCCAGACTCAGTTGTATCCTCCACTAGGACGTTTTCAAAAAACGAGTAGATGTTACTCTTAGCTCCCAGCATTTTGTTATTTAAACTCCTCTATTGTGGATTACGCCAAGCATACTTTTCAACAGGATTTATGTATCAAATGGACCCAAGTGAGAGACCGTAGTTTACTTTTCTCACGCCTTATATCAACGATCACTGCACCCCAGTGTATCGCTGAAGGTTTACGCACGCTTCTGTTTATTTTGCATTGATGTTATTTGTTAATGTGTTCATCTCGGCAGACGTTCGATAGATGACCCAGATATCGTTTGATTTCATCATATTCACCCAAACCATCCTACGGGAGGTGTCAAACACTTCATTTTATCCCGTGGGAAATCATTGTTCGTTGTTCACATTAATTACAAGAGGGTATTTATGGAATTTATATGATTTGAGTTGAACTCATTCCATTTATACCATGTCAAACAGCTATCGCAGGCACAATGAAGCACTCTGCGGCCGTTTCGTCGATTCGATAATCGTCAGCGGTGCGTATTCCATCCCATCGCGAAGAGACTAGACCTTGACGTGGTACAACAGTTTGTGTGCCACAGTGATGAAATTTGTTAGTTTATTTCAATGCGATTCAACATATCATAGCTGCGTTAGCCTGCATAATCATCTTACTGAACATGACGACCATTTTCCCCGGTTTTCACCATCATCATGATACACGTTAGCTAGAGGTAAAAACACCTCAGTTATTGCGCCGCAATACAAAAAATACAAAAAAACATGCGAGAGAGGCCCGCCGGCTGAGTCACCAGTAACGGGTGGACATCGTTCCGTAAAGCTAACGGTCGGCTATTGCGCAGCAGAGTTACATTATGCCTAATAAATGTGACAGTGGCTGGAGGGTGAGGAGAGGAACAAAGTAACTCGAAACGCAAATGCCAGTGAGGTCAGCTCCTTGCTATTTCAACAGGTGTATCCACGTAACTTTGTTCACCGTCCTTCAGTCCTCAACCAAGCAGTCGAGAGGCTCCAACCGAGGCCAAAATCGAAGTAAGGGCCTTCATTCCTTTTGACCCACTTATGGCTTGTCCTCCGCTTCTCTTCTTCCATCCTCACCCCCGGCGCGCAGACAACGCATGTTCTGAGAGTCGGTGTGCTGGCATGCGCAACATGTGGCCCAGTCATGGTAGCCTGGTGTGATAAGTAACGGTGCTTAGCGGTTCATTTCCTTTTCTCGTGTCATAAACAAGACGTCGAAGGAGCTCATTGTTCACATGGTGGTACAACCAGATATGAGCCAAACAGTGAAGGCACCGGTGGCCAAATGTAACCAGTCTCTTTATTTTGGCTGACTTACTGGGCCAGGTTTCACAACTGTACAGCAGGATAGAAAGTACGACTGCACTGTACTCTTTACCCTTCAGGGAGAGTGATGCCTGCGCCGACGTCAAAAGTAACGATGGTTAAAAAAAGCGCCTCATGATTTTGCTTTATGGTTTGTGACCTCGTCATCGATTCCAACGGCACTGATACAATTACTTAGGTATTCGCACTTCTAAACGATATGTAGCTTATCCCCACTAAGGGTCATCGCAGGAATCGGTTCCTGGCAATTTTGGAGGAAAGCTTTGCTCTTCGAGGGTGCAAAGCATAGTCCGAAACGGCTGACAGCCAATGCTAATCTGTCCAGTGAGCTTGGCACCTTTCTGAGCTGTCACAGATGAGGGCAATATCGTCGACGTACTCCAAGACAAAAACTCCTTCTCATGATAGTGGCTCCCCACCTTTTAAGTCGTGTCCTGTGAACGCGATATCCATGATTTTGTCAATAGCGAAGTTGAAGAGGAAATGTGACATCAGGAATCCTTTTATCACGCCACGGGAGATAGTGAAGGTCGGCGTCAGCTTGGCGTAAGCCCTCACTCTGTCTGAGCTACGCGCGTAATGCGCTCGGATAATATGTAAATATTTCGCGGGCACACTATTTCTGAGTAGATAGTCTCAAAGCGCACGTCGGTTAACCGAATCGAAGGCACCTTTGATGTCGAGGAACAAGACCATATAGGCGGTCAATACGTGTGACCATGTTCCGACAGCTGATGGAAAGTGAATGTGTGATCTATGCAGCCTCGACTTCGACGAAACTTGGCTTTCACCTTGAGTGTCTGGCCTTCACGAGTGCTAGTCAATTTGTGAAGGATGACAAAGGCAAGTCATTTGGAGGCGATGGAGATCAGGCTGATTCCTCCGTGGTTACCGCTTTCAGAAGGTGAGCCTCCCTTGAAAATCAGGACTATAACGGAGCGTCTCCAGTCGGTTGGGACAATTTTCTTCTCCCACAGTTTCATTAGTAATTCCTGTAAATCATGGTAAGGTCTAGCTCCATTGCAATACTTTCTCCGGTATCACGCAGAACACAATCATTTTGTAATCTGCGTCGCATCCTATTTCAGGCCTTCATATAGCTTCACTTGCATCAGCCGAACAACGCACTGTCTCGAACCCAAATAAGCTGTATTTCCATTGTTCACAGGTGATGTTCACCAGTGTAATGTTGTCGATCAATCTGGAGTAATTGCTTATTTTCTCGTGGTATTAGCTAACGTGCAGATGGATCGAACAACCAAGTCGATGACAGCTCGATAGGTTGGACAATAGAGCGCGCAGTCAACCACCTTCGTGTCCGATCATACCGTTGATAAACGTAAGACGTAAGCAGGAATCGGTGAAGCACATCTACTCATGTAACAGGAAGAGATGAGATTGTTTTGTGCAAAGCCAGCATCACATTACCAATGGGGTTAAAGCAGTGCCAAACACGGAGATGGACCAATCACAACTCCGCTCCATAACGAAGCCTCCTCGCGGGCGAATCTTAGTTCAGAGCAAGCACTTCTGAGGTGTACGTTAGTGTTGAACACTTCGACGCTCACAGCACACCGCACTATCTCAGGTCTAGGTCAACATACTAAATCCGTTCAACACTAGATGCGGCTGAAAGTGTAGACCGATTCACCTACCCAGGTGATTTTATCACCTCCGATGTTCAGCTTACTGATTTCGCTGTTCACATTCGCTAAACTGCAGGGCTTTTTAAAACCACAGTCATCTGGGACACAACGTTATAAGATATCCTAATCAAG
Source organism: Dicrocoelium dendriticum (assembly GCA_944474145.2). NCBI lineage: Eukaryota > Metazoa > Platyhelminthes > Trematoda > Plagiorchiida > Dicrocoeliidae > Dicrocoelium > Dicrocoelium dendriticum. The sequence goes on along the minus strand of OX104067.1, from coordinate 114,863,543 downwards.
AAACGGATATGCATCTTATCCAGCGTTACTATGTGGTTCAGAAGTATAGTCAACTCGGATCCAGAGCCTTAATATTTGACATTTTCCTGGCCTCCATTGTTTGCAATACATCGGTTATCTCGGCTGGAGGCATCGACCGAGTTATGCTACCTTCCACAATTTGATGTTTGTCGATAAATTCTCCGCCGATTTAGCCGCGCCATCCGACGGAACTGAGCTGGATTCTATAAGCACTTAAATCGCTTCTTATTGCTTACTATAGTAAAGTCCCCGTAAGTTGACTACTCAAAGGACTAGGCCAGAATAGTCAATCTACAGATGTCCGGATCCATAAGGTTTATCTGGTGAATATTCACGCAGTGGGAAATACGGGTCGTTAGAATGGTGGTCAGGATATAGTACTGATCATCTTCGGAGGTTGTCCTTTATTAATTTCCCTTTAACTTGTGGTTTTATAAAATAATGCACATTCACTGAGATAGCATCCAGATGTCTAACCCTGCTTTTAACCCTTGTACTTCAAATTCTACTAAATAGTGTCACCTTTCATCGCAGATTATGATAGTTAAGTTTTTTATTATTTATTCCTGCATGTGTAAACGCTCCGGATTAAATAAGGGATTGTCGCTCGTTGCATTTAGTCTTAGCTGGAATCCAGATTATTCGTCAAAACAATCAGTTCCACGTTTCATTTAGCTTAAAGCGAATCATATCGTGTCATTAAATACGTGAACCAACCGATCCATTGCACCAAGTAGTTTATTTCATTACAAACTTTATTTAACTTATTTCCAATGGAACGGATATTTATAAGGAAAGATCCAGAGGAACTCATCCCGCGGCACAGCCAATAAAAGAAAACATATGTTTCACCACTTTTGAACCCACCATCTCCCTTCCACTTCTCTTTATCCGCCAGCTCACCGGTGTCTTCGGATTGATTTCCGTTTTGTAAGCAGGACGCCGATTTACGCCGCCGCTTCGGGAAACAACCTCCCGATGTCCACCGTCGCGACGCCCCATCATGTACGTTTCGTTCACTGTCTTCATTGTCAAGTATACGTCGAGAATCGTTCGCTTGGTAATAAATTCCAATAAAGACAATGATGTTCAACAGAAGCAGTGTTGTCCCCGTGGCTACGGTACAGAATAGCATGACACGTGGAGTGAGCGGTGAATTTGTAATACGCTGCCACGTGGGTTTCATTTGATACATGGAGGAACGGGACACAAAACCGTAGGTTGGCGTGGTGTTTGGAAGCTGGCGGGGTTGTAAAGGGGACGGATGATTTTAACTAGTCAACAGTACAAAGCGTGATTACGTCTGATACTCACGTTTCGATTAGGCATTCAGTATAGGAACTGATAGAGACAAAACTAAATCATCGAAACCAGCGACAGTAGCTGTTGTCTGAGGTTATAAACTACAGCAACTGGCTAATGTACGCATGACACCTGGAGAGCTGCTGTCATGATAACAACACGCGTACGGAATTGAGCCAGCACAAGCCGCGACTTCGCCGGTCAATGTGCGGTGAGAACCCGCCGCAATCCCGTGACCGGAAGCTTGGCATTACAACAACCGTGAAACCAACAACACAGCTGCGAGCAGAGAATTTGTGACTTACTGTACCGTTTATATAGCTTGTCCTTTTGCGCAAAGTATACTTTTGTTCGGAACCCAGCTTGAATTTTCGCGCCTGCGGAGGGCCACAATACTGTAGCAACATTACTACAGAGGGCTGTCACTTTAGTTTACTGTTTCACAACAACGGATGAAAAAAGATGACCCAGTCACTTAGGAATTGGTAGAGAATGTATGAGGAACTCAGTACTTAACTTAGATGCCCTGAGCAAGTTTTCTGGACTATATTTCTGACCCAAAATTATATGAACGTGATAGATACACTATAGAGAAAGTTGGATGTTGGCGAACACATGAGTTGCCACGTGGTGGTAGTGTCCTGAGTAACACCCAAATGAGTTCAGAGTGGCTCGCTAGACAACCCCGTGGTGCCAGCTGAGTAATTCGATTAAATCTCCTTCCAGCAAATGTACCGGCGGCAGTGTTCCAGGACGTAGTGGGCTCCCGCCTGGCAAGCGTTCTCCCTATAACAAGTCACATGTGTCTATCAAACATCGTGCGACGTGGCGTATGTGAATTACCACTGAATAAAGTCACTATCTCCTACCCACTCCACGGACGTCAGTTATCCACTTCAAAGAGTTTCCATGATCCCTTCATGCAGTGGCCACCGGGCTGAATACTATCACAAATGCAAAATCACTCAAAAAAATGCAATCCACTTGGCTACGTACATGGTTGGCGGCATCCGGTTTCGGATGTACCTGGCACTATGGCCAGCAACAGGACGTCGGCACCTACGGAGGGACCATAGGCTACACGCGCTGCACCACCCACACACCCCATATCCAGTGTAAACCCGGAGGAATAAGACCGGGAGGCATGTACATAGGAGCCACATTTCATCAACGGAGCCGGCCCACACTCCTTCACAGGCAAACACAAGCACGCTGTATTTGGGGAATGAAGCGCACACAAGGCGGTGGCTGCACCGTAGTCCGCTCCCCACTGACTGCATAGAACCAATCTCCGAGCCTAGCACGGTCACAAGCATCGTGCATCCCGTCCCCTCGAGCGATGACGAACTGTCTCTGGGAGCCAGTATGGAAGAGGTAGTGGGTAATAGACAGGTAGGCACCTTGTCAACATGCACATCAAGCCAACCACATGGGGATATCAGGCAACAGCCAATCACTTGAAACGACAAGATGACATAAAATAAAGCAAATAATGCATAGTGATACTGTGATATAACTCCGCTAAATTTGAATATGAAGTAAGTTGGTTAGCAACAAATCCGCGATAAGTAAAAATCGTCCACAAGTTACTTGAAAACGCCACAAACGCAACAAACTCATCGAAGATAAGCGCAGTTAGCGTAAGCAACGTCGTCAGTTAATAGATTATTCAGGTAGGCAGAAAAACCGCGTATAGATCTGGTTTGTAACTGGCTAACCTGTAACAATTTTGTTTGCTTAACGATCTTTGGTGCTTGTATTACCATGATCATGCATATTCAGGCGTGCCTCGTGTCGCGAATAAACAGTTTATTTATTTAATCACAGCATTGTCCTGAGGGGGGGGGCTCAGTTGATTCACTGTGGCTTCATACGGTAAATACAACGGACTTACTGAAGGGTCAGGTGGAATTTGAGCACATTTCCCTGACACATACCAGCAACTTCTGCGAGCGGACCTCAAGTGTGGAATGCACAGTTTGAGTCACCACACGGTGACAGTGTTGCTGAGCTTCTAGAGGCGAGCTGTACGCAAGCCCCACAGAACCATGAGAGTTCCGCAAGCGTACCATGAGTCCCGATAGAGCGGAGCAGTCATTCTGCCCTTTCCCATATGCACTTTGTTTTGCTGTTTGGACGTAGTTGCGCCGAGACTTATAACATTTAGTAAATGATCATGCAGAAGTAGGAATAGCGTTCTTCAAAGCAAACTAATGTTTGTGACGTTCTAACCAACTATACTGCTTGGCTAATTCTGTTGGTATTTTACGAGTAAATGTAAGCGGAATTTTGATACACCAGATACACTGTTACGAAGACACCGCCCAAATGCCGATGCTTTCTACTATTGCAGATCCTTCGTTCCCTCAGTCTTTTCTGATAGAGCTGCTGGGGAAAGCCCTAAGCATTTTGATTCCACATTGGCTGGGTAGTGTTAGACACAAGAAAACCATGCTTTTTCCCATGCTTCCAAGTAACATTGTCGCATTTCCCTCGAACCCCATATGCGTCAAACATTTGCCCTTTACAAGATACGGATGTGTCGGTTAGTTTTCATTATGCTTACTCGACCAGCGGAAGACATTTGCGGTCGCTTTCTTGTGAATCTCAGCGCAGAAATTACTCCAAAAGATTCTAAGCAAGAATGCTCTGATGGAGTACATTCAACACTTCAATTGGCCTCATCAAACTGCAGCGTCAACAGCAGTTGCAGTGCAATGCTGCATAATCCTCTGTCGTCTTATCGCCTCCCAGTACTGCCTGTGCGCAGACCAGGGACTTTGAGATGACCACTGTCACGTACGACGCGTAGCCCGATGGAGGAAACAGAACACGGTGTTCCTACGTTCCACTGGTGGTAAATGCCGCAAACAGGAACCAATGATAAATGGAACGCGAAGCATGGTCAATACCAATAAATCGTGTGAGCAGTTGTGCTCATGATCGATAAGTGTATTGGTGCTCATCACAAGCAAAATCGTTTATGGAGTTAGAAACAATAGTTACCCCGCGAGTGCGTGGTATCTGTGGTTAAGATATGGCAACCGTTAACTTATACACTGCAGCTTGTTGAACCCCCGTCTGCGATCCAGTAGTCGTCCTCATCATGACCTCTTTCTACTTCATTTGCGTGAGTACGTTACATGGCTAGCTCTCAGCGAAGTGATTGCTCTGGTTTTCAGCTGTACTGGGTGATAAGTATGGCTTTCTTTTGTGTAACATTCTAGTATAACTGCTGTCTTTATTAGTCTCTCTTGATTATCCAGACCCCCCCTTTGCTTCTGATTCCTGACTATTTTGTGACATCGCGCCCCCTGTTTCGAAGAGTCTTAGCTTGCTAACGTTACTCTGTTGTACTCTGTTGTACATACTATTTGATGAGTTCAACCTGCAGCTTAACTATCTGCGCATTTCTCAGGTTCATATTCCTACCTGTCTATATCGACGATGAAACATTTAGAGGAGGTGAATTACGAATAACGCCTGTTAGGCACTCCGCTTACGCACACCTTACTTCCGAATATGTCGACAACCGAATAAAAGTGTATGTGATTATGTGCCACGTTGTCAAAGAAAGTATTCCTCGTTATTCATGCACTATTGCTTTTAAGCCTATAGTAATAATCTATTTTTCCGTGTTTGCAGTAGTTACGGGCAGCGGAAAGCACATATTTTCTCCATGTGGCAAGTCCGTGATAACCGCATCAGTTCATGGTAATCGTACACATCCACTTTATCCTTCGTAGTACACGAGTGCATCTACATATTCTGGGAAGAAAATTCATTCTATTCACATCGCTTGAGTTGTTGGAACTTTTTGCATCTGTCTCAGATGGGAGAAATTTCATCCTTTCGAACACCCCCGCTGAAGTTAGAACGAAAAAAAAACACTTTGCGTCACCTTAAGACATTAACTAACCAGTGTTTGACTGGTGCTGAAGCTAACAACGGAGGCGCGTGGTACGAAATTCAGTCACTTAGATAAGGCGCGCTTCATTTGTGGTGTACTGTCGTCTCTACCGACAGCACTTGGTCGAATCCACCTAAGCTGGTTAACGGTTGCATCCCGTGCCTTTCGTGCGCGACCACGCTACGACTTAAAGTCCATGAACAAGATGCATAGGATGTACCAAAACAGCCTTCGTATGCTTTGGGCGCTCAGGCGTAGCTTCAGCACTTGGTCCGAAGAGATTGTCACTCGCCTTTTCTTCTCAATAATACGACCAGTGCTAGAGTATGTATCTCCCACGTATTGTCCTATCACTTTGGGCGAGGTAGAAAAGCTTGAGAGAGTGCAGCATGTAGCCACCAGGCTGATTCCCAACTTATGAGGTGTACCGTACGAAGACCGGTGTAAGAAACTAGGGCTGTACACCCTAGCTTATCGTCGAATGAGGGTAGACCTCATCATGACTCACCGGATATTACATCTAGGTGATTACCCTATGTTGAGACCACTGCTTCATCTGCGCACACCAAGCAGCACACGAAGACATCGGTATAAGCTTGTCGCGGATCGCTCACCAACTCCGTTTCGAACCCAGAGTGGTGAATGTACGGAACGACCTGTCGCAGCACGTAGTAGATGCAAAGTCAGTGCCGGAATTTAAGAAGTTCCTTCACAAACACTTTGCGGACGCAAAATATATTGAGCGAAACACAATGTATTTGTCCATAAGTGAGGATTGATGCAGCTACACAGAGCAAGCTCTACTCACTGCTTCTAACCAGTAATCAGTAAGAAAAATAGGGTTCTGATGCAAGTTTGCCGAGTGCACCTACCTTAAAGATTATCTGACCCAGCTAAAACGACGATTGATAATATTGCATGTTGCTGGAGCAATGGACCGCTAGTTTGTAGTCAATAAAAAAGCAAATACTTGACAAATCCCAAAGTGTTGTTAGGGCGAAAATTCCAAAGTGAAAACGCATCGTCAATAAAATAGGACCCTCGTTGATCTTGTTGTCTGAAAAGGTGTGAACGCGGGTGCCAAATTTTCCTTTAAATTCATAACCGAACATTTCTACCCACTACAAGTTGCTCTGTCAAAAACGCTCTCAGTTTCCTCCACGCATTTTGAATTTGGTCTTATCACAATTCTGTTCTACCGTATTTCTTGACCCTACGAAAATCATTGGTATGGTGGGCAACTGTTTACTCAAGTAATAAGCGTACATAATCTCCACGGCACTGTTTGTTTGCAAAGATTAATTTCATGCACCTCCTCATTCAGAATGGTTGTGTAACATGTTGAAAATGCACTAAGCCTAGTGAATAAACTCTATTTTGCCTCGATTTGATTTTCACCTTGGGCACTTGTTAGGCATTTGGCGTCTTACCCACAGTGAATCCCTTGTTCCACTGCCCACTGCAGAAATTGCTTTTTAACAGCGAGATGATCACACCTATCTAAAAGCACGGTCTGGGCTGTGAGAATTAAGGCTGGTTGGCAGGATAAACTGTACTGAAGCAACTGTGGTTCTACATAAGTCACTATACCGCAAATTAGACACGTAAGACGTACGAATAGGTGAATGGACTCATAATTCGGTACAGAAGTAGTTCCACGTGCTCAGGTAGAACAGTCTGAACTCCTTCAAGTAAGTAATATGTGGTGCGGTAAAACTGTGTCCGGATGTCTGTGATATGCACATCGTTGTCAACTATTAAACAACTGTTATACCACAAAGATGTAAAATGGGCAGCTCGGCGGTTCAAGCATATTCTAATCGTGGTCAATAGTGGCAAGCTGTCCAACCATTGTGGTTACAAATGCGAAAAAATGCACTACTTTACACCTATAACAGCTTAAATGAATCCGCATTTCACAGTGTCAATCATATCAGCGAGTTTGGAATCCACTGAATCTATGCTCGGTCATAAGTGGGAATCGGAAAGTGTTCACTTTGTGAATTAATCGGAATGACGGAATTCCCCCCCCATATTCATATACCTCGTCCTAGCTCGAAAATATACAATTCCCTTGAAGGAAAACTTGACTTCGGGTAATGTATATGCCATTCTTGCCTTCGAACTTGGATATGCGAAAAACTGAATTCAACGGAACGACTGGAACTATAAACTTGTATTCACTAAAACTATTGGTTTATTCTTGAATTATTGGTATGTACAAACATATGTTTTGGCCCACTCTTACCTGTGCTGTACTTTTTGCCTTCAAACTCGAAAACCATAGGGCATTTTCATGCAACGAAGATTCTAGGATCTTCGTGTGCGCTCGATTAATGAATTGTTTCTCTGGTAGACTTCGGTGGGCAGTTCTATTCCAAGTTAAACTGCTCACCAGTTCATCCTCGCGTTGTCTTAAATGAAAAAAGTAGAGATGCGATTGTACACTTCCAACGACTGGGTTCCAAGATTCCACAGGGCGCACTGCATCATTACAGCTGTCGTTTAGGTTGATGAAACTACCATTCTGTTTTTTGCTGTTTCGTGATTCAAGTTTGGGTAGTCCCGAGATTCGTGGTAGTAGTTGCGTCCATAACATTATTTTGCGGTTGGATGCTCCGCTTACAACGCGCATGTGGTCGTTTGGACTTGCGAATGTATCCCAGACAGGTCTGGTTTTCTCACGCGGCAAACCTGAAATGTGAAGCGGTCTTAAATTGTGAGGCGCTAATTTCAGCAGTTCCTAAAACGGCCAAAAACGAGGATTACACATTTTCCTGGGTAAATTTGGTCACATCAACGGCGTTCACAAGTGCCATCTTACCATCTGGCACCGCTGCTAACGAATGCGTGTCCGTCAGCTGGTTGCCTGTCCTCTTGCAACTGATCAGTCGTATAGGTATGCTTTAGCGCGAACCCGGGTTTGCACCAGAGGCCGTTTGTAATATGTCAAGAATTAACAAATGTCCACTTTCACCACATTTTGCACTGATGTGTGTAAAGACTCAAACGGTATCTAACACATCCCATTTTGACTTCTTACTGCAACTAGGATACCTGACGCTGCTAAAAGTTTCTCAACTACCAGCTTGTTATGTTAATGCGTTGTTTTCATTATCCTGCGGCCCATTTCAGTCTTCAAAAGGTTAAAAGTCATATTTACTTCGCCTTGATCTTCCGCCGATCGCCTACCATGTGGTCGCACTGTCTTGACACTCCTCTGCTTTCGGGATTACAACTCATGATTCTCAATGCACATTACCGTGCTTACACTTATCCTACTCGGATTTCCCAGCCCTATCCGGTGGGGCTACCACTGCTGGATTGTCTAGCACACAACATCGTTGTATCCGTTAGTGCAATTTCAGCGGGATTTTCACAGGAATGCAGGCGCGCATCAACCTTTTTTCAAGTGAATACCATTCGTTTTATCTATATTCGACAGAGGGCTCTTAGTGCTATCCAGCGATTCTTTTAACAAAAGAACCCGACTCTTTGCTAGTTGCAGCTCGTTTAGCGGCCATCATCCTAACACCACGCCAAAGTAGCGTGAACGCTGATTAAAGCAAATTTCCAACAAGACGAAACCCCGCCTGATCGATAGCCACACCATAAAGGTCGCGCGCTGAGCTCCGTTGGTTATGTTCTCAACTGTGCTCTCACTCGTAGGACCTTATCCACCGATATCGTGTGCCTGTCCCAATACGTTCGGTGCGTTGCTCGCTGTAAACTGAAAGACGGTCGCAATTTTTCCATCTGGTTGACGCCTCGGCATAGTTCGCATCACAATCACAAGAAAAATGATGACTACATGATACACGCAGCCGCAGAAAAAATTTCGTTGAGATGTGAAAACGCGAAAATTAAAAGCTATAAACGTGTCCGTAAAAAGAGGCTTGAGATACACGACTCGCAATGGGGTTTAGAGTAACACAACTGTGAGTATTCCTGCCTGGAATTTAGGAAGGTTGTGACACCGGTCATGGTTTCTTCTAAGCTATTGCTATCATTTGATGGTCAGGAGCAATATCACCAGTTTAAATACGGCATGGTATCTTCAGGGCGTTTATATATATATATATATATATATATATATATATATTGCAAAAGTCTGCTAACAGACATAATGCCATCAGAAACCATGGGATTCAAACGAAGGTACAGAAACAGTAAAATAAAACACATCACAACAATGTCCATGGTTTCCTCAGAGGGCGAGATACTACCCGGTTGCCCAAGCCGAAGTAGGGTGTTGACTTAGGGGACACCACCCCGAGCCTTTGGCTGAATAGCCTGCTCGCAAGGCAGCGGAGCGAATTCAGGGAATCGCGCCCATTGGGAGCCGGTGACTGATTGCTCAGTTCATACGCCTTTCGTTTGTTCCTTTGTCAAACAGGGGCCCAATGCTCCCCAGAAGTACAGCATAAGTTTGCTGGAATACACTGCTTCGCCAGGATGAAACAAGGGGCAGTGGCTTTATTTGGTGGCGAGTCACATCCGCCACGTCGCAGTGTTGTTAAACGGACATATGTGGCTTTTTATAGGGAGAACGCTTGCGAGGCGAAAATCCACCACATCCTGGAACACTGCTGCTGAACCATTTGCTGGAGCGGGATAATCCCGAACCACCCAGCTGGCATCATGAGGAGGGTTGTTCGGGCAAGGCTGAATAGTGCTAGTATAGAGCATTGATTACATGCACCAAAAAGGCGTTACGGAGGAAGCAACCGAGGCGCCGATTGCCCAATACGGACCCAACGTGTGGCAGCTCAGCCGTCACTTTCCCACATGGATTGAACGTATATGTAGCCAAGTGAGTGAACCGATATTACACGGTTGGTGACCTGATTTTGTCACCATAGAGATGGTTTCCACCTAGAGCTTTTATACCGTTCACGGTACGTGTTCCATTTGGCTTCATATCGGTCGATGTGTATTAGCTTATAACTTGAGCAAATGTGAGGTGCAAATCGCTCACGGTGTGTGCACTCATGGGTTTGAGTTCCCTTGTGGACTCAGCGGCATGTTGTCGCACGACCTTTGAATGTATACTTCTTTGTCGTGCGTTTTATAAGCTCCACCTGTGATACTATTTTATCGAGGCATACTCATAGTGCATTCTACATTTACACTTGAATTCTAACTTCCGGCCAGTGTTTCGCCGAGTATCAAGCGCCAAAATTGGCGCACACTCCAATCATCGGACACATCGTTTGGCTCTCACTCGATAGATCATTCAACAGCTCTCGAACGATTGTCACGAATTTAAATCCAACATTGCTTGGAGCAGCTATAGTTCTCAAGGCAAATTCACCCGGCGCGATCCATAGGCTTAACCACGAAAATTCTCAATCACACCCTCGTGTAATCTGCCCCACGTTCACGCTGACACATTCGACTGGCACGTCAGAGAGGACAGTCTGCGAGCACACAACTGCAACGTGAACACTGTGACCTTGCCGACAACGTCAGTAACAGAACAACTTTTTACCATAGAGGTGAGTCATTCAAATGGTTCGTAACATTTCCTCACCAAGCGCGATGCCCAGTGTGCCACAGTCTAAAGACCTATGTGGATCATGTTCCAAACTTGTTAAGGGGGCATTCTGTGCCGTAACTGTTGCAAGTTTTCCATGCGAGATGCCTCCGAGTTAAACCTAGTCAGGCCAAGTTATTAAACAAACCAGATTCTCTATGGTTCTGCGTGGAATGCACATCTATCCCACTGATAAAAAGCGTGCTCCTATTATCTCAGAAGTACGACCAGCTACTAGCCAAGTTTGAGGAAATGGTGACCACAAAATCACTACGGTTGGGGTAAGCATAGCGGACTGTGCAACCCAATCCTCCCCGTAAGTGCTGCTCCTATCCCGAGAAGAACGGCTAGTAACACCGTAAGCAACACGACACCAAGAGCCCAGAACATCAACTGCTGTTCCAATACCACACGTGGCTCACATTTGACTAATGCGGTTCCCAGTTCGATCGGAGTAACTACACGTAAGGCTACTTCCAATCTCCCGACGGAGTGCGTAGAAAAGAGCAAGCCGGTACTAGCGAAAGTTGGGTTACGGTTGCTTCCAAGAAGAGCCGTCATTTAAAATTAACATCACCCCCAACTGGATCGGAAACTGAGGAGCGTAGCGGAGTTTTCTAGTGCAAGCACCACCGGTTTCCTGCGGTACATCTCCGAGTATTTCAATCACTAACCATGACATGTCGAAAGGTGTAAAGAAACAACTACCTGTACCGAGCGTACTGTGCTCCAATATCCCAGAATCAAAGTCGACATCAATGAGAGGCAGGCAGTTGGATGACCCCAACCAGTGGGACATTATTAGTAACCTAATCGGAGTTGTACTGAAACCTGTACATGTAGCGCATATTGCGCGGCACCCCAAGTCTAAGCAGTACGTAGTGCTGAACTCCATCATTGCAGTATCATCAGTCCTACTATCGCAGGTAGACTCAGAAATGAGGGGGGAGGGAGGAGGGGGAAGGGGAGGACGTGGGGGGGAAGGGGGAGGAGGATCCGGCGGGGATAGGGAGGGGGGAGGGGGGGGGGGCGGGAGGGGGGGGAGGGGGGGAGGGAGAGAAGGGGAAGAAGGGGGGGGGGGGTGGGGGGAAGAGGAGGGCAACGGGGGGGGGTGGGGGAGGGAGGCGAGGGGGGAGGAGGGGGGAGGGAGGAGGGAGGGGGGGGGGGGGGGGGAGGGCGGGGAGACGCGGGCGGTGTGGTGGGGAGGGGTGATCGAGGAGGGGGGGGGGAAGTGGGGCAGGAGGAGCGGAGGGGAGAGGGGAGGGGGAGGGGGGGGGAGGGGGAGGGGGGGGGGGGGGGGGGGGGGGGGAAGGGGGGGGGGGGGGGGGGGGGGGGGGGGGGGGGGGGGAGGGGGGGGGGGGGGGGGGGGGGGGGGGGGGGGGGGGGGGGGGGGGGGGGGGGGGGAGGGGGGGGGGGGGGGAGGGGGGGGGGGGGGAGGGGGGGGGGGGGGGGGGGGGGGGGGAGGGGGGGGGGGGGGGGGGGAAGGGGGGGGGGGGGGGGGGGGAGGGGGGGGGGGGGGGGGGGGGGGGGGGGGGGGGGAGGGGGGGGGGAGGGGGAGGGGGGGGGGGGGGGGGGGGGGGGGAGGGGGGGGGGGAGGGGGGGGGGGGGGGGGGGAGGGGGGAGGGAGGGGGGGGGGGGGGAGGGGGGGGGGGGGGGAGGGGGGGGGGGGAGGGGGGGGCGGAGGGGGGGGAGGAGGGAGGGGGACTCAGAATGAACACTG
>OX104067.1:114791964-114850556 GCA_944474145.2 Dicrocoelium dendriticum | reverse complement strand
CCAAACGTTTTTTAAATATGGATAGTGATGGTGCATCATTCAGCATCATTATACACGTTAGCTAGAGGTGTAAAGCACCTCAGCTACTGCGCAGCAATCCATAAAAGAAAAATGAAAACAAATACCACAGTTGTATGCCAGCTGAGTTACTAGCAACGGATAGGCATCGTTCCGGAAAGATACCAGCCGGCAACTAGGCAAACAGAAAAATTATTGTGTAAAATAATATTACGCTACGAAATGCGATCGTGGTTGGAGGGAGAAGCTTAAACGGATGGGAGGGAAAAAGAAACGCACAGCAGGAACACCAATGAGGTCGACTCTTAGCCATGTCAGCAAGTGTATCAAGCCAAACGAGTTCATCGTCTTTTGGACCCCAACCAGGGAGCCGTGAAGCTCCAACCGAGGCCAAGTTCGAAGTGAGGACCTTCATTCCTCGCGACCAAGTCATCGCTTGGCCACCCCTCCTCTTCTTCCATCCACACCCCCGGCGCGCAAACAACGCACGTTGCGGAAGTCGGTGGGTTGGCATGGACAACACGTGGTCAAGCCATCAGAGCCTAGTACGTGAAATGATGGTGCTGAGCGGTTCAGATCCTTTTCCTGGGCCGTAAACAAGGCGTCGAACACGCTCGCTGCTCATGCAGGATTTCCACCAGATGTAAGCCAAACTGAGAAGGCACCGATGATCGAACGTAAATAGCCTATTTATGTCCGCTGATCTAAGGGATCAGGTTTCAAAACCGTACAGTAAGGTCGAACGTACCGCTGCATTGTACACTCTACGCTTCAGGGCGAGAGTGATGTCACGCAAGCGCCATAAGTGGCGGAGGTTAGCAAATGCGCCTCGAGCTTTTGATATACGGTTCGTGATCTCATCTTCGATCCCAAGGGCGTTGATTCAACTACCCAGGTAGTTGAATTGTTGAACGACTTCTAGCTGATCTCCAACAAGGGACAGCGCAAGAGCCGATCCCTGCAAATCCCGGAGGAAAGCTTTGCACTTCGAGGGTGCAAAGCATAGTCCGAAACGGCTGACAGCCAGTGCTAATCTGTCCAGTGCAGCTTGGCACGTCTGGGAGCTGTCACAGATGAGGGCAATGTCGTTCGCATACTCCAAGTCAAGAAGTCGTTCTCCCGGGAGTAGCTCCACACCTTCTAAGTCGTGTCCTGTAAATGCAATCTCTATGACATCGTCAATAGCGAAGTTGAAGAGGAAAGATGACAGCGGGCATCCTTGTTTCACACCGCCGGAGATATTGAAGAGCGGCGACAGCTTGCTGTAAGCGATCACTACGCCCATGCTACGCGCGTATAATGTTCGGATATTAGTTAGATACGTCTCGCGCACACCTTTCTGGAGTAGGCAGTCTCAAAGGGCACACCAATCAACCGAATCGAAGGCACCTTTGATGTCGAGGAACACGACAACGGTGAGCCGCCAATATATGTGACGGTGCTCCAACAATTGAGGCAAAGTGAAGATGTGGTCGATGCAACCACGACCCCGACAAAACCTGCCTTGCTCTAAACGAATCTGGCTTTCACGGACGCCAGTCAGTCTGTGAAGGATTACGGAGGCGAGTAATTTTGAAGTGATGGGGATCAGACTGATTCCTCTATGGTTGCCACATTCCGAACGCAAGCCACCTTTGAAGATGGGAACAATAACTAAGCGGCTTCAGTCGGTTCGGACAGTCTCCTGCTCCCACAGTTTCACTAGTAATTCATGTAAAGCATCAACAAGAGCAGAGCCCCCGCAATTGAAGAGGGCTAGATGAAGATCATCGGGTCCCGCGGCTTTGTTCAACTTCAACAGTCCGATCTCGCGTTTGACTTCTGATCGAGAGGGCGGATCCAAAGGAACAGCCCAGGGAGTGGGGCGATCAATGGCCGGCGAGAAATCAAACAATTCCGACAGATTAAATTACCTTTTGAAATGCTCATCCCAACACTCCAAGCGTTTTGACAAGTTGTGGATAGGCTGTCTACTCTCGTCACAAATTGCTTGCCAACAACAGGTATCCTGCTGCCCGTTTCCCGTATCAGACGGAATAAATTGCGATGGTTGCTAAGGGCAGCGGCCACTTCCATCTATGATGCACGAAGAGACCACCAAGATTCGCGGTCTCTCCCCACACTAGCACGGAGTTTTGCCCAGAGCTCTTTGCGAGTTTCACTGTGTTCGCTTCCAGCCCGAATATGCCGGTGAGCATCGATAATCACCAGAGACTGCGAAAAGGCACAATGTCCATGTTGGCTATTAGACTTATCACATGAGGATTTGCCTGATGCTAGTAAGGTCTGGTGAACATGCGACTAGTGACCTTCAACTGTCTCCAGCGAGCGCTTACTCAACTCGCATGTAAGCGTACTTCGATACGCATTCAGAACAGATGGTTTTGTCAGTTGGCTGGTGTCAATGCGCTCACAACTTCGTGGGCGTCCGTCAAAAGGCATTAGCATGTCAGCACATACAGGTGCATGGTCGGTGTCCACACATGTGCTCCAAATCGAGCGACAGTTCTGAAAGCAGCCTCTCCAACGGTGACTTATCGCAATGCGATCGAGTTGCGTCCATAGCTGGTTCGAGGTTGGTGGGCGCCAAGTCACCCTCCGGCGGGTGCCGTGTCGGAAGTTAATGCTTGCAGGTAACAAGCTGGCATCTTCACACAAATGTAGTAACCGCTCACCCTTATCGTTACGAGAGCCTACACCGTGCTAATCACCCATATGCATTTCATCAGTGGACAATTTACCAACTTATGCGTTCAGATCCCCCGTCAACACTACAGTGTCCGTGCTTCTTCTGTGGTGGAGGAGCTGGGTCAGTTGGCGGTAGAAGTCGTTTTTTACTGAATGATCTCTACAATTTGTGGGCGCGTAGGCAGCGATGATGAATTGACACCTGTTAGTCCCGAGCGACTTCGAAGCTTTGAACGAAGCAGCCAATCGGACCGCACACAACCAGCTACTGATTAGAATCCAATCAACCAGAGCAGCTTCAGCCCGGGGACTCAGGGCAATAACAACACTAGCTTGGCCGGTGCTCGAAGCTGCATCATTGCCGGATAAACGCAATGAGAAAATACTGCTGGTGTCACCTGAAGGGGATCGCAAAGTGAGCACAGAGCCCGAGTCTTGCAGGCGGGTCTCCGATAAGCAGCAGATATGGATCGAGAGGGTCTCTAATGTTTGGGAAAGTGCTGTCTGTTGACCGATCTCTGGCAGTGCGTACATTGAGGTATGCCAATCTGAAGGAGGATCGAGGGCTCCAAATGGAAGCCGATGAACTGGAGTGGACCGCTTGGTTAAACATGGGCTTGTCGACAGGATAGGAGTGACGCTCAGCGTAATCATGTGTTTAAACTGGAAGATAAACGCCTAGCAAAGCATGTTGGGGGAGGACAGCGTTGGGGAATTTAAAACAGATGGGACAGAAGTGAAGTTGGAGTGAGACGATAAGAGTGAAAAAGCGTAAGAGGGGGAATAAGAAGATGGGTAGACTTGAGCAGTAGCATCCAAATCCCTATCCATCCTGCTCGATGCAGCAGATAGGGCACCGTTGATTATCCTCTGCGGTGGTCAGAGCATCAGAAATTTGTTTGAAGAGAGATTCATTGTATTGCGTGGGCAGGATACTGTCAGGTTGCCCGGGCCTAGACAGGAGAACGATTAGAGTTCTCAACCAAAGCCTTAGGTTGAAAAACTTTACCACAAGGCAGTGGGTTTGGCTTTCGGCTACAAGGAGTCCAGTTTAAGGAATAAGAAGCCATCCTCATTCCAACCCCCCAACCTGGAGTACCAGGAGGGTGAGTTTGTGTGGCCTCTAACCATTGACCAATCTGGTATGAGTGGCTCTGAAGGTGCAAAAAAGCACCACCCAGCATAGCTCAATGGATCACTGAGGCACACAAGCCATCGCACCACGGTAAGATCCAGCCTCATTGCGATGGTGCAGAAATAACCGATTCTGGGAGAGCATTCCACGGGTGACAAATGCGGACGGAAAAGAAATTCCTGCGGCAATTCAGGCGGGTTGTACTGTTCTGGCAGTTTTAGTGAGTGACCTCTCAAGTTGGTATTACTGCTGAGTTGCACTAACAGGCGGCACACATGGCGTGGATCACGCAGAATTAAGTACACCATTAGTACGTCACTTCGTAAGCGGCGGTAACATAAACTAAATACCCCCAATCGTTCCAGTCTCTCCTCGTATGGAAGATGGTGCATTCCAATGACGTACTTTGATGTTCGACGTCGGGAATGCTACAACGCACTAAGGTCGTGGTTTAGCCATGGGTGCCAGGCTTGAATTGCATATTCGACATGCGGACGGACATACGCACTAAGCACCTGCCGGAAAATAGAGCGATCTAATTGTCCAAACACCCATCGCAAAAGATCCACATGTTGGTTAGCAATTTTGGCTGCTTTAGCGGACTGCTTGGAACAACCCAGATTGTTCTGAACCAGTACGCCCAAATCACGTTCGGTGACAGCTCGCCGCAGCACATGCGTTCCGAGCCTGTAACAGTGGTTTCTCTGGTGTCGCATGGAGAGCACCTTGCATTTACATTGAATTTTGGATGGACCACTGATGTACCATGTCTAGACCACTCTGAAGCAGTTGCAGGTCAGTATTCCCCTGAACCTTGCGCCAACTCTTGACGTCATCGACAAACAGCAGAAGGTAGATGCAATTGCCTGTGAAGTCATTGATAACTACCAAAAACAATCGGGGACCTTGAGGCACACCACAATCAACTTGTATGGGGTCAGAGAAGGAGCTCCGAACTCTGACCACCACATATGGTCATGGACTAAGATTCTGAGAGATTCAGTGGAAAAGTGCGCCGTTTATAATCGCAAATAGGGAAAGAGGGCTGTTTGGAGCATTGTCGTACTAAATTCGTCTGTGGCGAGCGTATTTGAAATCGCGCCTCAATGACTTATGATTTGTCGAAGAATAGAACGCCTATTCATGATGTAGGTGAGGAGAAGGGAATAAAGTTGTAGAAGACCAACATAAACGGTCCTGTATGGGCTTTCGCTGGAGGCCAGATGTCATCGATGCATGATATCTCAGTGGTAAACAGTCGAACGACAAATTGTAGTTTACTAATGAGTAGGATTTTTTAACGGTAATGTTTTCGTCCCAGCTGCTCAAAAGCTACATAGCACAGCCCAGTCCGGAAAAGCACCAGACGCGTTTCGCCCTATTGGGGCTCGTCAGTGGTGCGCATTCCCTCGGTCCCCTATTGAAGATCGAACCCATGAATGCTAGAGGTAGATGCCAACTAGCTAGCAGCTTAAGCCACTGAGTCATGGGAGACGTCGGTCGGGCTATACAATTTGCAAGCAAACTGGGAGGTAGCCTCTGCTAGTTTCAAATGCTATGGACGTAGCGTCTAGTGAGAGGAAGTCATGACCTTCGGAGGCTAACCACTGTCATCTGCTAAGGTAGTAACCTGCGTGGCAGTGGAAGATAGGTCGTGCTATATCCCAGTTAGCTTGCAAATTGTGTAGCTCAGCCGACATTCCCCATGGCTCAGTGACTTAAGCTGGCTAGTTGGCATCTACCTCCAGCGGTCATGGGTTCGATCCGCAGTAGAGGACCGAGGGAATGCGCACTACTGACGAGCCTTAATAAGGCGAAACGTGTCTGGTGCTTTGCCGGACTAGGCTGTGCTAAGTAGCGTGTGAACAGCTGAGACAAAAACAGTACAAATTGTAGTTTGTTCACAGGGATTAGAAAAGTTGTGATCAGTCAAGTCAAGAATGTGCTTTATGCACCCATGAAGAGTGAATATTCAGCTCCAACACACACGCCGTGGATAGGGATAAAGAGTGAAGACAAACAGATAGAAGACCACCACCGTTAAAAGGAGCGTGACAGAGCAAATAGTACTGGAGTAGAATGGAAATATTTGGGTGTTGCTCTTCCCAACACTGGCACACCACGACCGCGGTTTCGTCCTGGTTTGGACTCGTCAGGTGCAGACAATCTGAGCTGGGGTGGAACGCAGAGCGTAGTAGTTCATGGCTTTGTAGCACTGGAGTAATTTAAAAACCAGTCCTTAAATGATTGAAATTTCATCGTGCAAAAACGCGAAAGACAAGGAACTACTGTTGTACAATAGAACATTGTGCAGGCGTATATGGTTTTCTAGCTGTTCCTGGTCGAGGAGATTGATACGCATTTGGATAGCGCTCTGTGGAGGGGGTGGCTAACATCAGCGAGTATTTTAGATGCCAGCTTGTTACACGACTTGACATGGTTGGCTACAAGGAGGTTAACAAGTTCCGGTCTTGAAAGGCCATTACACCTGGATAGATGCTTCGCTGAGTTGGCAATTACTTCCAGGTTCTCATTCAGATCAGGAAAAATCACCGGAGAGCACTAGGTCCAGTAGGGTAACACACATGCGGTGACAAAGCGCTGGATCAAAAACGGGCACGGAAAAGGACCTGAGACGTGTAACATAGAATGAATCTTCAAACTTTAGTGAATGTTTCGTCCACGTAAGCCAACTGCTCAGTATCGCTCACAAGTATTTTACTGAAGTGGAAGACGTCAAATATTCGGCGCCAATGCAAAGTTGTGATTTCCTTTGAATAACGAAAAAAGGACATCTTAGTATTATGGTGTGTTTAACTGTAGGCAACGGGATTTGGACCAAGCTGTGATGTTGCCCAGGAGGGTTTTTAGTTTCGCCGATGACTGCATGCTTGGATGATGGACACCGAAAATCACGTCGTCCGCATACTTCAGCAAGATGGCTTCTTCAGGGACGCGGATTGAGGTAACGTAAGTGGAAAATAAGAATGGGGGCAAAATGGCTCCCTGAAGAAAACCAATTCGTGATGAATGTTTTTACCCCATTAATCTGGTATACTGCGTACACCTGGTAAAATAATCTTTCAAAAGAAGAACAGCAGAAGTTTGAATTCCAGAACCTAATAGACCGCGCAACAGTAGTTCATGGTTCACACATCCGAAAGTATTGCTAACTTCCTGGAAGCAGATGCGGGTGGATTTTTTATTATCCAGTGACGAGAGCACAGTATGTACCAGACATACTACTGAATCCAAGGTGGACTTCGACCTGCGATATGCAAACTGATGAGGGTCCTTCAAATGCATCTGAGCTGAGATCCTTTTATGGATAAGCCTCTCAAATGTCTTCAGAGCAACCGACGTGCAAGCGATCGGCCGTGCATGATCCTCTCTTTGGCACTGACGTGATGCTTGCGCTTTGCCAACTGGCAGCCATCTTGTGCTGCTTGAAGCACAGTGTGTACAAGTCGGCGAGGGGCTGCGTCAAGTAATCTTCACACTCCTTAAGAACGATAGGAGACAACCTCTCCGGACCAGGTGCTTTGTTCACTTGCAACCTGGTTGATTCCCTGTTTACTTCTAGGCTGTTCACAAGACGGTTATCTGAGGCTCTAACTGAGCGGAGGATATAGGAAAGTATGAAGCACTATCCTGGTCACCGGAGTTGGGTTTTATTATTTCGACATGCGGAGTTGAGTGAGGGAATTCGCTTAACAGTTTCAGTATTTTTCATGTAGCACGATAACTATTGTCATGACGCGATTTTACGTCAATCGATGGAGAGTTTACTGATGTAACGTCGGTTTTTAGGAGCTTTTTCTTTGAGCCTACACAGCCACTTAAGATGAGAATCTATCGGTATGGATAAATACTGTTTCAATTAAACAACAGGTGTCCAAACGGAAGTTTAAGTAACTAGTTAAATGATCACAGTACTTTGAAACGTCTACGTCTTATAATTAAATAAAATCTGTGGAAGCAGTGTTTTCACATAATGGCTGAATGTTCTGGAAAAGTCACTGTCTCCGCCTGAATTTTCAATCTTTGCCACGGGTTCATCTTGCTTTGGATAACTCGAGAATATTCCGATGTCATAATCAGAGCCCCCAAGCGGCGCCCAATTACAAACAGAAAACACTTTCGGATTGTTAACAAACATCATGTTAAGTGTTGCATCTAAACTGAGTGGAGAATGCACTATGTTCTTTAGCCCGAGGCAATGAAGCTGGTGACAGATCTGTTAAGATCGCCGGCAACTTTGCACAAGGAGAGTTCCAGGTAATCGAGAATCGCAGCTGTAAATTCGTAGCGAATTTCGTCTACTTCGTAGCTTGGTTATACGGATGAAAGAGATGTAAATATTAGCCAATACATACGAACGATAACAGTTCGGCAGCCTTGGCCTGCATTTCAAGATTAAACAGCTGATGTGTTGCGAGCTGTATCGAAAAATGATCTTAATCGACGTGCACCATGAAGTATTAATATAGATAAGGCCACCACTGCAAAATGTGACTTGACTTGGGCGCTTCTGCTGATGTTAGTAAGAGGTTATCTGTCAAAGCCGACCGATTAGATGCGATGCACAGAACATCGATATACAAGAGATCGCTAGTGTTGCAGAGTGGCATACAGTGATACCCGTCAATCTGTTGGCTCAAACCCGGGAGATGTTTTGGTTACGTTGTAATCTCGCGCAACATATTGTTCATGTAGGCGATAAGGACAATTTTTTCACGATTAAGTGATCAACATAGTCTAGGAGATTCAGAAGGATGTACATAAAAGACGACCGAAATCGAGCGGAGGTAACTCTTCTTGTAACTTTGTCGTTATCCACTGTGGCGTGCGACGCACGCGAATGAACCGTAGTTATCGAATCATGGAGCATCTTGCGATAATTGTGTTATCATCACGTAGGACTTCGTAGTATATTTTGCAGACTATTTGTTGAAAAGGGGAGATGACAGAACCCGAGAGTTTGAAGTTGAACATCGGGACATCTCACAAGAGAGTTGCCAACAACTCGATACCTGAAAGGGCGAGTTCCCCCGTGAACAATCAACCTGAAATACTGGTGGACGTTGACGCGCAAAACTCATGAGGTTGGTCGTCGAACAAAAAGACCGCTACGAAGAGGTGTACGCGATGAAAATATGCACGCGTTCCCAATCACTACAAAAGAGTAAAATCGGGTAGGTACTGTGTGTATATGTGACTATCTTCAATGGTCACCGGTGGCCTAAAATTGTGGGTGGGTGGCGCAATTCGCTAACTTCGAGAGATGGTGGGTTTGGTTTCCGATGAATCCAGGGATACAAACCACCGACGAGTTCCGAAGGAGCGAAACAACCTCTTAGTGCTTTCTCGGATGTATAACAGGCCATCCGACTGGGAACCTGAAGCGAAGAACGCTCCATACAAATAGGTACACGGATGAATAGGGGTATGCTTGATGAAATTTCATCGACGAGTCCCATTAGCCTACAAACTAAATAGTCTAACCCTAATCCGGAAAAGCACCATATGGTCGTTGGGGTTAGACTATCTGGCATGTCAGCTGTTGGGACGAGCCAGCGCAAGTATGTTTATGTCACGGTCAACACATCCAGGAAGCAACATAATCTCTCCGTTATTATCATCAGCCTTGTTTGTGCCCATGCCTAGACGAATTAGGTTGGTCTCGTGAAAAAGCCTTGCTATTGTTGATTCGGCACTGCCATTACTACTGGTAATGGTTCCCACGGAACAAGTGTACGCAAGCGGTCCGAGTTCATCCAAAGCACCCGTTTGGTGAATGAAATGCGATACAAAATAGTGATCTGGACCGGAACTACCGTTGAGATGTGTCAGTTAAGTCGATTGGATCGTATGTGAAACAGACAAATAATCAGTCAGCAACACTAGGTTCTACGGCAGAATTCGCGTTTTTTTGCATTTCACACCTAAAATTAGCAGATAGACTATCCAAACATGGGACTTGAAGACAGTCGGCATGTATGTACACGGCACTGACAACTAACATGTATCCGTTTCGGCTGCGGTCCTAGTGACCAAATCGACCGAGACATTACGGGAAGTAAATCGCAGTCCGAGCTGAACCAATTGCGATTCCTTCACATACCGGGGGCTTTAGATGAACTCACAGGTCATTCATTGGTGTGGAAAATATTACCTGAGAATTAGTGGTGTGTGTGTGCCTATGAGTGGGAGCAATTGTGTCAGCCGGTAGCTCGTAGGCACCGCGTTCGAGTCGCAACCTTAGTTATCGAGTGTAACCAAACACGAGGCAGTCATTGGGGCGCAGTGTTGTTTGAAAGCGCTAATCCCATTAACCAATTATCCTTATGATCCAGAGAAATGTTTGAACCACAGTGACCGCTTCGGTGAATAAAACAGAATGGGATTGATCGAGGTTATGCAGTTTCAGTGTCAAGGCTAGTGCTTTGAGAAGATTCGCGATGAGACAGGGGATCGCTGGCTACTCGTCTATACTATCCACAATCTGAGAAGAATAAGAACCCGACAGAAGGAGATACCTAGGATGAGTGCAGTTCTCGTGCACTTTCGGTTACCGTCTTCATCTTAGCATTCATGAGATAACTCGATATCTATCATCATCATCATTATACACGTTAGCTAGAGGTAAAAAGACACCAGCTATTGTGCCGCAATACATAAGAAATAAAAATCTGTAACCAAGGCACGCCAGCTGTGCCACTAGTAACGGACGGGCATCGTTCCAGCGAGCTACCAGCCGGTATCGTGCTACGAAAAATTATTTAATGCAAAATTTATGACATGTTAGGAAATGAGATCGTGGTTGGATGGGGAGGACAAAGAAACTCACAACACACGTCATTGTGGTCGGCTCCTAGCCATGTCAGCAAGTGCATCCAGCCAAACGTGTTCATCATCTTTCGGACCTCAACCAGGGAGCCGGTAGACTCTAACCGAGGCCAATATGGAAGCAAGAGCATTCATCCCTCTTGACCAAGTCATCGCTTGGTCTCCTCTCCTCTTCTTCCATCCACATCCGAGGTGCGAAAACAACGCACGTCGCGGGAATCGGTGTGCTGGTATGCGTAACCCGCTATGCATACATCAGTTTACCAAAAAATGCGTGTGCCGGCCGACTCAGGCACGTGCAATTCACCTAACTGGGACATACCTCTGAGGAATAGCCTGATTTGATTATAGAATTAAATGAAATCAAGCCATCGAACCCCAAACGGGGAAGAGAGGACATCACCAGCACGTCGTACCGACGTGTCGCCAGGCGACTAAGAGCAATAACGTTTGGATGCTAGAAATACCAACAAGTTGCCTGTGTCTATGCAAGCTCCAAGCGTCAAACAATGGGATACAAAGCACATAACTGAACCACCCTGCCACTAAGGTGAACGTGACCGGTCCACCTCGTTTTCTAGGCGGACCAATGAGATCCGCTCTGCGGCTGGGTGTACGGCATTGGCATTTAACCCGGGTGTTTGTTCAGAGTATACAGCCCCTATGTCACTACCTTCCTTATGACTACTTATTACCAAGGGAATGTCATAAGCTAAGGTTGTAAAGCGGTATCGAGCCACTGAAAGGCTCTAGCATATTATCACCGTTAACCATTATCGTGTGAGCACCAGAAAGGTGAAGGTCGGTTAGAAGCAGCTGGTTTTACGATGTAGCAGATCAATACGGTGAAAATGAGGAACGCACGTTTGGAACTAGGTCGTCATCAAGTGTACAAAACTCGGGGGAAAGGGGTGTGGCATAGTCCAAAAGCCGAGAAGAGGGTGGCTCACATATCTGATTGAAAATCAGTGCGAGCAATTTAGTGACAAGCTGCGCGTCGCATTCCACACAAGCCTCGGGGTGCAGTGAGCGGGACGTTTGCAATTGGACAGCAGCCTATGCTAACCTTAGTGGTACTTTCTGACACCAATGGTTTCGAATTGAAGAATTCGCGATTAAAAAAGTGAATTGTGTTCAATGCACTGCAATGAAACAGCATTCTTAATTTAAACCAGTGTCCAGGCGAATATGTGCAACGTTTAGAGAAGGTGTACAAAGAAAGAAAGTAAGGCGTCAATATACGCCGGCACATCGTACTGACGCTTCGTTGCAACGCTACCACCACCGGTCATGTGTGGGCTGGAGGTATACCGCGATGTCACCCGCGATTAGGCGGATTCGAACCGAAGACCTCCGGAGTACAAGGGAGGCGCGCAATCTTTGCGACCAATGACCGACAAGGCGTAGGAAAACCCAAAATATAAAGTAAAAAGAAGAGTCCAATTGCGAAAGGGAACTTGCAGAGAGCAATCCCACTGATTAATATATCAATGGGAGGAAAGATGAAATAATATGATTGGATGGTATACAAGTATCCGGAAGTGATAGTGTCATCAAGAGGAATGTACAACGAAGTTACGGATAGTTCGAAAAGCATGCATAGAAAACCAGGCCGATAATGAGAAAGATAGAGAAGGACGCAAACAGTAGTGATTTGGGCAAAAGCATAAAAATCTGATGCAGATGGTTAGTGAGAGAAGCGCACGGTGGCACGCAGGAAGAGGAGTAGCGATTCAGAGACACCGGAGGACATTCCTCTTGTGCTCGAAGAAGGCATGAGCGACTGATTCGGTTGCGACCACTATTTCGAGCCAGCTGGGCAGCGAGTTGGACTACCTGGACCACCTCTGCGCCGGTGTAGTCATGCAAACGAGATTTGGCAAAGTCGTTCAGCCAATCCGTTTGCAACGATAACGCATCGTCCAGAGCACGTCGAGATAATTCCAGCCGCAAGATGGCTGCACGAGCTGCGGCATCCGGGGGAGGAACATCAATGACCAGGTCGAATCTACCAGCGCGACTGAGAGCCTACAGTAGATGAGTGTAGAAAAAGGCACTGAACAAAAGAAGCCAATGTTACGTAAAAGATTGGATAGAGTAAGAACATGATAAATAGCATACCGGTGAACAGCAACTCGTCAATTCACAGTTCTCGGGGGAATAAATCTCGAAAGCCCACGAAAACAAGGGCATAAATCGCTAGCCGATGGCTGGTTATAAGTGTCCAGGTTTCGTCAAGGGGTTGGTATCAAGAGGAAAGTCAGTAGTGATACACTACTAAATTTGAAAAAGCATGCGAGTCGTACTAATTTGTCAGTAGCATTAGCTAGTGACTGAAAAGCTTTGAGCACCTTAGTACCGCTAGCTCAAGTATGTCGATCTTTAAGGTACTAATTTGGAAAAGAATAACAATGAAAAACATGTGCATTGATTTATTTCCTGAACGCTCAAAATTCTTCAATCACCCCACACAGTTAACA
Source organism: Dicrocoelium dendriticum (assembly GCA_944474145.2). Taxonomy (NCBI): domain Eukaryota; kingdom Metazoa; phylum Platyhelminthes; class Trematoda; order Plagiorchiida; family Dicrocoeliidae; genus Dicrocoelium; species Dicrocoelium dendriticum. Next base: position 114,837,386 of record OX104067.1, on the reverse strand, counting down.
GAGTTGAGAAGTGAGTAAAAATGCATCCCATGGCCAGGAAAGTCTAAACCGATAAAAAAGGCTCTTGGGGAAGGAAAACTAGCTGACGATAGCCTCTCTGCCGCCTCGGGAGATAACAGAGTTGGGGATAAGTGTTCCATAATATTTGATCAACAGGTATTTTCCTATCATAGAAAATGACAGCAACCTCAGTTGGACGGAGCTTGTAGAGAGAAAATAATGGGTGCGTGTTCCTTTATCCAGAAAGTTAAGAGCTCATCCGTGCCGTCCAATGAACTGGTCCCAGATCACATAAAAGCAGTGCAAAAAAGTGAGATGTCCCCAAATGGACCAATCTATGGCAAGTGTGTGCTCGGTTGATGAGAAATACCTGTAAAATAAAATAAATCGCCAGCTGCACGACGTAACGGCACTTCGCTGCCGCGCGACGACCACCAGTCGCGTGTGGGCTGAGTTTACCTCGAGGACGCTTGCCCCTACGCAGATGGTAAAAGTGAGTTTAGTTTTTTCAACGAAGTTCTCACCAACACAAATGGCATAAGCAGTACGCCAGCACACAACACCGACACATCGCTGCCACGCGACCACTGACTATCGAGTGTGGGCTGAGTATACCGCGAGAACGCCCACTCCTACGCGCATCCAAACCGGAAACCTTATAGTTGCAACGAAGGCACGCAGATCACTCGGCAACTGGCCGACTTCTGACTACACAAAACGCCTCACAAACGTGAAGCCAGCGCCCGTAGGGATTACACACCTGCATTACAAACCGGAGGTCACTGGTTCGAATACGTGTTGGCGCGGGCGACCACACGGTATACGCAGCCTATGCGCGGCTGGTAGTGGTCACGTGGCAGCGCAGCATCGACATAATGTACCAAGGCACTCCTGACGTCGTGTACGATGGAAACACTAGGGGTTTTTTATCCAGGACATTTAAGGAGAAAGGCTGCTAAGGAGAAATTGTGAGTGATTAGCACTAAGAAACCAACACCCCGCGACAATTGGAAGCACAAATGGTACGGTAATGAAAAGAGGATAATATCACATGTTCATCCGAATAGAGTTGTAACGGAGATGCCTCGATGGTGGAAGCTTAGATCAGAAAAGAATGATTTTGGCGGTATACTTCGGTTGAGTTCAGTTAATCTGACACATGTCAAAAAACCCATTGATAGGAAAAGAGTGGTCGAAGTACAAAGGAGGAAGAACCGGTTTCGTTCAAACACACATGGAGGATAGCATTTTATGGGAAATAAAGGAGCATATTCGTAGCTCGAGGTGCTGGATGTGGAAGTTTGAGTTGTGCTCCGACTTGGCTGGTTAGTTTGACTTAGTTGCGACGCTAAGCAGCATCATTAGTTCGGCCTCGAATAAGCTAAAAGTAGATCTAGGCACTCGTGAATCAAGTTCTGCTTTGAATGCCAGCTAAAAGACTAAGGAAACTAGGCCCTGAAAGCTGCACCGAAGATGTTGTCTAGCCTAGAAAGGAAGCGTAAGTAAACGATACAGCTAGCTAAGACAAGCATACAAATTTCACATGATATTTTGTCGTCTAATTGTGTGAGGTAGGTATGACTTTTAGAACACACCCAATTCATTTCGCGCACACGTTTCCCGAAAGTAGCAATTTTCGAAATAACACACGGAGCAGCAGCAAGCAGTCTAGGACTCAAAAAATATTTTTATAGTCAATTAATAGCGACACTCTAAACAGAACTATTTATTCAAAACTTGATGATCATCAAGAGGTTATGTCCACGGTTCCACTTTCAGCTACAATTCTCTATTTAATGAGTCCAAACAATGATAACGTCGGTCGTGGATATAGTCCCTAAGAATGAAATGATGGACGTCTACCTTAATACAAACCGAGGTCCTAATAAAAATTGCTTGTCACAATTCAAACACATAACAAGTACTCAAGCAAGTACGTAACCTTGAAATTCCGACGGTTGTGTCAAGTGTTGCTGATCATCCTCCTCCTCCTCCTCATCATCATTATCATCAAGTAAGCTAAAGTTGAGAAACACTACAACTATTGTGCCACAAGACATAAAGATAAGACAAAGGAAAAAACAAGATGCAGAAAAGTATGGAATGCTACAAAAACAGGCGACAGGTTACTTAGTAATATATTATGCGTTAAGAGATCAAGGTTGGATGGGGAGAATAAACGGAAGGAGGGACGAAGAAACTCACAACACAAACGCCATTGAGGTCGGCTCATTGCCACTTAAATTAGTGTATCCAACCAAACGTGTGCATCATCCTTCGGACCCCAGTCAGGCAGTCGGGATACATCAACGGACGCCAACTTCGAACAGAGGGATTTCATTTTTCTCGACCACGTCATCGCCTGATCATTCCTCCTCTACTTCCATCCAGACCACGGGCGCGCAAACAACGCATAACGCGGGAGTTAGTGAGCTGACAAGCGCAACACGTGGCTTGGTGCGCGTTATAATGGTGCTGAGCGGTTCACCCGCTCTTGCTGCACCAAATACACGATGTCAAACACGCTCAATGCTCACGCGGTGCTCCCACCAGACATGAGCTAAGCTGCGAAGACACCGGTGGTTGAACGTAACTAGCCTCTTTATGTTGGCTGATCTAAGGGACCAGGTTTCAAAACGGTAGAGTAGGGTCTAACGTAAGGCTGCATTGTACACTCTGCCCTTCAGGGCGAGAGTGATGTCGCGCCGGCGCCATAGGTGGCGTACGTTAGCGCCTTGAGTTCGTGATCTCATCTTCCGTTCAATTGCCGCTGATATAGCTGTCAAGATAATTGAATTTCTCGACGACCTCTAGCTGATCCCCACCAAGGGTCCGTATAGGGGTGGGTCTTTGCTAATTTTGGAGAAGGATTTTGTACTTCGAGGGTGCAAAGCATAGCTTAAAACGACTGACAGCCAGTGTGACTTGGTACGTTTGAAAGATGTTATAGATAAGGGCGATATCGTCGGCGTACTCCAAGTCAAGAAGTTGTTCACCTGAGAGCAGCTCTAAGCCTTGCAGGTCGTATCCAGTGAACGCAGTTTTCATGATCCCGTCGATGGAGTAGTTAAAAAGGAAAGGTGACAGTGAGCATCCTTGTCTCACACAGCTGCGGATATTGAAGGGCGGCGACAGCCTGCCCAAACTATGCGCGTACAGTGTTCTTATGACATACACATATTTCTCGGGCACATTCTTCCTCAGGAAACAGTCCCAAAAACGCACAGCGAGCAACCGAATCAAAGGCATCTTTGATGTCGAAGAACATGACTACAGTGGCTCGCCGATAAATATGGCGGTGCTCCAGCAATGGACGTAGTGTAAAGATGTGATCAATACAGCCGCGACTATGACGAAACCCGGCTTGCTCCTCGCGAATCTGGCTTTCACGTGTGCCAGTAAGTCTATGAAGAACGACAGAAAAAAGTGTCGTAGAAGCAATTGAAATCAGACCAATCCTTCTATGATTGCCGCATTCAGAACCTGAGCCCCTTTTAAAAATTAGGACTTTTATCGAGCTGCTAACGTCTGTTGGGGCAGTTTCATGTTGCTACAGTTCCACAAGTTGCGCAGATCATCTAGGAGAGCAGGTCTCCCGAATTTGAAGAGAGCTGGAGGGATTCTATCCGCTCCTGCGGCCTTATGTAATTTCAACCGTCTGATCTTTCGTCCGACTAGTGCGCGAGAAGGCGGGTCCGTGAGCACGGCCCAGAGAGAAAAACGATCGATGGCCGTAGGAGAAGCTGCTAACTGGATGATTAAGTTGCTTTTCAAAGTGATCGGCCCAACGTTTCAAGCATTTTGGCAAACTGTGAATCGGCCGTCTACCTTCATCACGTATGGTTTCGCTAAGACCAGGTCTCCTTCTGACGGTTTTGCGTATCAAGCAGCAGCGGACATTTCCAGCTCCGATGCACTATGAGACCATCACACTTCGTGGTCTCTCTTCAGACTAGCACGCAGTTTTGATCTGAAGTCTTTGCGAGTCCCGTTGCGTTCGCTTGCAGCCGGAATATGACGGCTAGCACCCCAAATACCATAGATGGCATAGAGAGCCAATGTCCAGCTTGGCAACTTCATTTGCCACATGAAGACATACCTGCTGCTAATAACGTCTGGTGAATATGCGACCATTGGCCCTCTATTGTGTTCAGAGAGGGTTTACTCAGCCCGAATGCCAGCGTAGTTTGATACGCAATCAGAACATTTGGCTTCGCCAGCTAAAACGTATCTATGTGCTCACAGCGACGCCGCATGCGCCCACCAAAGCGAACTGTAAGATCGGCACAAACGAGTGCGTGGTCAGAGTCCATGCTCGTGCTCCAAATTGAGCGACAGTTTTGGACACAGCCCTTCTAGTGATAACTGACCGCGATGTGGTCGATTTGCGTCCAAGACTGGTTTGAGGCGGGTGGGCGCCATAGCACCCTTCTGCGGGTGGTGTGCTGGAAGTTAGTGCTCGCGAGAAATAGACGAGCACCATAACATAGGTGTAGAAACCGATCACCGTTATCATTACTGGAGCCTACACCGTGTTGTCCGCCCATAAGAAGCTCATGAGTGGACAGTTTTCCAATTTGGGCGTTCGAATGACCAGTCGGAATCACAAGTTCTGTACTTTCACTCTGACAAAGGAGCTTGTTTAGTTGGTGATAGAATTCCTCTTCCACCGAATTAGCGCTACAATTTGTGGGCGCGTAGGCCGCAATGACAAACAGGCACCGTTTGTCTACGCGCGACTTCGAAGCACTGAACGTGTCAGCCAACCTGACGGCGCACATCCGACTGTTGGCTGGAATCCAGTCAACCAGGACAGCTTCAGCTCGGGGACTAAGAATAATGCCGATACCCGCTTGACAGATATTTGAAGCTGCGTTACCTCCAGAGAAACGCAATGAGAACGCGCAGCCAGTGTCGCTTGTGTGGGATCGCAGGGCAATTACGAAATACGCAGACAGGTTTCCGATAAGCAGAGATGTCGATCACTAGAGCCTCTAGTGTTCGGGCAAGTGCTGCCTGTTGGCCAAACCACAACAAACTGTGCACGCTAGGGCATGCCAGTCTTAACGATGATCGGGGCGCCAAAGAGAAATGGATGAACTGACATTGTTTGCTTGGTAGAACATGGACTTGTCAACGGGACTGAAGCGACGCCGTGCGATTGCGTGTGAGTTGAAACTAGAAGAGAAGCAGTCATTGAAGCAAGATGGGTGAGGACAGAGCTGGGGGATTTAAAACAGAGGGGACAAAAGTGAAGTTGGAGTGGGACGATAAGGATGAAAAACCGCAAGAGGAAGTCTTGAGCAGTAGTATACACAGCCCTATCCACACTGTTTGATGCAGCGGATAGGGCGTTGTTTATCATCCTCTGCGACGGCCAGAGCATCAATAAATCGTGTGGTGAGAAGTTAATAGAGTTGTACTGCGCGGGCAGGATATTGTCAGGTTGACCAGACCTACATAGGAGAATGATCAGGGTTCTCAAACAAAAACCTTACAGCAAGGCAGGGGTTGTGGCACTGGGCCACAGAGCCCGTTTTATAGAGTAGGGAGCTATCCTCACTCCAACCCCCAACCTGGAGGGTCAGGAGACTGAATTCGTCTGGCTTATAACCACTGAGTAATCTGACATGAGTGGCTCTGAAGGGGCAAAAAAGCACCTCCCAGCATAGCTCAGTGGATCGCTGAGGTACGCAAACCATCGCACCATGTTAAGGTCCAGTCTCATCGAGATGGATTACAGTGATCTAGTGATCAATGCATTAGGCGTCAAGGGCTTCAGTTCCACCACCGGCTATCTATACTTAATGAGACCAAATAAAAAAGTGATGGAATGTAATGCTCAAAGAAATCGAAAAATCTCTATAACTGAAAGCACAGCTAATGGTAGATTGAGTAACGCTTGCCCGAAGGTACTGCGCCCCACGAAGCGTTTCGAACTTACCTGGTCTCATCAGTGCGATTTTGGTACCTATGCCTCTTTAGCCACCGGATCATAACGGACAACACACATGGCAAAACGGCTGATGACTGATTGGAGAGTCATTTTGAAGAACTCGTTGTGCGACTGGATTGCGACGCGCAATCTCAATGTAGACCGGGATTCATATCGAAGTGAACTTGCGATCAATGGCACCATAGCCAAAGCAGATGGAAACTAGGTGTTGCCCGGCTGAAAACACTGCACAACCACGACGCGCTTCAATCTGATTTGATCATATCAGGTAGAAATAATAGGTCTCGAACCCAGGACCAGTAGAACAGTAGTCGAAAACTATCCCTTTGGCTACCTGATAACGACGGGTAACGCTTAGCATAACGGTTAATGACGGATTGTAGGACAATTTCGTAATACACGTTGTGAGTGTGGATTGCGACGCGCAATCTCAATGTAGACCGACATTCACATTGAAGTGAATCTTGGTCCCTGCGACCACTGGGACCGTAGCCGAATCAGATGAAAATGAGTTGTTGACCGTCTGAAAACACTGCACAACCACGATGTGTTTCGATTTAAGTTGATCACATCAAGTGCAGATAACAGGCATCGAACCCGGGACCATTGGGATTGTAGTTTGGACCTCAACCCCTTTAGCTACCAGGTCACGACGTGCAACGGCTTCGCACAGTGGTGGATGATTGACTGGAGGGTCATTTTAACTCGTTGCTAGGTATTTTATGTCAAGGAATAGCATGAGGAAGTGGAAATGACGCAGTATCGCATGGACACTCTGTGGATATGTGGGCGTGGCAAAAGAGCAGCAACGTAGCTCTTGAGAGTGAGGGGAGAGAAAACGACAGAATAGGCAATGTAACAAGTTAATGAGGATTTACCGAATCCAATTTTTCCATGCGGTTGGTGGCTGCGATGAGAATCACCTGGCCGATCTGACCTTCCACACCATCCATGGCCGTGAGAACTTCACTCAACACGTGCTCACTTGCTCCGGTTTCGCTGAAAAGGGGCCAAAACGGAGTCATGGAAACCTGTATACCAATGTCGCGTGGGTATGACCGCGTCAACGATTGAGTTCTAAGTGCAGAATTTTCGTCACAACCTCGCTATGCTTACCTGATGAGTGCAAATACGTACGAAACCGGTCAAGCAATTTGGTGCTGATAGCGGTCAACACATACAGCCCCAACGATCGAACCGACCTAGGAATCACAGCAAGACTAATGACGATTCACATTAGAAGTTAATTTCGAAACCTAATGATCCAGATTCGAATGCATCAAAGACGGAAACTGAAAGGATAGTTGTTAGAACATACAAAAAGAAATGATAATTGTTAATCTCAGCTGGGGTGAGAGTAGACCGATTCGACTTGAAGTGTCATCAGGGATTTGAGTATTATAACCTAGGAAGCAACGCCTGTGCGTAGCGGAAAAAGACGCATGCAACTATTAGGTGCGCAGGGAAGAACGAATTGCGCTGGCCAAAAGACATGTTATTCATGTCCAGCTTTTAGTTGTGGTGGTGTTGGACGTGCTACGCAAATTGATTGCAGACGTGTTTTCACCATTCGAGATAATACCATCAGTGCCGGGTCAATAGCAGTCAGTGAGCAGGAGCTGGTAGAACGCAAACCCAATCGCGGATAATCAGGTTACCTGCTAGTTGCGGGAATTCCACTGCCGTCCGACCTGAGCGATTATTTTGCAGACGTTTCGCTGCCAGACTATGCAACATCATCAGTGCGGCTTTAAGGTCCTGTTCCGCATAGCCTTGTATGCGACTTGGAGATCTATGTGCTTATTGATCGAGTTCTGTTTTGAATACCAGGCCTCAATAAACTCATGTGCTTGCCGGCTTGTGGCTCTTCCGAGTATTTCCGCATGTTCTAGGTCGAACTGGTGGCCTTCGGCATCCATATGCACGGACATAAAAGAGTTCTGATTATGGCAGCGGATTGCTAGGCTATGTTCATCATGTAGTCGTGTGCCAAGCTTCCGTCCTGTTTGTCCTACGTAATATTTATCACAATCTCGGCAGCAGATCTAGTAGATTACACTAAATGTCTCCCACTGGCTATCTTTCACTTCGAAAAGTTTATTTCGAATTGTTTCTGTTGGTTGGTAGGCAATTTTGACTCCCAAGGGCAACAGAAGTCTCACTGTCATTTCAGAGATTTCGCTGAGTTACCTCAGGCAACACGACTCGTTTTTCGGCCGTTACGTTTGTTGAGGTGTGTTGTGTTGCCTTATTTAGCGCCAAGCAGCGCAAAATGAAGCATTTTGTGTACGAATTCCATTTGAACAGACTGAAGAGATGGTCTTCCTCCGTCTGCCTCAGCTGCTGCGTTCTACAATGCGTCCGTGCCCGGTTGAAAAGTGTTAGCACGCAGCTGCGTTTGTGGACTGCCGGAGGATTGCTGTTGTAGTACGTGTTGATTTGCGATAGACCGTGATTTCCAGTGGTCCCGAACCAGTCCTACGCATGAGAACGTCTAAAAATGGCAGCTGCTCGTTATTTTCCTCTTCCCTCGTGAATTGGATGCTGTCGAACACTGTTGGTTGGCCCATAGGTCTTCTCTAATTTGCAGCGTTTGAGGATGACGAAGGTGTCGTCTACGTAGCGCACCCAAAGTCTCGGTTTTGCAATTGGGTGCTATCCGTTCTAGCGCCTGCTTCGGCTCCCAGTCCAGAGATCGACGATCCCATTGGTGTGCGTCTTATGTGCTGGAAGATTTGGCTGTTATAGGTGAAATGTGTTAGACAGAATCCCACCAACTCCATCATTTGTCCGGCGTCGATCTTACTACTTGTATCAGAAGCTGCGTGTTTTTCCAGTACAGCACCCATTGTTTGTTCAGCCAAGTTGATGGTGATTGATGTGAACAGCGCGGTCACATCAAAAGAGACCATGGTTGTGCTTTTGAGTTTTTCTAGGAACTGTTCTGCGGAGTTGATCAAGTGTTCTGGTCCCGCAATCAGGTGTTTTAGTCGTCTCCAGAGCTGTTTTGCAAGTCTGTAATTTGGCGCTCCAGATAGCGACACGATGGGACGGAGAGGCATTCCGCTCTTATGTACTTTTCGTAGACCGTAGAATTGCGGTAGTATCGAATCTTGTGGTTTCATCAGTCTATGTTCCAATTTTGTGATTCACCCCAAACACAGCTGCGTGCTAACACTTTTCAACCGGGCACGGACGCATTGTAGAACGCAGCAGCTGAGGCAGACGGAGGAAGACCATCTCTTCAGTCTGTTCAAATGGAATTCGTACACAAAATGCTTCATTTTGCGCTGCTTGGCGCTAAATAAGGCAACACAACACACCTCAACAAACGTAACGGCCGAAAAACGAGTCGTGTTGCCTGAGGTAACTCAGCGAAATCTCTGAAATGACAGTGAGACTGCTGTTGCCCTTGGGAGTCAAAATTGACCACCAATCAACCGAAACAATTCGAAATAAACTTTTCGAAGTGAGAGATAGCCAGTGGGGGAGACATCTAGTGTAATCTACAAGATCTGCTGCCGAGACTGTGATAAATACTACATAGGACAAACAGGAAGGAAGCTTGACACAGGGCTACATGAACATAGCCTAGCAATCCGCCGCCATGATCAGAACTCTTTGATGTCCGTGCATATGGATGCCGAAGGCCACCAGTTCGACCTAGAGCACGCCGAAATACTCGAAAGAGCCACAAGCCGGCAAGCACGTGAGTTTATTGAGGCCTGGTATTTAAAACAGAACTCGATCAATAAGCACACAGATCTCGAAGTCGCTTACGAGGCTCTGCGAAACAGGACGTTAAAGCCGCACTGACGATGTTGTATAGTGTGGCAGCGAAACGTCTGCAAAATAATGGTTCAGGCCGGAGAGCAGCACATCCTGAGTAACGGATATGCTCAAGCATTTCATGATTGCTACCTGTGTGTTATCAATACTACACGGATGAAGTTATCTGGAATGGTGACAAGACATCTGGAGTCAAGTTGCCCAACTCAGGAAACAAATGAAGAGGCGTTCCGAGCTACCAGTATTTTAAGTATTTTCGAATGCCCGCGTGTGGTTTGACATAGTGGATGGTATTCGGTTCTCCACAGTTAGGGTTGCATAATACTCGATGGGGAGAAAAACTATTGACCTGACAATGGGAAATGAGATCGCTGATCCTTAGGAGTACAGGCTATTCTTGACTTCCTGATCAGAGTTCAAGTGGTCAGTTCTGTGCTTTGCTCGCACTCGGTAATATTAGCGGGTTCATTAATTGGATCACCTGTTTTACATGCGTGTGGCGCTCAACTGCATGTAAAGTAAAATTTGTCTGGAGTTAAAATCGCGATGGTCGACGACGCTTAGAGCTCCTACGTTCACAAGTTATTTGTGTGCGAGCGTTACTGTCGAAATGTAGTTGTCTTTTAAATAAATAATTGATCAGAACATTTAGGATTAACACCAGGTCGTCCTTTCCATCTCCCAGTTTATAGTTAGTGTGGCTAGAGCGGCCGTATAACGGTTATACAGATGTACAACGGAATGGTGTGCCGCCCATATTGCTAATGATAATGGCGATGGGAAAGTGGGGGTTGCGTTGCAATCTATGTGTACGCTGGGTCCACTAAATTTAAAGACGAATCAGATATTTGGTCTCACTTTACCGTAAAAAATGATGATTCAAAGGCAAGGTGAGTTATCTGGACAACAATTTAGTTGTACAGAGAGGGGAAGAAAAGCGAATACTATATAGGGAACAAGGATCTCACCTGGAGCTGCGGGACGGTAACAGCAAGTCGATTTCGTCAATGAACAAAATTGCGGGAGCGGATGCTCGAGCCTGAACAAGAATCCGACGCATGTTGCGTTCACTATCACCAACATAGCGGCCGAAAATACGAGAGGCTTGGACGGCGATAAGAGGGAGCTGACATTCCGTCGCCAACGCCCGAACAAACATGGTCTTGGAACAACCTGACACAACAGTGAAAGAGTTCAGACAAACAACAGTGATTAGATGCATCCGGTTGTCATGTTCCACAGAGCCATGATGATGAGAAATAACAATGGTGGATAAAGTGCAGTAAAACGAAAACAGAATACTATAAGGGTTGGGGAGAAGGCGCATAAAGGTTAGGAACTCGATGCAAAAGATCGAATGCGGAGGTGTGCTGCACCAGTCTCATGTCGGATAAGATTTTCGCCACCCGTAGCCTTAAGGATCACAAGCCAGCTATGTAATGCGAGGGCGCGAGTTCGAGTCTACGCAGGGGACCGGGCAATCCTCGCAGTATCCTAAGCCCGCGCGTAACTGTTGGTGGTTGCGGGGCAGCGAAGCGTCGGCACTGCGTATCGGCGTGCTGGATAAGGTTTTCAGCAATTGATGCAACTGATTCCCAGGCCAAGTTTAAATAAATGGTTCTACACTTTACTACTACGCTATAGACTGGTATCCGCGCGGACTCGCCCAAGTGATTATGTACTGTTGTCAAACAGTACACGTAGGGTCCGGGGATTAGCCAAGTTACACAGCGCAATGGTGATAAGGGGAGTGTATACATCCCAGTGGGGTAAATACGAAATGTGACCGACACTGCATGATGTCTAGCGAGCAGGATAATTAGTAGACAAGATCTAATAAGGGTAATTAAAATTTATTTCTCTGGCTTTGGACAAAGTGACTACAAGGTAACCGAGAGAGCAGTAAGGGTTGAGTGATAGTAGGGCTGGCCTCAAGACCAACTGCAAAATCTTATCACACATTGTCTGACGTCCAGGCAGTCCCGGTTGAAAGATTTGTAAAGTCACTAACTACGCAGAAAGCATATAGAGAGGAAAGTATGAAAATTGGGGAAATTGCACCGAGGTAGAAAAAAAACAATGTAAAGGCTCATCATCATCATACACGTTAGCCAGAGGTGTGGAACACCTCAGCTACTGTGCCGCAAAACATAGAAAAAAGGAAAGAAAAAATCAACTGTTGCAAGCCGGCTGAGCTACCGGTAACGGATGGGCATCGTTCTGGTAAGCTACCAGCCGGCTATTGTGCATCCAAAAAAATTGATATGCAAAATTATATAAGGCTAAATAATGAGATCGTGGTTGGAGGGGGAGGCTAAGAGGGATGGGGTGGGACAAAGAAACTCACGGCACGAACGTCACTAAGGTCCGCTCCTAGCCATATCAACAAGTGTGTCCAACCAAACGTGCTCATCATCTTTCGGACCCCAACCAGGGAGCCGTGAAGCTTCAACCGAGGCCAACTCAGAAGTGAGGGCCATCATTCCTCTGGACCAAGTCATCGCTTGGCCATTCCGCCTCTTCTTCCATCCACACCCCCGACGCGCAAACAACGCACGTCGCGGGAGTCGGTGGGCTGGCATGCGTAACACGTGGCCGAGCCATCGGAGCCTGGTGCGTGAAATAACGGTGCTCAACGTAAAGGCTACTGTGAAGTGTGTTCATCCAGATAAGTATACCACATAGGATTGTCTTAGATTACCTGTTCTCTTCAATCCCGTGGTCTAATAGATTAAGCAACACCATATCTGGTTCACTTCTGTCAAAATGAAAGCGACACCAAGAGACCGATTGCTAAACTTCGAAAGCAGTTTTGGATAGACTGAAATAACCGTGTCCTTCGACATGTGATTCATACAAAACGGATTCAGACAATGTTGAAGGAGCCCCAATAGGGTAAAACATCCGTCTGGTACTTTCTCTGACTGGTGATTGGAATGTCTGACTTGTGAGTTGCAAATAGCGCCGTCCTGGTCGCATTTTGTTCGTGTTCTCGTCAGGCCAGTTTACCTTGTTCTTTACATTGTTGAAGTCATTCTATCCCCTAAATACTTGTTTAATTCACTCACACTAGTGATTTGGAATTACTCCTCATAAATAGGTGTGCTAGTTAATTGTATTCACCGTGATTTCTACAATTCTTTGATTTAGTCGTATCGATCGGTGCATATGTTTGAAATGGTAAAGCAGACATCTTGAGGTAGTTGCTCCAAAGTCGTTGAACATCGCTCAAATGCGATTACATGCAGTTTATGTCGCATGAAGTTGCATATTTCGTGCATCGGTTTGTATGTGGGCCAATTTCGCGTAATTCAAGGGATTCAGCACGACTTTCTGAAGACCATTTGTAAGCAATGTCAGTGTAAGCTTGGGCTGAAGGGAGCCGAAAAGCCTGAAAAGCGGATCAGTAAAGCGAAGTGTGCTGAGACGCACAGCTCGATTTGTTCTGCGACACAATCAGAGAAACAGCCTCCACCCAGAACGCCAGTGAATGTATCGCTGCAGCAAAGTGCTAGCCGGTAAGCTCGGCTTCACCGCTTACGTTTTCTTCGGTGGACAATAAAACTCTGATGCGCAAATAAGCAAATTGGTGATAACGAATGGAAAAAGCAAACGCCCAAGAAACCGAGAACAATGCCATGTGACTTGCTTCGCCCCCTTAGGGTCTTTCACGCACCTGAATTCTGGGATTCCAATCCTCAGTTGCGCTCTGAGCACGACGTCGAGTTTCAACAAAGTCTAATTGATAGACTGCTCGAGGTGGATGAGGCAGGCTAAAGTGAAACAAATCGCCCATTTGGGAAGAGAACCGAGGGCAAAAGTCGACCCATGAGGGGGACTTTTGTTGAAGAGGCAAGTCCTCAGTTAATATTATCCCGCCTTAGTAGGCTGAAAGGTCCAAAGATGCACGTGGGTGCTGATTTAGACCAAGCAGACTAAGAAAAACAAGTGTTGTAATGATTGAACTAAAGCGACGCATGGACGATGGAGAAACGAATCTCCGTATCGTAAATTTTGAGGTAGTCACTTGGATTACTCCGCGAATCCGGATCAACAGGTTTCTGATGCTTCAGGCGCGCCCAGCGGTTCTAAGCGTGGTCTGAGTGTAGCATTTACTAACGTCTGCAGTCCGCTGAACAAGCGTGAGGAGTTGCGCTACTCTGTAACCTTTCAGCGGCCAGATGTATTAGGCCTTACTGAGACATGGTTAAACTCCGACGTAACCGACCAAGAAGTGGCTACTCGTGCTTACGTTGTGATAGACTATCAAATGATCGCGGTGGCATTCTGCTTTAAATAAGTCCTTCTTTATGTGAGAGACTGGTGAGCATTTACCGAAGCCCTGAGGGTCTATGTGGGCAGTTATGGTGTTCCATTCATTTCAGATGCTACGAGAAGCTCGTGGACGTGGTATATCGCAGTCCACTGAGCCACTGCTTGGACTGGTTGCCGTGTGTCCACAACTACATGAGCTGTCCGCTGTTCCTATTTATAGGCGATTTCAACATACCTCGAACACAGTGGCCTGAGGCTGAACTTCTCCCAGGCCATTGTGAAGTCGAGAGGAAGTTTGCGGAGCTGATATTTGAAACTGGGGCCACATAGCATACCAACCAGCCGACGCGCATAACTGCGCGCGCGACTCCATCGTGCTTAGACTTGCAATTGATCTACTGTGAGCAACGTGTGCATGACATTCGGGTCTTAGAGTCCATGGAAGCGAGTGACCAATCGATGGTCAAAGCCAGTCTGGAACCACCGCTGGAGTCAGCCTTCAAGTAATGGAAGGCTGACTTTAATGGCCACACTCGAGCAGTGAGTTAGATGGAATGATCGTTACCAAAGGATTGATCTGATGAAACCTGTTGGGCTACTATTAAATAGGGAGTGAAATCTTTGTGCGCACGACTTGTACCCAACAAGTACCAGAAAGTTGAGCCAGTCAAACTAAACTGGTTCGACAAGGGGCTGCCACAAATGGCTTAGTGGCACAAGCTGTTGGCATCCGGAAGTTATGGGGTCGGAACCCGTCAGGGGTAAAAGAAACGCGCACCACTGACGAGACTCAATAGGTTGTAAAAGTTGTCCGCCGTTTCTCCAGACGTGTGGGAACCAGTCTGACTAAAGATAAATTTGACGAACAAAAATCCAAAACTAAACCCAAATCCCCACTACTAATTAGTCAAGCGCATACGCTGGCTAGATCATGTGCTCCTTATGCCAGTTGACCGACTTCCTCGGTAAATTATACACTGTATATGCACCAAGCTGGGCGAAACCGCGAGAATATCATTCGATGACGTAGCAAAAAGTAATGAATAAATTGGTTTCGAAACTTGATCAGGTTGGTGCGTACCATCTTCGTGATATTCCACGCCGGTGGTTAGAAACCTTACGTGACTCGGCGCAGTCGCGTAGTAAGTGGCGTTCTTTCACAAGGTTTGTTTCATCGAGTTGTTAATTTTCATTCCATCCTGACTAGTTTGTGCACTTCTGTCCTATCTCCATATACGTTGAACTCCATTTGCCTTCGACCACTGGTTCTTACCGTTGTTATTTAGCGACGTGAGTAGTGGCAAGTGGGTCCACCGCGTTTCGGCGCCCGGATTATAATTGTTCAACTAGACGCAAGTGAAATGAACCGATACGGTGTATTCGAGAAGCTAAGAGCGCTCCCACGTTCGGTCTACCGCTTCTACCGGTTGGTCTTTCTAATACAGCATGTCTAAACTTTCATTTGTTTTCTTCCAAAATATTATCTGTGTGTTTGTGTTCAACCTTGTCAATAACCCAAGAAATGTTATCTATACATCGAGGGTTCGTGTGTATGAAGCGTATTATGCAACCTCAATCTGAACCGTGATTTACTTCGAAGTAACTCTGGGCCAATTCAGTAGCTGAGACCGAGCGTTTGACTAATAGTACGGAGATATGCGTCATGCTGAGGTTGAGGTTGCATACATAATGCCTCTTCACCGCAGTTGGGCTACACCCACTTACACTTAGACTAGACCATCGCATCTTGGATAAAAAGTATTTCTCTTCATTTGATTTGCTTAGTTATGTTATTCTACCGCATATTCCGTGTCAATCTTACGTGTTTATATTACTTCGAATTCTGGTTTGGTTGTTTGATATCTCAGGTGCCTACTTGTCGAACACCCTTCACCTGGACTACTGGTTCCAGGAGATTGTGAATCGTTGCTGAGAAGAAGGGGTGCACTGTTCTCGTGGCCGTGCTAGGCTCCAAGAGTGGTGCCATGCAGTCAGTGTGGAGCGGATCACTGTTCAACCGCCTCCTTGTGTACGTCTGGTACGCGATTCCCTACATAGATAGATAGGGATGCTCCTACAGTGAATGTGGAAGGAGTGTGGGCCGGCTCCGCTGATGAAACGTGGCTCCCATCCACATGCCTCCCGGTCTTATTCCTTCGGGTTTACACCGGATATGGGGTGTGTGGATGGAGATGTGTGTGGTGTAGCGCAAGCCACCCATGGTCCCTCTCTGTAGGCGCAGGCGTCCTGTGGCTGTCCTAAGGAGGGCATAATGACAGGCAAATCCGGGACCGGATGCAGCCAAGCATGCGTGATTTCGCATGCCTTTATTGCGCTCCGATGACCGAAGCCTATATAGAGTAAAACCTCTGTAATTGACCACCCAAATACCCTGACAACCACTCCAAGTTGACTGTTTTTCTTCCTCGTTTACTGTTCACCATGTAAAACTTGTGGACCACTTTGGTCCAGTACTTTGAGTGGTCAGCTTACCGAGGTTTTATTGTAACCAATGACACGGAAGCCTAAGCAAAAGGATTGCGTTCTTCGAAAAAAATGATAGAAATTAATTCATTGCTATGGTACACTGTCATAGAGGAGATCACCAGCCAGCGGAAACTGACCTGGAGGTCCATGAAGCAGAATACCACGAGGGACGCGTAAACCAAGCGCAGCGTCCGCAAGCGCTTCGTCACTGTTCAGTTTAGCAGCTGTGGCCAAGCGATTTTGGACGACAGTACGAAAAAGTGTCTTTAGATGCTCATAGCCACCGATATCGTCCCATCTTAAAGGACTGACTGGAGTGGTGAATTGTGACAGATTGATTTGCATGTAGGTGCGGGATTCGCGAGCCAGCACATCACACAAGGCAGCCAGTGTCGGAGCAACGGAATCTGAGGCATCCCCAGGAGAGCGCACAAGTAAGGAAGAGAGAAGTGAAGCCCAACTGATCTGAACCAAACGATGAAGATCTCTGGAAGGAAAAGATGAGGGAAAATTAAAAAGCATACAATACATGGGAGAGGGACCAATGTAACGTGTCACGTTCAATTTTGATCCCAAACATGCCTATCAAGGGAGGATGCTTGGGTACAAAAATTTGACAGGCCGAAAAAAGCGGCAGCGACTACAAAATGTAAGCAATACAAGCCTTCGCTGTAAAGACGAGCATTCAATATACATAAGGTAACGGAGATCAGCGGAATGAGTGATATAATAAGGGAAAAATCCAGCACTGAAGGTTTTGGTTGCGATATGGAAGCAAATGTTGGTAGCTCAGGTTGTTCAGTTGGTAGACTGAGTGTTCGCTGAGCTCGGCAGGTTGACTGCAAACGTTTCGTCACCACACGAGGTGACATCATCAGTTAGTTAAGCTAAGCTAAGTTTACATTCGATCAAGGACAGAAGGTCATCAAGTCACAAACCTTACCTGCCAATTGACAGATGGGCTAATAACAATTGCCATGATTATTTTTAGATTTGTTTGCGACGAACAACCTACCTACCTTGGGTACAGAGCATTCGGTGGCCAAGATAGACAGCAAGTCAGACGCATCTACTGACATCAAGCTTTCCTTCCCAAGAGCATGATGATAATCTACCAAGTCTAAATCGATACATGGATTGGTTAAGTCGAGCAAGCAACAAGTACGACTTAATGAGTGATATTAAGCTATTCAAGTTGCCCATAAAATCAGATTGGTTGAGAGTGGGACAATTTCACAAATAGCTTCAGCCAATGAGCAGCTACAAAAAGTATGGCAAAAATGGAAGAGACCACGAAATAAACGTTCGTGAGAGGAGTGTAATTACAGTATCCCATAAAAACTAAATACTGTTCAAATAACGTAGCTTTTCACCCCAAAACCTATTCATGTGAGATCAAAGAGGCGGTGGAAAGAACTATCGTTGACGCATCCGTTTTCACATCTTCCCTTTAGGTGCGATTCAGTTGGAATGATCTCGTTTTCTGCTAGTCTCCAAGTCAACGGACGACGCGACCTCGTGTTGTTCATCTAGCTACTGAAAAGATAACAAGTAGCGTGAGGACCAATAAGTGTTTACCTTTTACAGAGGAGTAATGGGGGGTTGAGTCGTATAGGTAAAAATGCGTCACATCAAGACTCACTCAGACAGCCGTCACACGTCCGGAAAAGGACTGTATGCGCGTTTCATCCTTTCGGGACTCATCAGCAGTCTTCATTCCATCGGACCCTGGTAGGGCTCGAAGCCGCAACTCGACCGTTGCTAGTCCGTGGTTGAGACCACTGAGCAACGACCATCGTAAATAAGTTATTAGATGTGACATAGCGCCGCTCACTATCCACTGACTTACACGTTACTGCCGTGCAGAGGACAGGGTAGCTCCCTCACCATGCGCCGAGCTTACCAAACTTAAGCCGCCAAGTAACTTATGGCATAATAAGCAGTTTGGTCGGCGTACTGATTAGAGAAGAGTAGTAGGGGGAGTTGAATGGTATAGGTAGAATTTCGTCACATCTAGACTCACTCAGACAGCCGCCACACGCCCGGAAAGGCACTGCACGCGCGTTTCACCCATTCGGGAATCATCAGCAGTGCACATTCCATCGGACCCCTGGTAGGGCTCGAACCCGCAACTCGAAGGTTGCCAGTCCGTGGTTGAGACCACTGAGCTACGGGGGACAGCAACGACCATCGTGAATAAGTTACTAGATGTGATATAGTTCCGCTCACTATCCACTGACTTACACGTTACTGCCGTGCAGAGGACAGGGTAGCCCCCTCACCAAGCGCCGAGCTTACCAAACTTAAGCCGCCAATTAAGTTATGGTATTATAAACAGTTTGGTCTGCGCACTGATTACAGAGGAGTAGTAGGAGGAGTTGAATGGTATATGTAGAAATTCGTCACATCAACACTCACTCACACAGCCGTCACACGCCCGGAAAAGCACTGTACGCGCGTTTCATCCGTTCGGGTATCGTCAGCACTGTGCATTAAATCAGACCTTGGTAGGGCTTGAACCCGAAACTAGACTGTTGCCAGTCTGTGATTGGGACCACGATGGTCGTTGCCGTTCCCCGTAGCTCAGTGGTCCCAAGCACGGACTGGCAACAGTCGAGTTGACGGTTCGAGCCCTACCGGGGTCCGATGGAATGTCCACCACTGACGAATCCCGAAAGGATAAAACGCACGCACAGTACTTTTAGGGCGTGGCGGCTTTCTGAATGAGACTTGGAGTATTTATTGGTCCACCCAGCAATGTTCGCTGCGAGGGAAGGCTAAGTCAGCTTCAAGGATTAGCAGTCGAACACCGCTGGGTCAATACAAAAATAGGTGCGCATGTCACGTGAAAGACCTGAATGTTCTCGAAACGACTACATACAACAGCCTAACACTGTGGGCAGAATCCGCTTGCGCACTGAAATTGAATTCTAAGGGGAAATTTTACCTCCTCTCGGCAACACTTTCGCAACACACAAACATGGTTGGCGGCATCCGGTTTCGGATTTGCCTGTCACTTTGACCAGCCACAGGATGTCTGCGCCTACAGAGGGACCATGGATGGCTTGCGCTGCACCACCCACAGCTCCAACCACATACCCCATATCCAGTGTAAACCCGAAGGAATAAGACCGGGAGGCATGTGGATGGGGAGCCAAGTTTTAGCAACGGAACCCACCCACACTCCTTCACAGGCAAACACAAGAACACTGTATTTGGGGAATCAAGCGCATACAAGGCAGTGGCTGGACCGTAGCCCGCTCCACACTGAGTGCATGGAACCACTCTTTGATCCGAACAAGGCCACAAGGACTATGCACCCCGTCCCCTCCAGCAACGACCAACTGTCTCCTGGAGCCAGTATGGACGAGGTAGTGGGTAATAGAGAGGTAGGCACCTTGTCAACATGCATATCAAGCACAGCCACACAGGGGATATCTAGCAACAGCCAATCACATGAAATAACATTATCAAATAAAATATATATGTTAATGCAGATGGCTAGGCCGACATAACTCTTCGTTAAATTAGCATTTGAAGCAAGTTGGTGAGCAATGAAACCGCGACATGTACGAAATGTCCACAAGTTATCCAAAAAACTGCCACAAACGCAATAAAGTTAACGAAGATGACCACAAGTGGCGTAAGCGTCGTGTGCAAGTTAACAGAAGACTATTCAGGTACACAGAACGAACCTATTAAGGTGGAAAGAAATTAATCCAGCTTTAAAGGACTGGGATTAAGCGTAAGTTAGTATAGCCCAACTGCGATGAAGAAGCATCGCGAATGCAACATCATATATATGTATATATGATTTGGCGGCGTCCGTATCCGGATTTGCCTGTCACTGTAACGTCCATGGGGATAGTCACAGGACGCCCGTGCCTACAAAGGGACCATGGGTGGCTTGCGCTGCACCACCCATAGTTCCACCCACACACCCCATATCCGGTGTAAACCCGAAGGAATAAGACCGGGAAGCATGCGGATGAGAGCCACGTTTCATCAACGGAGCCGGCCCACACTCCTTCAACAAGCAGAACGGAAGCATTCCGGCCTAATTGGGAACTCATACACAACAGACGTACACGAGGCGGTGGCTGGACCGTAGCCCGTTCCACACAGGTTGCATGGAACCACTCTTTGAGCCTAGCACCGTCACGAGGACGGTGCACCCCGTCCCCTCCAGCGACGACCAACTGTTTCCTGGAGCCAGTATGGAAGAGGTAGTGGGTAATAGACAGGTAGGCACCTTGTCAACATTCACATCAGGCGCATCCACACCGGGGAGCTCAAGCAATATCTACTTCTGAAATGCAAGATTACTCATCACGCAGACAAAAGTACCACATACACCGCTTTATTGGCCTGGATTAGTAAATTGAATGGGGACATACTCATGGTGCTTCTATTCCGCATACAATAGTGCCTTCTGCGGCACCTGAGAAACCGCCCTTCTGAGCAGTCCACGGAATTCGCATCGATCAAATTTGCCTTGGATTCGCAACACCTGAAATCAACATGAGTTTGTCATAAACTTACCTTCTTCATGTTCTGGTAATGTTATTTTCGGTTTGCTCGAATGTCGTTTTACTGCACTAAGTTAAGCGTACAAAAGCGGTAAGAAGATCCTCGTGGAATTCATTCGGTATACATATATACATAGATTGGCGTCACCCGTGTCCAATGGCAGTTCGAATACAAGATTTGCACATGCATTTATCCAAACTTAAGTGTGAGCTGTCACAAAGGGTATGGGTTTCGTTTGGAGGTCAGGCTAACGATCACTTTCGCAGGCATGAGAATAACTACCCAATACGAACTGTTGATATTTTCTTTAACATTTAGACGTGACAGCCTTAAATCTTGGATATCCATATTTGAAGGAACCCGATGCAGCAATAGTGAAGCAACTGTTATATATATATATATATATATATATATATATATATATATATATATAGCAACTTTTTATGCAGAATATCCATAATATCCGGAAAGGTGAGTAAAAAGGGATTATTATACAAAAAAACGTCGGTGTGACGAGCTACACGGGATACTACTGCTCATTCAATATGATTTACATTCCTTTGAGTCATGGTGCTGCACATGGGCGATGAAGCTGTCATCTTAGAAATCAAGCATCATGTCTTACGGCTGCTGCATTCATGAAGAATCTGTCGCCCTAAACAATGAACACATCCCTACACAGCTATTCACCCACGATCTCGGAATTAGGTACTCGTCTAGCTCCCATTTATCCGAACAAGCCCAATCCCAAGTAGCACGTGCCAGACAGTCCATGTTCAATATATCAAACAATACAAACACAACTCGTGTTAGAGTTGAGCTTTAAAACTACTCACTTGCCCCATCCTCGAATACTGCAACACAATATACGGCAATATGAGAAAGAGCGACAGAATTGTTGTGGAGCACCTGCAGAGATCATTTACTAAACATCTGATTGGTATGCACTCTCCAATGAGTTATCGAGAACGTTGCGATAAACGACAACTCGAACCACTTTGGATTCGACGATCGAAGCACAACTTGTTACTGCTTCTCAACGTGCTACACAAAAGTGACGTATTCCGACCTGCTTACACTCAAATTACAAGATTGCTCAACTCGAGCGCTTGGCAACAAAGATTTTCCACCGAACATAACGAAGGCTAGAACGAACGTCCGCTCTAATTTCTTCCTGGTCTGTTGAATAACACTCAGGTCATGTGACAATGTGGCAACACTTAGAAGCAGACTGGCCAAATACCTTTAGTTAACTATATTCACATAGGAAAAATCCCTCGATGAGCTATTCGAAGAGGGGCCCAAAAACATCTAAACATCAACGTTTTCAAAACTAGGCTTTGGCCTCAATCATCCGCCAGAACGTTACTACATGAAACGTAAACCCCAATATTCCAACGATGCATGTCACCCATGCAAGAGCGTGGATATTTCTGTACAAATTGATCTGTCCCGTTACAGACAAAGTTTCTCGCATTAAGAGAAATATACGTATTATTATTTTTATTATTATTATATGCTTTCCATCAGTTGCAATGCATATGTTGGTGCGTTTCGCAAATTTTACGTCAACTTGATGCAATACATCTACATTGCCATAAATGTTGCTAAGTTCACTCCTTATTGGTTAAGTAAAGTGTATAAGATATGCGAGTTAGCTTGAATACACTTTCTCCGATAGTATGCCCGAGAAAAAGAAATCAAGATGACTAAGGTCTGGTGAACGAGGAGATCACGTCTTTCAATCCAATTTGGGAAATGGTCATTCAGCCAATCTCTTACATCTGTGCTAGATGAGCAGGTGCGTCATCCTGTTAGAACCAATCAGGATATCCTTCATCAGAACTTTCAAGTTGAGGCGTTGATTGATCTTTCAGAATGGCATGTTCTATAAACCATATCAAACCATAATCGTCATGCTCCCTGTTGTTTGAAATAAGCAAGAAAATGCGAATTTTGTTGCGAACAGTAGCTGACATTTTGTTTGTTAACCTCACCACTCACATAAAACAAAACTTCATCGCTAAACTGAACAGTCTCCTGTGAAATGATATAGTTTAGTCAGTTTATTGAAAGATAACCATACATCTTAATTCGTTTCATTTTAATTGAATGAAAAAGAACTAGTTATCTCATGTGCCCAGACTTTACGGACACTCTGTATATAGTCATCAGAAATGATGGAATGAAAAGCGATGCACGATGGGTAGCCAAGATGGCTTGTTCATATTTGCTGCACATTTACTGGGCGACCAACCTGTCATGTGCTATTTAAGGAGACTGTGTTCGGTTGGATGAGGCGTCAGAGTGGTTAACCTATGAAATCGAAAAAAAACGAATAACACAATCAAGCCGAGCTGGTTGACCATGGAATGTTAGCGAAGACCTAGCGTAAGATTTCTGGTTTACTTATGTTGACTTCTTGTAAGAATTTGTAAGAATTTGGGCGATGTTTGCTTTCGCAATGTAATCGTAGCGGTATGGGTCATAACTACTGGATTCAACGAATTACCCAGC
The DNA here is from genome assembly GCA_944474145.2 of Dicrocoelium dendriticum. Lineage (NCBI taxonomy): Eukaryota > Metazoa > Platyhelminthes > Trematoda > Plagiorchiida > Dicrocoeliidae > Dicrocoelium > Dicrocoelium dendriticum. The sequence goes on along the minus strand of OX104067.1, from coordinate 114,813,832 downwards.
TCGAACTGAGTTGTTAAACGGAAGCAGAAACAAGTGCCTTATTAATACAACTGGAATTCAAGTAGATGGGCAACGACGTTATGGGTTGATTAGATTGCAAGGTATAGAATGATGGACTGTGGGAAACGGTAATGCACCATCTCACGTTGCCATGACGCTGAAACGCGGCAATAATAGGAAAATAACCGAAAATCGCAATTAATGAAGGAAGGAGAAAGGATGGGGATCGAAATGTTTGAATAAAGGAAAAAGACCCAATATCAGGCATTCAGTGTAAACCCAAGCAAAGTGGATAACTACCGGCCGATCTGCCTGAGGGCAGTTTAGGCAAAGACGCTCGAGAAGATCGTGAAGAAGAGCCTTCTACAACTTCTCGAGTCGAAAAACCTGTTAACCTCAGCACAGCATGGTTTCCTGAAAGGTCGTTCGTGCATCACCAACCTACTGTTGACGAGGCACGAATGGTTACAAGCGCTGAACAAAGGCCAATCGGTTGACGTCATTTACATTGACTTCAGTAAGGCTTTTGACAAGGTTAACCATGCAGTGCTCCTTGACAGACTGAGGATGTGCGGTGTTGGTTCGCTGCACAAATGGATCAGCAATTTCCTTATTGATCGGAAGTGGAGAGTCCAGGTGGACAACCATCTAACTGACTGGTATCCATCAAGCAGCGGCGTGCCCCAAGGCACTGTACTGGGACCGATATTGTTTCTAATCCATATAAACGATGTGCCTCAGCTACTACAATCACATTGTGCTTTGTTCGCAGATGACTTGAAAGTGTGGAGAGTAATCCGCACACTCAATGATTGTGATTTACTTCAGCAGGATCTCGACCGCCTCTCGACATGGTCTGCAGAGGTTAACCTACCGATCAATCCTGCCAAGTCGCAATTCATGAGGTTGGGTAAGTGTGAGCACAGCCGAACGTACACAGTGGCTGGTCAACCGTTGCATCCCGCTCCTTTCGTGCGCGACCTCGGTGTACTCTCACGCTGCGACCTAAAGTCCATTGACAACACGAATAGGCTATACCAAAACAGCCTTCGTATGCTTTGGGCTCTCAGGCGCAGCTTTAGCACTTGGTCCGAAGAGATTGCTTCTCGCCTCTTCGTCTCGATAATACGACCAGTGCTGGAGTACGGCACTCCCGCATACTGTCCCATCACCCGGGGCGAAGTAGAAAAGCTTGAGCGGGTGCAGCATGTAGCCACCAGGCTGATTCCCAACTTACGAGGTATGCCATATGAAGACCGATGTAAGAAACTAGGGTTATACACCCTATCTTATCGTCGGCTGAGGGTTGACCTCAGCATGACGCACCGGATATAACATCTGGGTGATTACCCCATGTTGAGACAACTACTTCATCTGCGCACACCAAGCTGCACGCGAGGACACCGGTATAAACTTATCGTCCCGGATTTGAAGCGGGTCGCCCATCAACTCTGTTTCGAACGCAGAGTGGTAAATGTCTGGAACGACCTGCCTCAGCATATAGTAGAAGCGGACACAGTGTCTAAATTCAAGATGCTACTAGACCAACAATTTGCAGAGGCAAAATACAGAGAGCGAAACGATGAATAAAGAGTTCATGTCAGAAAACGACGAATGATGCAGCTACACAGAGAAACCTCTACTCGCTGCTCCGCACCAGTTCTCAGTTCTCTCGAACGAAGCAACGCTACTATGATGGAGACAGCACATGTGAAGATGTGATGGTGCCGCTTCCGCACAGACCACACAAGTGGAAACGCATCAGTGCTATTGAGGTCAATATTAGAGAATCGTCGAGATTTTATCCAGAATATCAACAAACCACTATTGAAGCTTATGGACAACCATCTGCATCAGAAAATAAACGGCACTTCAGTATATTCTGCTAGCGACAAATGTAGTGCATTAATGCACGCGACTCTTCCTCTCGGAGAATAAACAATTTCGAAGAAAGTAGGAGTCACGATTAAAACTTGCGCACCTAATCGTCAACTCTCGGTAGCTCAGTGGTAGAGCAGCGAACCGGAAATTCGTTGGGCCGGGGTTCGACTCCCCGTCGAGGTACATTATTATGTGTGTTTTAATCGTGACAGCAACTTTCTACGAACTTTACCCTACTCACAAACATCTACAATTAATAAACAATTTGATACTAAACAACCCTAGGGCCCGGCCAATCCTAGTGCTAATCTCTTTAGTGATTCGAACAGAGCAATGTAGTTGGACATGGGGAACCGACCGGTTAACCAAGACACTAGTTACATCGCACTCCGGAAAATAAAAGAATAGGTCTAAGCGAAAAGAACTCCGCAGTGGGGAGTCAAAGCAAGATCCGAGTTCGCTGTCTAGACGGCTTAGTAACACTTATACATTACAAAAGTACGGCCCATAGACAATCTGGAGTGGCAGATGCATAGCGTGTGATTGGAACAAACCATTCGTTCGCTACCAAGATGCTGTCCGAATTCTCAGGGGCTCAGCCTAAGATAAAGAAACATGATCGCTGTTTCCCGGACCACAATAGATTAGACACGTGAAAGGCTATGAACTATAAAGATGGAAAATAGTTTGTCGCGGTCAGATCCCACACATTCGGAGAAGCACAAGACGGCCGTTGAGCCATATTGGGACTCGTCGGCAGCCAGCATCTATCAGATACTTTTAAGGCTGAACCAATGGCGTCCAGGCGCCAGTGGGTTACGCTTTGGGGGACATCGATAAACCGTTCTGAGAGATGGGGATAATTAAAACCAGTGACGCGACGATCGCAGGGCGTAAAAATCGAGAAAGAGTAAATACTAACCCGATATTGACTTCGGAGGATTTCATTACACGCACCGCAACTTCACTGACTGATAGGTTTGTGTCGCACTCAATTAGGTGCAGTAGACGGAACCGATACACACCGAAACAACCAGTGTGCATAGGCCAGTGTGCCCCAACACGCCCTGTAATGCAAAAGCGGAGCCTTCCTATCCGAAGGATTTACAAACACACGTGCTTTTCGGCACTGCATCAAAACCCTTTCGTTTTAAACATGATCGTTTACACTCACCATGCTCTGAAATTTTTGTGTTTTCACGCATATGAATTTGGCACTTTTTCCTGATCAAGCCATACGTGCCGAAATAGAGACAAAGGAATTCTGTACTTCGAAAGAAACACCGCAGAAATATGAGTTTTCCTGTTTTACTCCGTGTTAATATGCGACAGCTAAGTAAGAAATTACAAGTGGTTTAATATCGTTACTATTCCCGTTTGCGCATCAGTACGCTGCAAGAAGCCACGCTTTATGTTGAAGTTGAAAATGAAGTCTTGGAACTCGACGGAATTAGATATACCCGTGTTGATCGCTAATGAAAAAGTGGAACCGAGGTGGTGGCATCATCATTTACATTGAAGCTTCATGGTATACGTGGATTAAAATCATTTTTCAATACAGCTCGCAACGCATCAGCTGTTTAATCGTGAAATGCAAATCAAGACTGCTGAACTGTTATCGTTCAATATTTTTGGCTAATGGTGAAGAATTTTATGACGGATTTACAGCCGCAATCTTTGAATACATGGAATTCCCCCTTGTGCATAGCTGCTGGCGATTTTAACAGATCTGACAACAGCCTCCCTCTGAGCCTGAAGCTAAAGAACATGTGCAATCCCCAGTCAGGTTAGATGCAACACTTGACTTGGTGTTTGTTAACAACCTGAAAGTGTTTTCAGTTAGTAGTAGGGCACCGCATGGGAGTGCTGATCATGACATTGTAAAGTTATTTCCCGTTATCTATGGTAAGATAGACTGAGAATATCCCACACATTGCGGAAACAATGCTTTCCCTAGAACATTCAGCGATTGGGTGAAATGATTGCTTCCACAGATTTTAATTAATTACATGATGCAGACGTATCGACGTATCGTGACCAGTTAACTAGTTAGTTAAAGATCTTTTACGACCCATGCCGCCCAATTGAAACAATATTTATACATGCCGATAGATTCTCGTCTCAACTGCGTAGGCTTAAAGGAAAGGCCTTTAAACGCAGACGTTACATCAGTAAACTCTCTATCCATTGACGTAAAATTGCGTCAAGCCATACCTAGAGACAATAGTTATCGTGCTACATGAAAAATGCTGAGACTGTAAAGCGAATTACCTCATTCAACTCCGTATGTCGAAATACTAAAACCCAATCCCGGTGACCAGGATAGTGCTTCATATTTTCATATTTCCTCTGCGCAGTTACATAACGCATCAGATAACCGTCTTGTGAACAGCCTAGAAGTACACAGGGAATCAATCGGGTTGCAAGTGAACAAAGCACTTGGTTCGGATAAGTTGTCTCCTATCGTTCTTAAGGAACGTGAAGATTACTTGACGCAGCCCCTCGCCGACTTTTACACACTGTGCTTCAAGCAGCACAAGATGGCTGACACCTGGCAAAGCGCAAGCATCTCGTCAGTGCCAAAGAGAGGATCCTGCACGGCCGATCGCTTGCACGTCGGTTGCTCTGAAGACATTTAAGAGGCTTATCCGTAAAAGGATCTCAGCTCAGATGCATTTGAACGACCCTCATCAGTTTGCATATCGCAGGTCGAAGTCTTCCTTAGATGCAGTAGTCTGTCCGTTACATGTAGTGGTCTCGACACTGGATAAGAAAAAAATACACCTGCATCTGATTCCAGGAAGTTAGCAATACTTTCGGATGTGTGAACCATGAAATACTGTTGCGCGGTCTATTAGGTTCTGGAATTCAACCTTCTGCTGTTCTTCTTTTGTTTTGGTTATTTTACCAGGTGCACCAGGTCAAGGGAAAAACTGTTCTTCACTCATCATGAACTTTGGTATTCTTCAGGGAGCGATTCTGTCCCCATTCTTACTTTCCATTTACCCTACCTCAATCCGCGTCCCTGAAGAAGCCATCTTGCTGAAGTATGCGGACGACGTGATTTTCGGTGTCCATCAACCAAGCATAGAATCATCGGCCAAACTGCAAACTCTCCTGGACAACCTCACAGCTTGGTCGAAATCCCATCGCCTACCGTTAAACACCTCATAATGCTAGCATGTCGATTTTTGTCGTTCAAAGGTAAATGCCAACAGAAAATTCCAATTAAATGTCAGTAACTTTGCAATGACTCTTGTGTTTGACCTTTTCCACCAGAAAAAAAACCGAGGAGTGACACAGCAGTGGGTTTACGTAACCCCCTCAGCTGAAGGAAACATTCGTCAAAGTTGGAAGACTCTCATTCGATGTTACAAGTTACAGGTCTTTTTCCGTGCGCGTTTTTTGATCCAGCGTTTTGTTACCGTATGAGTTACGCTACTGGACTTATTGCTCTCCCGTGATATTTCCTAGTCCCCTGAATGAGGATTAGAAAATGATTGCCGGATTACCGAAGCATTTTTCAAGGTTGAATCTTGTCAACATCATCGCAGCCAGCCTTGTCCACTCATGTAACAAGCTTGCATCTAGAATACTCACTGATGCTAACCGCCCCTTGCACAGGGCGTTGTCCGAATGCGTGTCAACCTCCTCGATCAGACAGGGCTACAAAACTATGCACGCTCACACAAGGGTTTATGGTAGTACATTGCCAGGTCCCCGCCGGTCATACTTTTTGAACGATAAAAATTCGACTCTAGCAGAGTGTCCATTTAGTACGTCAAGTTCAAAAACAGAAACAAAACACCTCCCAGGGTAGCTCTACAATCGCGAGAAGAGGACAAACTACAGTGCGATTACGAACCAACTAATCAAAACAGGCCACCAGATAAACAAACACACACGCTTTCAGATTCTCTACAGAATGCCACCAAGGCATAACCATCGTGTAAGATCAAGCCTACTTGCCACCACTGAGGCAGTATGCATACGCCAGACAAACCCGGACTTGGGTGTCCAGAAGAAGATGATACAAACACTACAACTTCCGTGGCCGACCACCAGACGGGAAGGAATTGATGGCACTGCGCGACTGACTTCACTCATGTGATCAGATGACTGCCATCATGATCACAACTTTAAGGTTTTGACCAGTTGCTTCTTTGTTATGCTGACAACTGCAACAGACCTTACGCTAATGTATGTCAATTGTTCGCTTAAAGCTTCGTGTTTTGTTTATCTTTCCGAACTTGACGTGATAAACATCCAACCATTCAAGAATTCGTTAGTAAATTACTCCAGCGTTATTTGCTCAGTCATGATTTGTTAGCGACTGTGATTTTATATCTATCCACATGTACTTATTTCCCTTATTTATTGCTGTACGCGGCGTGTGTGTTAGATCCCTTCATGGGTGCGTAAAACACATTCTTAATTTGACGAAAAGACATCAAGGGTACTCCCATCAACCACTTGGTGCTCCCCCAGGTAAGGGCAACGTTTGTCAAGCATCGGTGGTCAAACACTGTTAGGCCTCTTTAATGCTCTGAGCAGTTATCAAATCTACCATAAGTAGAACAATATCGGCCCCGGAGCACGTGCTGTAAGCCATTTGTTTAAACAATAGTGAATTTGAGTGAACAGCATATTTAGAGATCACATGAGTCCAACCGCTGAGCCCAGTAGCGTTTTGGTTGATACGTGATAACTCGATTCACATAATTGGGCTTATTGATCAATTTGGGGAAAGTGGTACTAGAATGGACCAAGAGGAAGGGTTAGGGATGAGGTGGTTAGTATTGAGGACCGCTTGCGGGGTGATGTACAAGTGATGAAGAGGTCACGCCCATGCACACGACTGAATGCAACGGCCACCAGAGCTTATCCATAATATGGTAGAATCTCAGTAGCTAACCTCGGTGACGGCCCGTGATCGAAAGGATAGAGCGTCTGCCTTGTAATCGCGAGGTCGCGGATTCGAGACTGCGCAGGGGACCGGGTGACACTCGCGGTATCCTAAGCCCTTATGCGACTGGTGATGGTTGCGTGGTAGCAAAGCATAGACATCGTGTGCCGGCGTACTGCTGATGGTCTAACCACGGTTCATGGAACATGAAAGCGATGACACTCAAACCGCCGTTCACGATGGCCTGCAGGTGAGTGCTTAGAGCTCAGAGAGCTTCATTGTGTGGCACGAAGGAACAAAGTTATGCCATCACCGTAACAGACTGGGATGGAATATGACAGTAACGTATGATACGAGTTTCGGCTGATAGCGGAGTGGTCGGCATGCCTGACTTGCAATCATAAGATTACCGGTTCGAATCCGCGTAGAGGCTAGTATCCTTGCGGTATACTTAGCCCACGCGTGATTGGCTGTGGTCGCGTGGCAGCGAAACGCCCTTACGGGGTACAGTTGACGATTTATCCGTGGTGGAGCTGCACGCTATCGGGCACGTCCCCAGGTTGCGGATCGAGGAATACCTTCCTTGCGGAGGTAACTGCGAACAAGTTTCATTTCCTTTGCAAGCGAGATGAAAAAGCAGTCGCGGACAAACAGAGACAGAGTCTCAGAGCGTGGGGATTTCGGGGCTAGTCTCTTGATTCACCATTAAATAGCACAAAGCCAATGTGACCGGCTATCTGGTTACTGAATAATCACGCCTATAACTGGAGGTGAGTATTTAACGGAGGACGGATGAACAAACTTGCTGAACACCGGCTTCTCTGTGGACTGCTGCAGAACATAAAGAAGCCGAATGGCCATTCGATGTTCTTCGTGAATATTATAGCGGAGATAAGAATACTCCACCACTCCCCGTTGTTTTGTTTTATTTCACTCACCCCTATGCACCCCGTCCTCTTTTACGGTTCCCCACATACGTTTTCTGTTGCCTCACGTCTGTGACTAGCTTGTTTTGACACTGAATCTTGTGCTTAATGTCTTTTCCCTTACTCTGTACATTTCGCTCGTTTGTGAGACACCGTATAGAGCCTTCGTCCCTGGAATGACTAGCTTTGATGGATCGATTGTCAGCCTTTCTGCATAGCCTGTGATATGCCCCAATTTGAATCATATGATTGCACACACAGACGCTTGGTGGCCGGTTAGGCGTGCGGCGTGAACATTGTTTGTTGCCCGCCCGTTGGTGTTCTCACTACCGTTAGTGGGTGGAAGCAGCAGTGGGGCTCCGACACAAAAGTAATTCGCCCTGCTGCCTTGTGGTTGAGGTTTTATGACCAAAGACTCGAGGTACGGTCCCTCTCCCTCGGCCTGTGTAACCGGGAAGCTTACTAATCACACACACATATATATATATATATATATATATATATATATATATATATATATATATATATATATATAGGCTATTTGTGCCCCATGATCAGGCTGATGTTGCATGATGCATCCCCAATGCAGTTGGGCGCAACCAAAGTACCCTTAAACTAGGTGTTTTTAAGCCGGATAAATTTCATTCTACATTATTTGGCTTGTTCTGCCTACCTGAACAATCTTCTATTAGAGAAGAGTAGTAGGGGGAGTTGAATGGTATAGGTAGAAGTTCGTCACATTTAGACTCACTTAGACAGCCGTCACACGCCCGGAAAAGCACTGGCCAGGTTGCTTACGCTAAGTGTGGTTATCTTCGTTAACTTGATTGTAACATTTTTGAGTAACTTCTGGACATTTTGTACTTATCGCGGACTCGTTGCTAAGCAACTTTATATGCTAATTTAGTGAAGAGTTTTGTCTGCTTAGCCGTATTCTTTACTTGATATATTTTATTTGATAATGTCATTTGAAGTGATTGGCTGTTGTTTGACATCCCCGGTGTGGCTGTGATTGATATACATGTTGACAAGGTGCCTACCTCTCTATTACCCACTACCTCGTCCATACTGGCTCCAAAGGACAGTTGGTCGTTGCTGGATGGGACGGGGAGCACGGTAATTGTGGCCGTGTTATGATCAAATAGTGGTTCCATGCACTCAGTGTGGAGCGGACTACGGTCCAGCCAAGGCCCAGTGTGCGGTTGATGCTCAAATGCAGCGTGCTTGTGTTTGCCTGTGAAGGAGTGTTGGTGTTCTCTGTTGATGAAACGTGGATTTCCATCCACATGCCTCCCGGTCTTATTCCTTCGGGTTTACACTGGATATGGGGTATATGGCTGAAGATATGAGTGGTGCAGCGCAAGCCACCTAGGCATTCTATGGCTGGCCACAGTAACGGGCAAATCGGAAACCGGATGCCGCCAACCATATAAGCTATTCGACTGCAGTAAAATGAACGAGAACAGCGGTTCCAATTGCAAACGCCGGAGGCAATCGGGAGTGAAAATCCGGTTGTCAATAAAATCAACAAGCGATCGCGTCATTCCGAAAAGCGATGTATCGATATACGAGGCGAGACGGAAGCGTGCTCAATGTGGAGATGGTTAAACAAACTGGGACAAAGCCCGAATATTTCATTTAGCCGAGAGACCCAAGTATCAGATTTGAGAACCCTTGTTGGACATCTGTTACGTCAGTACAGGACTACCTGAACGGTAGTCGAAACAGATAACTGTAATAAAAACGCCAACTGAGTGGAAAATGCAGGTGCGTAGTTTGGAAAAAGAAAAATGTAAGTGAAATTAAAAGCGGTGGAATGTTGACTTTTAGGTGTATGAATCCGAATTCACGGCACTATCGACTGTAGCACGTCCAATAAGAATTCTAACCATCGGCGCAACTTATCGCGCAGCTCACACCCAAAAGTTTTGGGTGAAAACACGAAACACAAGCAGTTCACCAGAGGTAGTGTCGGAGTCCCAACAAGAAAAGACACACTAACCTTGGAGTGTATCCATGAAGTTTGGAAGCCAAATTCAACAGTTGCTCGGATTTTTCCTCGAGTTGAGGGAAGCCATTCATATCCGGCAGTAACATATCGCCAGTCTGTTGACAGAGAGAAGAATTGTGCACACGCATGAGAATTTCTTGCCGTAGAATGCAATGTCTCGTGTGAGCATCAGGTAATGGGACTAGGATTTGACGGAAAAATAACTGCCTTCCTTCCGGGGATCGGAGAATGCCGTCTGTCGTGGTGGCCGTAGCAATGACACACGTATTGCGCACCGAATCAGCTGACATAGGATCACCACTATCAATGGCAGAGTAGAACTGTTGAAATAAGCTGCTTCCAGTGGATAGTGCCCGTCGACCACCTGAGTCCTCGTCATCATACGCTTGTTCACTATCTTCCATATCGGAGTTTGATGCATTAGCCCAAGTATCCAGGTCTGGAAGGCAGATCACAATTGGTGGTTGGATATGGCCACTTCCAGTACAAACACCTTGTTCAACGAGCCATCGTCGAAACGGATTGATGGATGCTCGGTGCTCTCGGCCTAACGAACGGGCCGTGGTGGGAGTCAAAGTGACGAATTGCAGGTTTCGACACCATGTCTGCTTGCGAAAGGTGGAATGTAGAGGTGATGAGGAGTATGGGGGAAGTGGTTCACCTAGTCAGATGCACAGTGGTATGCAGTAGAAAAAAGAATATTTCATGCAGCATTTTCCTTTGACAAATTTTAACAGCAAGAGCGAACATTTCAAGCGGATTCTCTGGATTCAGCTATGTCGGGTATTCTCACTAGCTGTTAGCATACAATCCGTGGAATAATAGTGACGTTTAAAAAAAAGCAAAGTTCAAGGTCATCCAATTTAAGTATGAAGCAAACAAAGAACCTTACCAAGGCAATGGGAGGCTGGTCATAAACTCAGCCGCCAAACTGCTGAAGCTTCAGCAAACTGTAGCAGGCGAGCAATGGTCTGTCAGTTAATTATCCTGAACGATTCGCGAGGATCATGACATAGGGAGCAGTCTAGAGTGTGCTGGGCAATGGAGATTGCTGGCAGCTTTGGACCGTTCATGAAAATATTATGCGGAATGTGCTCTACAATCCTAGTCGACAGCCTTCTCTCAGTTCAACCCACGTACATGCTACCACAAGTAGAATGAAAGAGAGAAACACATGAGGTGGTAACGAAAAAGGATATTCAAAACGACAATGACCGAGCCAAATGGCGTGAAACGCCTGAGATAGCCGGTCGACCAGCTAGACTGTATTTCTCAAACAGCAAGGAGGAACTAAATTCTAGTGGAAGAAACTGAATTGATCATCACCACTACACATTAGTTGAACGTAAGAAACTTCAACTATTGTGCTGCAATACATAAAGATAAGACACATGAAAAAGCAAGGTACTGAAAATCATACAATGCAAAATATAGGTCACACACCATTTAGTAACATAGTATGCGTCAGGAGAGAGATCGTGGTTGGAGGGGGAAGATAAGCGGGATAAGGACGGACAAAGATACACACAACACAAACGCCACTGAGGTCGGCTCCTTGTCAGATCAACCAGTGTATCCAACAAGACGTGTTCATTGCCCTTCGGACCCCAGCCAGGCAGTCAGCATGCACCAACCGACGCCAACTTCGAAGTGAGGGCTTTCATTTCTATTGACCAAGTCATCATTTGGCCTTCTCTCCTCTTCTTCCATCCACACGCCTGAAGTGCAAACGCACGTCGCGGGAGTCGATGGGCTGGAAGGCGCATCACGTGGCCCAGCCATCGGGGCTTGGTGCGTGATAGAACCGTGCTGTGCTTCAGTCGTTCATGCTGCACGAAATACAGGACGCCGAACACGCACATTCCTCATGTGGTGCCCCCACCAGATATGACCTAAGCTGCGAAGGCAGCGATGATCGAAGGTGACTAGTCTCTTTATGTGGGTTGACTTGAAGGGCCAGGTTTCGCAACCTTAGAGCAATGTTGAACGGACGGCTGCATTGTAAACTATGTTCTTCAGGATGAGAGTAATGTCGCACGGGCGCCACAGATGGTGGAGATTGGCAACAGCGTCTCAAGGTTTTGCTATTAGGTTGGTGACCTCATCTTCGATCCCACGGGCGCAAAGATAGCTGCCTAGGTACCAGAATTCCTGAACGGCTTTTAGCTAAACAACGACAAGGATCAGTGCAGTGCTGGGTCCCTGTCAATCTTGGAAAAGGATTTTGCACTTCGAGGGTGCAAACCATAGCCTGAAACGACTGACAGCTAATGCTAATTTGTCCAGTGCTGCTTGGAATGATTGAAAGCTGTCATATATGAGGGCACCGTGGTCGGCGTAGTCCAAGTCAAGGAGTCGTTCAGCTATGAGTAGCTTCACGCCTTGCAGATCATGTCCAGTGAACATAGTTTTCATGATTTAGTTAGTGGTGAAGTTAAAAAGGAAAGGTGACAGCCGGTATCCGTGTCTCACACCGCTGAAGCTATCGAAGGGTGGCGACACCTTGCCCTAAGCCATCACTCTGCCCGAACTATGCGATTAAAGCGCTTTGATAAGGTTAAATATTCTTATGGCACATGTTTCCTGAGTAGAAAGTCCCAAAGGGCACAGCGATCAACCGAATCGAAGGCAGCTTTGATGTCGAGGAACAAGAATACATTGCGCCAACAATGGACGTAATGTGAAGATGTGATCGATACAGCCGCGACTGCGACGAAAGCCGTCTTGCGCTTCGCGAATCTGGCTATCACACGTGCCAAGAAGTATATGAAGAATGAGGGAGGCGAGTACCTTAGAGGCAACTGAGATCAGACTGATTATGATTGAAGAATTTCAGCAGTTTACGTACGTGTGAAGTTAGTATGTTGAGTACCTGGACAAACAAGACGCAATGTTAACTGTTTAAGCGATCACAGAGCACACAAAGAAAAGACGAAGCTTAGCACAAACCATTCGGTTGAACAGTGAAGTCGAGCAGTAGCCGAAGGGATTACGCGCTTACCATGCAATCCACAGGTTACCGGTTCGAATCAGCGTAGGCACAGATGACCTAGAGGTATAACCCCAGCCCACGCTTGATCGATGGTGGCCGCGTGGCTGCGAAGTGTCGTTACGGTGTACCGGCGTACTGATGATGTCCGTGTCAAGCTTTACAAAGTGGATTTAAGTCACCGAATAGCCGGATTTAAGGCAAAGTCAAGCGGGGGGAAGGGTTTAGGCGGATAAACAGCTCGAATGATTCACGCGGGCTTTCGTGCGTATGTCAAACGAATAGAGGTAGAGTAGTTGGATTGTAGACAGGTTTGAACTGTTTGCAGACTAGACTGCGTTGGAAGTATTCCGCAACCCTTGTACATGACTTCACTGCCACATATACAAACTGAAGCCCGTGGCGGAGCTATACGCTATCGGGCGCGTCCCCAGGTTACGGATCGGGGAATGCCTCCCTTGTGGAAGTAACTTCGAATAATTCTCGTTTGCTTTGCAGGCGAGATGAATAAGCGGTCGCAATCAGCGGCAGAGTCTCGATTTCTGGGTGGGTCACCTGGTTCTCCAACGAATACCGCAAGATCCCGTACGGCACTGTGTCAAAGCTAATATGACGGCAATAATGTCACTTATCACTCACTTCTGTAATTGAAGGTGAGTATCTAACGGAGGGCGGATGAACAATCTTGTAAGCCACCGGCTTCTAGGTGGACTGCAACCGAACACAAAGAAGGCGAATGAGCCATGTGACTGTAAACGGTCTTCGTATTCGCCATGCTGCCTTGCACGGTCATGTTGTTAAAACCAAAGGCGCGGGGTGGCGGTCTTTAAGTAAACCCACTTACTCGGCCTGGGCGACCGGGAAGCTCACTGTCCACACAACACAAGTATCTTCACGTCCACTCCGCAGAATCTCTTCCACCCTATTGTTGTTGTTACTCACGTGTTGAGGCACTCTGCTAGATGTGTACTGCTCAAGTGATATATATATATATATATATATTCCTTTGGGCAAGGAGAGTTTGTAAACAGCCCAAGAGAATAAGCAGAACGATGGAATTCAGTTGAACAAATAGGATCCGGGCACTGAAGTGCGGTGGATTCAGTTGCCACGACTCACGTCACCAGAACAACCATGAGAAAATGAGGAGTAACATTAATCTGGACGGAATATTAACTGATTACAAAGAAACTGAATGCAGGAATGTCACTGACTGAGTGACTGTGCAATGCCTGATAGAGTCTGGAACTACCAATGTGGGCCATCCTGGGACAACAACCACGAAGACGGCAGGCAGCTGCCTATTGAAGTCTCTCAAACAATTACTTCATGCACTTATGTCGTGACATCAACTGGCTACCTCGCGATTTCGTCCAACTAGATGCAGCGACAGCATATAATGTATATCGAGGAAGATGAACAACGGATATACGGGAAGCATGACCTAAGCAACATAGGCCGTTAACCTTGAGCAAACACTACAGTGAGGTATCAGAAGACTTTTTACCAGAAACCAAGTGGCGGACTTCAGCAATGCTCCCCAGGTGTTCCCACCAAACGCGAGTAACACTCCGCAAACACCGATGATCAAACACAGTCATTCGCTTAATGTCTACACTGTGAAATGGTCAAGTCTCTGAGCCATACAGTGACATCGGCCATATAACCGCTGTATACACCCTACCATTCACTGACAAGCTGATATCCCACCGTCTGCACAGATGGTTGAGTCTCTGGAAAGCCATACGGGCCTTCTGATACGCGAAGCAACTTCTTCACTGATATGACCACCAGAGGTGACACAGCTACCAAGGTAAGTGAATCGATCCACCACTTGCAGTGGCTGCTCGCTAATAGCTAGAGCCAGAGGTGTGTCTATCCAGTCATGCAACAACACCATGCAAAGCACAGAACGAAGCGCTAAGCGTTAATCTATGCAGTAGTGCTTTTACAGCCACTATGTCAGAATCAAGGAGACCTATGTCGTCCGTATACTCACGTTTTATCAGTCAGACGTTTGGCAGAACATCTACTCCGGAAGAGTCTGAAAGAACAGAGTTATTCATAATCATTTTGATCATGAAGTTTAAGAGGAGAGGACATACAGTTGAAAACCCTGGCAAAAGTCGTTTGAGGGGAACTCGTAAACATTTACAAGGTCCAGGGAGTCACGGTAGAGGGACTTCAGAGTGAAAAGCAGTCTAGTTGACACGCCTTTCACGGATAGGCAGTGCCACATGCCGTCTCGATCAACAGAGTCGTGGGCGCCTTCCAACTCAAAGAAACCAACGACAGTCGGTCTTCTTTAAGTGTTTTTGTACTAACTCGTCGGAGAGTAAATATGTGGCCGATGTAACCACGACCAGGGCGGAAGCCAACATATAGTAATAATAATTCGGCTCTCACGAGGAACAGCAAGTAGTCTAGGAATTGTACCTGTGAGTAGTTCGGAAGCAAATAGGGAGAATTCTAATGCCTCGATGATTTTCGCACAAAGTACGCTGATGCTGTTTAAAGACGGGCATAACAGTTGATATTCGCTAGTCTGAAGACACCTCTTCAGGGTCCCAGTTAGTGTTGAACAGAGTAACAAGTCTGATCAACAAAGAGCAACCCCTCACTTTCAGCAAACATGGGAGAAGATCGCCGGGTGCAGGAGTCTTGTTTCGTTTCAACACGGAAAGCCCATATCGAATCTCCTCTAAAGTGGAAAGTGTGACATCAAACTACTACAAGAGTTCAGGTGATGCAGCGAACGACAATGTCGCACCAAACCTGCTGAACTGCCCTTTAAAATGTGCCGCCTAATGAGCAAGTCGACGACGCTGAGGATGGACCAACTGTATATCCTTCCCAGCCATTGTGTCACTAACTGATGGCTTTCTCGAACCCGTGTCCCAGAAAACGTACAGTATGGACCCATCAAAATCCAACACAACGGAACGCTAACAATATTAAGCTTAGAGCCATTTCAGCTGTAAACAATGATGTTGAACCTATAGTATTTTTCGACGCAGTGCACAAACGTGTGTTTGCATCACACAGTATTAATTAGCTTAGTGAGGCAGGGAAATATGGCATGGGGAATAAGAAGCTGCTACCTATATTCAAAGTGAAGATGTACACAGAAAAGTTTAATTAAACGGGTACAATGAGATCGGGAACACCACACTCGAAGAAATGCGAATCTCCTAGTCTAGACACTTGCTCGGAAAGGTGCTCGTGAAGTACCTTACGGCGCAAAAAGTCAAGACACTAACGAGAAACAAGATGTCCGAATAGAAATTGTGGATGAAGAAGGAGCAGAAACACAGACACTTATTGACCAGGTGAACCCAAGGCTTAGTAAACGAGTCATATTTAATTTTCGTCGAACACGGAGATACGAAGACCAAAGTGCTTAAATCCATGACATAGCTGAAGGATGGAAAATTAACGTGACAGTTCTTATCTTCAAGTGATTTTCGAGAAAAAGCAAACCGAGTCTCTTTAGCTTATCACAATTCCACACAACGTTATTTTTCGCACGGTCATGTCAATCGGACAACTTAACCCTTCAAGAGAGCAAAAGCCAACTGAGTTTCCCCAACTTTCTCATTCCTAGTCATCATCAACATCATCATACACGTTAGCTAGAGATGGGGAACACCTCAGCTACTGTGCCGCAATACACGGAAAAAAAATATGCAGCGGGTGGAAGCCACCTGAGCTACCGGTAACGGATGGGCATCGTTCCGGTAAGCTACCAGCCGGCTGCTGTGCACCCAAAAAATTATTATGCAAAATTATATGAGGCTAAGTAATGAGATCGTGGTTGGAGGGGGAGGCTAAGAGGGATGGGGTGGGACAAAGAAACTCACAGCACGAACGCCACTGAAGTCGGCTCCTAGCCATATCAGCAAGTGTGTCCAACCAAACGTGTTCATCGTCTTTCGGACCCCAACCAGGGAGCCGAGACGTTTCAACCGAGGCCAGCTCAGATGTGAGGGCCCTCATTCCTCTCGACCAAGTTATCGCTTGGCCACCCCTCCTCTTCTTCCATCCACACCCCCGGCGCGCAAACAACGCATGTCGCGGGAGTCGGTGGGCTGGCATGCGTAACACTTGCTCGAGCCATCGGAGCCTGATGCGTGAAATAACGGTGCTGGGCGGTTCATTTCCTTTTCCTGTGCCGTAAACAAGGCGTCGAACACGCTCGTTGCTCACGCGGTGTTCCCACCAGATGTGAGCTAAATTACGAAGGCACCGGTGGTCGAACGTTACCTCATTCCTAGTAGTAACTTACATTTGTAAGTTACATTCCTAGTAGTAGCTTACATTTCGTTTAAATATGCCGATTTTGAAGTACCACCCCCAAATCCGTCCTGAACGTCAATCTAAGCCAACCTCGCCTACATTCGACATTTGAGTGCTTCGGCGTTCATGTTGCTTGACCAAACCTCGGTATGTGAGATTCCGAAGAAAAAGAGAAGAAAAGCGGTACAATTGAATTTAACCTATCCTTATTGAGATGCTGTTCCTGGTGGTGCTCATGTAACATGTAATCGCTAAGTGGGGTGACCCCAAAGCCCCAGTCCAGTCAGACAATACACACCGATCAAACTAATCCAATGCTTATTAGTCAAAGTCGATGGATGGCCACCTGAGTGCTTCGTCCAATGGGGCACAGTGGGACAGCTAGTTTTTGAAAAGTAAACATAAAAAGCGGATTTGTTTCGAGCGCACCACTAGTGGAGCGACAACTGCAGACAGATTATAATATGGGTAAAACTCTGGTGCAGAAAGCATGCATCCGTTTAGGCTAACGAATAATCTGAGTGAGGGAAAAAAGAAAGGCATCAGCAGTACGCAGGTACGGGGTACCGAAGCTTCGATACCATGTGACCACCATCTGCAGTCGCGTGAAGGCTGGGTAGACCGCTACGTCGCCTGCACGTACGCAGGATTCAGCACTTATCGGTGCTTATCAGATGGAGCAACGTAAGCTTCTAGTCGTCCACACAAGTCCTGACAGTATATATAAGGAGCAATTACGTCATCGTTGATATTTTCTACCAACATCACCTAATTGTTAGCATCATAAGTGATTTCGCTGAAATATACAGAGGACGTGGTACTGGGTGCCAAGAAGTTACCCGTAGCCTTTTAACAGAAGCTATGGACCAACCCACATAGAACCGCATACTGACATAAGCAATGCGCCGGTACGCAGTATCGATGCTTCGCTGTCATGTAACCATCACCGGTCACGCGAAGACTGAATATGCCGCGAGGTCGGCCGCACCTAAGCGGGCTGAATAGAGACAAACGGCTCTAGTCATAAAATAAATCAGTCCAGTAGGAGGTCCATAAAACTTAGCTGCAAACGTGGGGAAGGAAAGCTCTGCGAGAATGTAAAAAGCTTTTGAGAAATGGTATGTGAGTAGTGACGATTAGAAAGCATAAAGTAAGCGTAAGAGAGCCAACGATTCTTCGATCGAGTGCATTGTGGGTAATTAACAATGGCCTGTGGGTATCGAAGTGCAACAAATGCAGTCAGCAAAAGGCACTTCACAATAAAAAAATAATCAAAAATGAAAAAAACATAAGAGGGAACAAAGCTATGGCTTCATTCCGACTTTCGAACCCACTGGCGCTGACACAAGATGAAAACAAAAAGTGGCATATGGTTGATGTCAGAAAAAAATATTTGGAATTTCGCGAGGCAGTCCTAAGCTTCAGCTCTATAATAAAGTTGATTCACTGTGCGTTTTAATCGACACTAGCGTAGTTGGATAGAAATAAGTTCCCGCATCAGAAGAGGGAGACTACATTGAAACCTAAGGACAGACTGTAAAAGGGATCAAAATAAAATGTGATCTTTATCGATTGCGAGAGGCAAAAAGCAGCAGCAAAGGAGAGAATGCAAAAGTGTAAAGTTTATGCTGCGCTACTAGAGACGGTGAAAAAGATTTTAATAAATCTTTTGGCTCATAACGCGAAGAAAGACAAGCGAGAGTGCGATTCAGTCAGTAAAGTTAAGGTTACTCGCCCATGAACCTTCGACGAACGCGGCACTACTAAACTGGTGGTTACTAAATAGATTGAGAACACAAGTTGTAATGTAGCACCAGATGCTAAGAAAGTAACCGAAAATGTGACAACCAGAAGCGGTAAACGGAGTAACATGGAACATACGGTACTCATAACAATGAACAATCCCAAGTGGCAAAATGTTGTGCTTAGCACCTAAGGCCGAACATCAGCGTTCAACATCGACGCAATAAGAATATTTGGGAAAAGACGCTGATTAACTGTTGGGGACATTCGGTAAGTTGGAGTATAGATGGTTGGTGGCATCCGCATACCGACTGTGTACGAGAGAGATAGAGAGGGGAGACTGCCACGAACTTCATCTACAATTACGCTTAAATCCCCAGTACTCATTAGTAATCAAAAATCCGTCCGTATATCCTCTAAGTGCTGTCGTACACAGTCGCTATGCGTCAACTCGTAGATATGGAGTCAAACATTGTCCTCTGCACAGTTCGTAATTGGCATGACAGTGGAGGATGAGCCGCACTATATCGTAGTCAACTGTCAGTCATGCAGGTCCGTCGCCGTCACCCATGACTTTGTGGCACATGCTGCTGCAATTCGGAAGGCGCACGACTGACGAGACCTAGAAGGTCAAAAGGGCCGTCTGGTGCTTGTGCAGACGTGGAGTCTGACTAAATGAGGGGGTGTGTGTGACGAACTACATATACAATATTGACAAGCTAGTTACAAAAGATGTGGCATCAGAACCATTGCAAAAATGGGGGGAAAGGAAATACCACAGAAGAAAGCGATCCTTGTGGGCTTTACACACGCTATTCTAAGTTAATTATTGTGTTTTGGATTTTTATGTTACATTGGGCGTTAACTAATACAGGACGCAGTTGAACAGCACTATCGCCATTGATGTCTGTTGCGCCACATAGCATCCAACGTTTCCAACCACTGAGAGTCTGAGTCGCGTGGTCTCGATCCTAGAAGGAGGACCGGTTCAAAGAATGCTAAGTTTGAGGTTGCCTTCTTCATGCTACTTCGTCGCATCATTGGATGTCCAACGCGGCATTTTTCCCAACTGTTTCCGTGGACTGCAAATAAGGCTCGAAGGGGAAGACGATAAACTGGCATGCGCAATACGTGGACGATTCAACGCATGCGATGTCGGAGAGCAACGTTTAGGAGATTTGGGATATTGCTCCAAGTACTTGGTCTCATATTTCTGTATTGCCTACGTGATGTTGTCACCACACGCGAGCAAAACTACGCAGATAACGATTATCAAAAACTGACAATCTCTTCATGTCTTCCGAGCGCGTAGACCAGGTCTCACAGCTGTACAAGACCGCGCGGATAGAGGCAATGTACATCCTGCCACTCAAGTTGTGACTGAGATCGCGACGACGTCAAAGGTGTCCCAGTTTGATGAATGCAAGGGTCTTTGCGGTCCGTTGTGAGCCCTCACCTTCAACACCGGTGCAAGTCGTGATGCAACTTCCTAGATATGTGAAGCAGGGAACTTGTTCCAGGACGTCACCAGGCAGAGGCACCGGCTAATCCTGGAATAGTGATTTGCACTTAACTGGAGTGAAATACAGGCCTGCATCGCTGTGGCTCAAAGCACTCTGGATAGCTCGTGGATTACCTCCAAACAAAGCGTTATCATCGACGTAGTCCAAGTCCGAAAAGCTATCATCTGGGAGAAGCTCAATACCGCAGTTTTGGACGCCTTCCAATTCTCCATATCTATAAGGGCAAAATTAGCGAAAGCGGCTGGTGAAAGCAAACGGAGAGAAAAGCCTGCTGTAAGTTCTGACTTTGATAGACGTGCGGCTGTTGAGTTCATTCAGGATAGTTACAAATTTGTCAAACACACCATTCATTGGTAGATAGTTACACAACGCAGATCTATTTACTGAACTAAACGCCGCTCGGATGTCCAAGAACAGTATGATTATTGACCGTCGGTCGATGTGACGGAATTCGAGAAGCTTACGGAGTGCAAAGATTTGGTGGATGCAACCTCGGTCTGGACGAAATCGGCATGTTCCTCTCGTGAAACGTGCTCTCTAGGCGCTAAAAGATCGCGGTAACCTGGAGTTGTCATAGTTGGACAAAAACGGGGAATGGATACGAAGTTGGAATGCCAATTTGCCTTGTCAGAACGAACTCAGGTAACACATAAATTAGACCAAAATATTGGACGTCATAACGAGACTGCACCTTAACGTGGTGCGACGGTTTGCGTACTTCTTTGACCCATTGAACTAAACTGGGTGGTGCCCCTGGGCCCCTATAGAGCTACTCCTATTAGGTGGGTCAATGGTTAGAGGCTAGACAAACTCAGTCTCCTGGTCCTCCAGGTTGGGGGTTTCAAATAGGATGACATCCATTTCTGTAAAACTAAATCATTGATATGACCCCGTTGCCTTGCGGACAGGCTTTTGGACCAAACGCTTTGGATGAGAACCCTAATCGTCCTCCTGTCTAGATCTGGGCGTCTTTGCAGCATCCCAGCCCACATACAACCATGACAATTTCTCCAAACTATAACTACATTCTGCAACCGCCGTCGCGCAACTCATCAAGGGTAATCTTATCTGCTGCATACAGCAGGGCGGATAAGCGCAAAGGTGCTACTGCTGGTATCCCCCTCCTTTCTTTTCCACGTGTTTCACTTACTCCCCTCAAAACCCTGTTACTAACCATCCTTCTATAATTCCCAGCTTAAATGATAGCAGCCGTGATGCCACTGGAGTAGAACCATTTGCAACTACCTACTCGAACCACCCACTAGATGCTTATCGGCAGAAATCCCTAATAAGGTCACGCTGTCCCGTTTCCCTGGCGGCGTTCAAGATTCGCAATCTAAGTAAATAGGTCAACAGGCTACACTTGCACGCAGGTTGGATACACTGAATACTGACGGGTATACGTATCCGAAACTAGGATCAATGACCTTCATGGAGTTGCTGAATTAACTGCGCCTGGCTTATAATCTCGCTGGTGGTTGCACGCATTCGGAGACATGATGCGGCAGTCCCTGATCAAACTGGGGTACGCATCGTACTCAGCTCCAAGGCTGAATCATCGCTGGTTGATTGGATTCCGTAAAGCGATTGGTG
>OX104067.1:114745535-114791470 GCA_944474145.2 Dicrocoelium dendriticum | reverse complement strand
AGCTATTTCGTGTTCCGCCTTTCTATTTTATAATCGTAAATGCCTGAGGAGATTTGTCGAAAAGGGTACTCTTCGCGAAATTGTGTTCTTGGATTCCCTAATTTTCTCGTGTTTCTCTATGAGGCTGCTTCCACTCACTAACGCTAATGAGAACCCTAACCAGCAGGAACAGGGCTCTTTCATAGGATAAGAACATGTTTCTTTAGAGTGATGCGTAACTGTAAGCGTGCGACCAGACAAAGTTGATGCGGACCGGGCAACTAAAGAACCAGCTAAATGCACACAAAGAAAGTAACATGACTATCTTCAGAGCGGAATTGTGATCCGCACCGAGTAACAACCACAGTTGACAGAAAATGGGCTGGCGAAATGACACGTTGGAACAAGCACCAGTGAAGGAGCACAACAAAACGAAAGCTTGCAGTCATGAACGTTTGCGTAAACATAATAAAAGCTTCAGCGGTACGCCCGTACGCAGTACCGACGCTTCGTTACCGCGCAACCACCGCCAGTTGTACACGGGCTAAGGATACTGCGAGAGTCGCCCGGTCCCTACGCAGGCTTGTGATCCTTAAGGCTACGAACACTTTACATAAACATGCCTGAACGGTTATTGCTCCTGTGACATCTTTTGCTGATGGTTGATAAGAATGTTGATAGGCAACTGACTGGTGTGACCTAAATAGGATGCACCAATGAGCAGCTCGAAACTCAATGCCACCATGTGACAACAGCGCACACACACAGATTCGGCAAATGTCTACTGGGGATCTATTCTGTCCAACATGAATTGTGTGTAATCGTTCAGATTGTGCAAAGCAACCAAAATGAAGCTCCAAAAGCTGACAGTCAGTACATCGGACTATTGCGAAGAATCAGTCTTCTCTGTCCAACGCTTGTATTCGTCCTCACGTGGAACACGCAATTCAATCCTTACTCTGATAACCCCCTTAAACACACGATTTCGTTGCTTTGGAGTCCACTGTGCTTGGTGCTACCGAATGCGTTTTTGGGATGCATCATTTTCCACGCGTGCATCCGTCTAAATCCGGATAGCATCATCGATTACGGGGCGTACTGCTAACATCATATACGACTTTTATAATGTAAACAGTGCTGTGTCCCAGTAAGCACACTAGGCCTATCCGCAAAGCCGCCCCGGCAGCGGTATCTTGCAAACACGAATTGTATCCATAACATAGGCACCACGTTCTTAAATCCGTTTGCTCTAACTAATGACTCGACTCTTTAACAGCGTAGTATGGATTGGTGATCGGTTGACAAACGTTGATTCTAACCAGTTGCAAGCTGGATGTGCGTACGCACGTAAGAACGCATAACTTGCGAACGCAAAAAACTGCGAATCACGCCGCCCAGACGTGCTTTCGCTGCTGTTTTCAGGATTCTTTTTCAAATATCTTGGTGCATTGGATTTCTAGCAAATTTTCTAAACGGTTGGTTTCTATCGTTTAACTGCTTTTTGAACAATTTTACAAGTCTGTAGACATGAGCTTAGTATATTCATACCGCACTCCGACCCTGGTACTCCACTTTCTCTCTTATTTCGTCGCACTTATTCCTTCCCAGCTGCGCAACCCATTAAGGCCTTACTCATTTCTCTCTTGCCTACGTTTGATATATCGACAACATTTCTCTCCTACTCTATCGATGACTTCTAAAACACTAACCGCTAAGAAGAAAGGTTCAGCCACTAACTTAGTTACCAAACCGGTGAACTTTAAGGGGCTCTAGTAAAGTTGTGGAGGTAGATCAACTTGCTTCCTCTTCCCTAATATCGCCACCCTCCAGGATGAACAACTCAGCCACAAGTGCGCTGCTACCAAATAACAAAGTTTTAGAGGTTTCTAAAAAGCTGTAAAAGTATGTGAACCTAAGGGAACTTAAGATTTACAAAGATCGTTTAGCTTCTACTACTAACCGTCCCACAGAAATATACCACAGAGTCGTTCGGATTGAAAAGGACGTCAAATCCGATAATGAAAAGCTCTCGGCAATGGACGACTTCTGTAACCTGCTGCGTCCTTTCTTCTACTTGTGTAGTATGCCTAATAAACCCAAACTAGAGCATTTGCATTAGGCTTCATACTTCATCTCTGCAGTTGCATCAGAAGCTTGTGAACGTACACGCCGTCAGAAAAATGTAGTCAACTTCAATGTGTCTGATAAAATCAAAAGTCGTGCTTGAAGCCAGCAATTTACGGTCCATACGTTGTACATCCATCCGATTAAATAAGAACTCACCTAAGTATTGCTGCCCGGTCGTGTTCAAACTCTCTGACGAATCAAATACCGAAAAGCTCGTTCGCTCTCAAAATTTTATAGCCGCAAGACCCGGTTTTGAAAGGATAATTCTTAAACACCATGAGACCACTCCAGCGGGAAGTGATTCGAAGTAGACGATCTCTGGTAGGCCCTAAATATGCACCGGCATTTAAGCCTAGATGCCGAAGTGGACCTTGACAATAGCCACTTCAATGTACCACCCAACATGGGTGTTGCACCTATAAAATCGGTACCATCTAGTCCGTCCAAAACAGGTTCCCCAGAAATAGGCCGTATGTTTGACACTGACCCAGTTCATCCTTTGAGTGAAATTTCTCCTTCTAGTCCTCGGAATCATATTAAATTTGTCCCCACTAACAGTGGCAGTTAAGGCTCCACGAAGTTTGCCCAGTCACTGGGTGAACAGTATAGAGACAATGAGCCTGTGGATACCATACCTATAAACACTAAAATCACTGTCATGTATAAATTAGTGCAAAATAGGCCACAAGCGCTACAATGCAACACGCCGCTTGCTACCCAGATAAGTAGTAAAACTAACGACCAACCACGCAGTAATCCCTACATGTCCAAGTCTGCGGCAAAGGTTATTGGCCCGGAACAAAAATCTCATGGGATTCGTGCAAAAATGGCTATATTCATAGTTATCAAAGAAAAGAGTCTTCAACAAATTTCCGAAAGACGCCAGACGCAAGTCAAATGGCATTTCTACCCAACTCATTTAAAAATTGTTCGACCGCTTCTCCCAAGATCAGGACTATCCCAAATCGTAAAGGGGTTCGTGATCCCCCAGCTCATTGTGCAAGCATTCCTTCTTCCATTCTTCATAGGCACAGATGCTTATCTTCGCCATGATGGTAACTACAGGAGCAACATTGGACCCTATCATGGAATCTCTCACAACCCGTACCACACTTTGAGTATCTACTCAATCATATAGTCGACCATCGTAATATCTTTCTACCTTTGGAGAACCACTACAAACATTCGGCTGACATGCGATTGCCTTTTTGGGGAACCCGGTGCCCTTCTTACCTCTTCTCCTCCCGACGCATATCAACCATCTATTAGGGATGCAGAATGCACCCCATGGTTCTTCAAAACCTGTGCACTTCCACAAACCTCCTCACTCATGTATAATAAGCCCAGTTCCCACTTTTGCCATGTATCAACAGACTATGCTTCATCATCCGTGGCCTGCACCACGGTCTCTGTAAATCGCACCCCATACAGTGGGTTAAGATCCCATAGGTCCTTTGATACAGGTAACAATGAATACAGCCAAACTGAGCGTGACCTTGCTTCTCAACAATCTTCAGCAAATAGTCTTAGATAATTCTATCCCCAGCAGCCTGATGTTAGAGCAGCAATCCTTCTATCCCGAAATGATGTAGTTAACCTTTTTCTGACAAATGCTCGATCGCTGGCGAACAAGCTGCATCAACTACGACCCTTATTATTCCTTCTCTGGACCACATGTTGTACTTGTAACGGAAACATGGTTTGTCTCGCAGTGCACAGAGGTACTTGTTCCTGGCTTCAGGACTTCTGCCAGAGGCCGCCTTAATGGTCGAGCTGGCGGTTGCGTTGTGTACGTTAATGACGTTTTAGAAGCGAGTAGATTGGTGGCTCCTTCGTCAGGCTGCTTCGAAATCTCGGTCTGGATACAGGTTAAGATTAAACGCCAGCGTCTTCTTGGTTGTATTTACATGCCGCCCACCGTTACCAAGTCCAAATTAAACTAATTGACTGAATTGTTCGGATGGACATCTGAGATGCCGTTCTTTCAAAAAATTATGAGTGACAACCTCAACATGCTCGATGTTTCGTGACAGGAACGAACGGCACCTGCTAAATATCGGAATTTTCTTTCGTCAGTAGTCACCCGTGGATGGACACAGCAAGTATGCGCTTCTACTAGAGATAGTAAGATTTGAGACTTGTATTTCACCTTTGGTATATGCAATGCACAAACACAGACTTAGTAATCTCCCGAGGAGCGATCATAATGTTATCCAACTAACCTTCAAGGTTGTCCAAATAACGGCAACGCATCCTCACTATGCGAACCAATATCGACCATATCGCAAATTGGACTGGAACAGTTTCTGACTATTAAATCCTTTGACTGAGATTGGTTTTTCATTATAGACTGTCAAGATATCGCCGCTGATGAGTTCTATCAACATCTGACCTATTGCATTGATCTGCTTGTACCACCACAATATAGAAAGCAGCCATTGCCTTGTCCTCAAAACCCCATTCCTAAAGCTGTTGCGGTGCGTCTAAAACGCTTGTGGTTTAGGTTTAAGAAAACGAATGATATTTGTGCGATCATACAAATTGATAAATTTCTCAAGGACTTTCAAGACCGACATGAAAGAAAGCTTATGTCACAAGAGGCTAGCAGCTCCTAACTGCAAACACATGTTACATCGCATAACAAGAGTCAGATACGAAGCATCAGAACAAGGGTCAGCGAACAAGCTCGTTTTCGGTGGATCTCATCAGGCTGGTACATCACAACTAATAAGAGTAAAATGAGTTAAAACATCAGACGGGAGGAAAACTCAAAGGGTAAAATCAAAGGTTACGTGCTTGGTTCACAAACGATCAATGGCATGTCAGCTGTATGTTTCTCAGCAGGGGTTACTGTAATAGGAGGCCAGGGAAGAGAGAGAATTTGAACGAATTGTTTTGTGCACATAGGTCTGGGTTCTGGAGGCGGATGGCGATCGCTTCGGCTATTGCTAATAGGCGACATCTTACCGTTCGTTTGAAGCATCCAGATACGCGGTAAATTGGCTGAAAACTTTGGAGCATATCGATCCGGTGGTTAAAATCAACTAGACGTGTTAACACGGCGCTTGTCAATGTTTTAGTTCCACCTGTAGATAGCCACCTCGAGCAATGCTCACGGATTCTCTCAGACAGTTTCCTGGTTGTTCTTCCGATATAACTTGCTCGACATAAACAAGTAAATGAGTATACACAGAAAGAAGTACTTGACCGAGGAAGTCTGTCCTTGAGATGAAGCCTTACGATTGGTGTTGTAGTAAATCTTAGTCGTAGGCTTGCCGCGTAGTACGTACGGTTTATGGCGTCTGATAGCCTTCTAGACGTTGCCTGCGCTATTCCATTCCCTTTGAACGGCAACGACAGATAAACCAATTTCTTTTCAACCGAATCGGTTTTAGCCCTCGATTCTCGGCACTCCATATTTCTCCGAACAAACTTTTCGGGATAGCCGTTTCTCTCAAAAAGGCCAGCTAAGAAATTCAGCTCGTCCGAGTGTGTCCTCACTACATATCCTTCTTGCCCTTTCGCTTAAACACCTAATCAAGTTGCGCTTCTGACTTAGTGGGACAAAGCTGGCAAAATGTATGCATTGTCCATTCCACGTGGCTTTTCTGTACACCCTGGGTTGGATCGACCCATCTGATCTTCTGCTAATTTGGACGTCTAGGAAAGACATCGCACCACGACGTTCTGATTCCAAGGCAAACTTAGCGTTGTCGTGCGCTGAAATAAAAAGGGATAAAATTTGCTCTGTGCAGCATTGACTGTCTGTTACACAAAATATATCATCCACATATCGGCCATAATAAGGTAATACGCTAATGACTCTGCTGAGGTAGTTTTTTCTAGTTCGCTCATGAATACATCTGCCAGCAGCGGTCCTATCGGTGATCCCATTGCTACTCCGTCTTTTTGTCTGTATATTACCCCATTAAACTGAAATTGTATGTTACTAGTACACAGCATGAGTACCTGTTTCAACCGATTGTTCGACAGGCCGACGTTCAACTGATGTGCTCGAATGGTGTCGCACAAATAGTTTATTGTTTCTACCAAAGGAACATTCGTGAAGATCGACACAACGTCTAACGAAAACATCTTTCTTCCGGTTAGGTTAAGATGTTTTATACTGTCTAAAGGGCTGAATGTATCACGTAGACTAGACATGGATAAAACTTTTCTCACTGGCTCTAAAAGCTTGGCTAACCACTTGGCTGTTGAGTGCTTTGCGCGCAGGCATACGATTGCATTGGTGGGCAATCACACGCGAGGTGGTCGTTGTGCTTCGGAGGTTTGCTTGAGGGACTCCGCCCGGAGCCTCTGACTCAATAGCCTAACCCACAAGGCAGTGGGGAGCAGATCCAGCTCGGGAATGTGATTGCAGAGACAGATTGGGATCTGCTTGACGGCCGTCACACGCAGCCTTTGAGGTAATGAAACGATTCATATATGTTTTGCGACCGTAGTGGGATACGCACCTGCGACCACGGCCAGACGCAGGTGGGTTTTGGCGGGTTTGCACCAATTTGACCAGGGGCTGCCTGGCTTGATGCGGGCAGTAGCAAACTATTGAACACCCGGAGGTGTCATCCCACCGTCAGAGATAATGCGTGGTGCACGTGCTCTACGCCAATCGATCTGTGAGCTTATAACCCTTATACACCTTGTTTCCTTCGCTAGGTTTTACTGAAAGAGGGTCATCAACCACTTCCTAACCTCCGAAGACGATGGACCATGATACTGGCACGGCGCCCACACCTGACAGGAGAACGACTCGGGTCCTCAGCCAAAGCCTTCGATTGACTACACCCGAAAGGCAGCGGGTCTAGCACATGGTCAGTTCACTGACTAAAGTGGATTGGTGTCCTGGATCTTAGCAGAGAGAAGGGCGTAACCCAACTCCCACCCAGCGGTCGCCAGGAGGTGTCCAGGACATGGGCCAATGGGACAACAGTAGCAGCAATGGGTAGACCGTCGGTCAGGATCTAGTCACCACCAGCCTCAGCGCACCATAAGCTCTTCCGCCAGCGTTGTCACCATACTGACGATGATACCAACATACATCGATGGCTGAATTAGGGCTTGAGGTACGGTTGCTGGGTGAATAAAGGCTACGTTTGCGCGGAGATCTGCTCCTGTATGGCAGAGATTTAGGTTCGTACGAACTACGACGGATGGCAGTTAGCTCTTGGGCCGAACTCGCTCTTGTCACTTCATGGCTCGGTGTTTGCATCGCCGCTAGCTGACGACGAAGTGTAGCAATCTCATCGTCACTAAGGTCGTGTTGGTTAGAAGCATTTCCAGATACCCTATGGCCGCTTGAGAAAGTAGCAAAGAGGCTACTGTAAGATCTCGATTGTTGGGGATACCATTCGAATTCAGTACCTTCTGCTGCTGTGGCTAATTCTCTCAGCGTTTTTTGTGGGTATATTGAGCGTCATACTCAAAGGATCTGGACGGCAGGAAAGCCATAACTGTTTCAGAACTGATTCGGACATGTATGAATGACCGGCTATTTGTTGAACCCCTCGATGACGATGGCTTTCGGTCGCCATGCAAGCGATAATGAATAGGCTGACTCGTCAAGCCGCGTGTTTCGGCACAAAGTGCGAGATGCTGGTGCAGAAATGGGTCGATACGCCATCGGTTCTAGCTATCAGTGCACAGCAGATGGAAATGGTGAATCGGTTAATCCACATTGGTAGCTGTCGCTTCTGGCAGTCACAACACAGAGAAAGTTGCTTTCATCACCAATAATACACGTTACCTGAAGGTAATAAACATACTACAGTTAATGTGCCACAATACAAAAATAATAATATAGGTGAAAAAGGGGACACAAAACATTATTAAAACGAAATAAAATCAAAACGTAATATGATGCAGTCATAGTAAGCATCACGTGTGAGAACGTGGTTGGAGAGGAGAGATAAGCGGAGTGTCGAGGAACAACGAAACTCACCACACTAATGCCATTGAGGTCAGCTCGTCGACATATATGATAGTGCATCCAACCAAACGAGTTCATGGTCCTTTGGAGCCCAGTCAGGCGGTCTGGAAACATCAACCGGCGTGAAGTTCGAAGTGACGGTCTTCATACCTCTTGACCAGGTTACCGCTTGGCCTCCCCCCTTCTTTTCTTCCATCCACACTTCCGGCGCGAATACAACGCATTTTGCAGGAGTCAGTATGCTGGCATGCGCAACATGTGGCCCAGGCACCGAAGCCTTGTGCGTGACATAATGGTGCTGAGCGGTCCATTCGCTCTTTCTGCGCCAAATACGCAACGCCGAGCACGCTCATTGCTCAGGTGGTGTTCCTACTAGACATGAGCTAGGCTGCGAAGGCAGTGTTTGTGGAATAGGACAAGCCTCTTTAGGTCGGTCGACAGGGAGTTACTTTGCGTATCAGCAAAGCTCGTGCTGCTTTTCAGGGATAAAGCCATCTAGGAAGAAGGTGGAATATTAGCCAATCAAACAAAAGTAGGGTGCACATTGCTGCCATTAGCCGTGTCTTACTGTATGGCCAGTTCCCACAGAAGACATTAGGCCAGTGGCTGTCTTTAATCAGCAGTTCCCCCTGAGTATTGCTTACATCTGGTGAGCAAATGCCTACCGATTCATATTTAGAAACCCTCTCGTTCCCCATTGAACTGCCCATCAAAATAGAGCCGCTTACGTTAGTCATGTTCTCCATACACCAGTTGATCCCCCTCCTCAATGCGCATCATATGCTGTCGCGCGACCTAGTTGGGCGGAAGCGAGAAGTGGTCAGCAGATGATGTGTCATAAAGTGACGAGAAAGTTGACCAGATCGGTACATGCTATCTCCGTGGATGGATCACAATGGTAGATAGAGACCCTAACTGACACGAGCAACCGTTGAGTTAATGAAAATCTCATGCTCGATTTCTTGCGGTTAGCTGTTACCAGTCAAACAGGATTAAATTTTAACAAATTTTGTAAAATTTCGCTCGCTTTATGTTTGCATTCTCTATTATTTCCCTTATTATCGTCAATTATTAATATTCCGGCAAACTGAATCGTTGCAGCTGGATTCACTGCACTTCAATATGCTGATCATGGCTGCTTGACAAAATTGAACTGCGCATTGGGTGTATCAAGGATTATCAACGCCAACTGTTCAGTGCAGATGCGATGAATGCGAGACTAGGGAAACATCTGTTCGCCTTACTGATTCTGTTTCGATCGTTACAGACTGTGTTGGAGATAAAATGCAGGTGTTTGGAAGAGCCACATTGGAAAACGGATAGCAGTTTATTTTTGACAGTAACTATATTTAGATTGTCCTGCACACTAGCTAAGAAAGTTCCATTAAATTACAAAGAGTTTTCTCTACAAAAAGGAAAAGTGATATGCAGACACTGACGAAAATGTTCAGGTTTCAAATTGCTACTTATTCAGTCTATCGGCACTGCACTTGGTCTTCTCTTAAACAAGGATTCCAGTGCATCTTCCAGACGGGAGTACTTAAACTGAAAGCCAGAGTCTAGCAATTTTTTCGGGATGACACGTTGTCCTTCCAGCAAAAGTGTGGCCCGATCACCTCCGAGCATCAAACGACCGACAAACGCAGGAGTTGTGAGAGGACCGTACGGTAGTTTCGGGGCATCGATTGCCTCGCTAAATGCCTTGGACAAAGCAAACTGCCTGCAAGGATATGGAGCCGTGAGATTGATGGGACCACTGGGAATAGGATGTTCGCGAGTCAGTAACATGTTCATAACCCGGATGAGATCCTCCAGGTGTACCCAAGAGATCCACTGTTGACCAGAGCCGACAGGGCCACCGAGACCGAAGCGATGAGATGGATAGAGAGCCTTCACAAAGCCTGAATCTTTCGCCAATACCACACCTGAACAAACGAAAAAGAATCGACCGAAATGAGAGGTCTGGAATACGTGGACCTATGGAAAAGGAATATGAACGTGCGATAGTAGTACCGTTAAAAAACCGTGGATATTCACAAAAGC
Organism: Dicrocoelium dendriticum; assembly: GCA_944474145.2. Classification (NCBI taxonomy): domain Eukaryota; kingdom Metazoa; phylum Platyhelminthes; class Trematoda; order Plagiorchiida; family Dicrocoeliidae; genus Dicrocoelium; species Dicrocoelium dendriticum. The sequence continues at coordinate 114,781,374 of OX104067.1, read as the reverse complement.
ACATCACACACAACCCCATCTCACCTATAATCTTGTAACAGAAATGATGGTAAACAGCTTTCGTTAACAACCTGGACACTGTCAATTCGAGGAAATCCCCGACCAGAATCAATGTGTATCTACACCATTTCCCAAACCATAAGGCATTCAACTTCAGCCATAAGAAGTTCGACTTCACCTGATATTCTTACAAGTTCTCCCGTCCACGCGTCAGTGGTTGCTTTTGGGCTCGCTGTCGCGTAGCCGTTTCATTGATTATGCACTGTCAGCCAATAAGAGGTCGGATTTAGATAGAGAGGGAAATCTAATCATGGAGGGGGCACGAATGGGTGCCGACCGCAAATGCTCGAGAGCAATTCATCCCCAGGGCGATGACGGATGGCAAGACGCGGGTGAGGCTAGTGAAGCGTTGGGTTAGCAGATGCGTAGTAGGATGAAGTTGAGACAATGTAGGACAAGAAGTTGGAACCTGCAACACGTTATCCCTTTAACAAATCCTGTTGGCGAAAAGAGCTGTTAATTGTTTCACATTCCATCACAGCCGGTACCCGGTGTTATTACACCTAAAGTTACCAGGTGCTTGCAGTGACGTAGCAACTATTCTTGCCACCCGGGGCGGATGTAAAATTGCCACCACATCTGGCGGTTTTAAATCCGTAAACCCTCATAACTTCCGACAGCTCTTAAAGACTTTTTTTCATCTAACAACAAGCAAAGATCCAATTAGACAGTGCTACCATAAATTCAGGAATTATTATTGTTACAGTACTCGTGAACAAGATCTACAGATACACTTTTCGCGCATTGATAATACTCTCCATAGTCACGTTCGCTCTCTATGTTGTGAACTACGACTCCGTGAGCCTTGTCTGCTTCAATGACGATTGAAGGTAGTTCGTTATGAGCTTACTTTTAGAGAATGCGTTCTCATAGCTGGTTATGCTAATAGTTCTCGTAGGAAATATGTGCAGCAAATTCCCCAAGTGATAGTTCGGTATGAGACTCAAAAGCTCAGAAGGTCCATTAATTTTGTCTTTTAATGAAGCTTTCACAAAATACCGCAATCTTTTTCCCGCAAAGATTCCGTTTTTCTATATCTTCGTTGAATTTACTAAGCGGACAAACATACTTATTATCAAGCAGATGTAACGGTGTAGGAGAATCATATTTGTTCGCAAGATCATGAATTTTCTAAAAGCTATGGCGTTTCACTAATCAAAACGTCTATGAAAGAGAGCAATTCCCCTTTCAAGCCTGCATAAAATTCTAGCGATATATGCAACAATGATTCGCCGTCGATTCGTTTCTTTTGGGCGATTCGACACTTATGTTTACCCCTTAATTAGCGTAGTATTTTTCGTATTCATCCGTTGCAATGTGAACCATGTTCCCCTCTATTCTGAAGAAGGCAACACTTAACGCTGTAAGATTTCCACAATTTTGCAGATCTAACCCATTACTTTAGACATACCTGTGCATTCTTGAATTCTATGTGAGCAGATCCCTGAATGCTAAGGTACAAGATAACGGGAAACGACTGTACCGAGATGAGAATTAGATGCAGCTGATCTTTTGATTGCATTTCCTCTTTATTCTGTGATGTGTCAGTGAAGTGACGAGTTCCGAGTATTTCTTCACAACCATTATTACAGCACCTTCTCGACTACTCCACATATATTTTACAGTCATCCGATACACCGATGACTTGAGCCAAGGCATTCAAGTAACATTTAGATGAACAAAGAATGATAATAGCCGGTCCATCGTACAAACAATGTAACAGAATTAACCGTCGCGGAAGCTACATAAACACAGAATGGTTTGTGCATGACACGGATGTAGACTTTGAGCTAAATTTCGCAGATACGTCTCTGGACATCCATACGTTAGCGCACCAGAACAGTAGCGTTGTCAAATGCTTGGCAACCACAATCACCCATGTGAATTTCATCCTTCTCCGATTTTCGCTAAACCAGTGCAGAAACTTCCTCTGCTCTTTTGCTGTTGGTCTCAATGAAGCTGAGAAACCATTCCTCTCCCCTCACTCCATTTTCACTCATCTGATTTTTCTGAAACACGTCGAGCGTGCTATTGAACAGCTGGGAAACATAATTGCTTTCACTGACCTGAGCTAAGATTTGCTCTCCCAGCTGATGGTACCGAATTGCGCACCAATCTAGTTTGAAGGTGATTCGACAAAAGAGGTGTTGATTTTCCTTCACAGTTGAACAGCCACCAATGTTTACGAAGAACAGCCTCACACTTGGTCGAGGAATACACAAATGCTGAAAAATTCAGTCTATTTTTGGCCTCCTTTGTCTTGTTGGATGTCTTCTCGGTGAACACACAGTGGCATACTTTGTTTGGTGAGAACCCTGACGATATCAACTATTTCAGCGAAATTTCACGCCACTGATTTTCTACAACAACTTGCTGCATGTGGTCAAATTCCCCTCCTTCAACTTGTCGGATTGTTAACACTTTGCGGTGGAGGAATGAGCACGCGATTTGCTAGATTCGTGTTCACATGCTTTTGGATTTCGCGTTCACCAGTCGAAAAACTGGACTATCTTGTTGAAGACATCCTGCTGCGGAAATCACACAGGGCCTCTGTTGAAGTAGGATGCAGTATGGGTGTCGTAATTTTTGCTCACCGTTTCGCAAATCCAAAAATCACCAGTTATTTGTTAGATCCTTAGCCTCAGATTTGCATTCGTTCCAGGGAGCACCAAATAGCAAATTCCTGATAGATATGCTGGAAGAGTTTAGATCCGAGTCGGACAAGCACAGTAAGTAGTTCATGAACAATCTTAACAACCCACTGACGAGCATCCATCTAATCGGTTGATTTGATTGTGATCGTACAAAAATGTGGTTGCATTTCCAATCCTTTCACTTTAGCGTACCTCTTCTGCATCAACATTAAAAAAATTTCCCGCTGCATGCCTACTGTCAATATCGTTTTCTGTAGTCCGGATATCAATGTTCGCAGTACTAATTCCTTATTCGGCAATAAGATGATTATCATCCTTCGCTTTTACCACTTCAGTCATGAAAGTAATTTTGGTGAATTTACACTTGGTATTAAACAACCATCCGTACTAAAATTGCCTCTCGAGGCGGACGGTCCCCTCCGCTCCGCCACCTATACAACTCCTCTGGGGGATTGTCCGAGTAAGTATTTGCATGCGAGGGGCACATTGCGCGCGCGGGCAAACAGGCGAAAAACGAGTGGCGCAATGAGTCAGTACGTCACCATTTGGTACGGCCAAACGGATAACTCGTATGTAAACAGGAGCAGTAGGCGAAGTCACTGATCCGACGACCGCAGCGTACGAAGCTTCCTGGTATTAAGAAATAGCGATTGGCTATGTACCAACCTGCGCACTAAAGCTTTAATGCGGCTACTAAGGCGACAGTCTCAGTGCATGTTCCACGGAAAGCGCCGGTTGTTTTTCAAGCAACGGTGATACAATAAGCGAGTGAAATCAAAGCGAAAATGTGCTTCATACATCCATGAAGGGTGAACATACAGCTCCAATGACTTCCCACCGCAAACAAGTTAGTGCTTAACAGGTCCCGTACTTGGTGAGGGTGTGAACCGCAATTACGCCTTACCCATGCCACGATGAACTGTTGATCTACTATCCTGTCCGCGCAATACGACGGCCAGCTGTCTTCTCTGCGCGAGTTTTTGAGCGCTCGCAGAGGCGCAAAGTGAATGTGACCATAAACGGCTAAGAAGGAGCAAATATGCTGTTAAACAACCTTTCACATCTTCAATCACTCTGCTCATTGCCCATAAGCTATCAAATTTTTGTGGAATCCTAATTTCGTTACGCGCGGGAACGTTGGAGCAGCCAAAGTGACCGATTTGCTTGCCCCCGACCGTCGGAGTTGAACGCAGGTGGCCTCAAAGTGTTGAAAGTGGTGCTTCAGTGCAAACACATGGCGGAAGAATCACTCGAGAACCGTCGCAAGCGTACTAGCAACCTTCCATCGAAGGATGTCGCCTGAAGAAAATCACACCCTAGTCCATGCAGGCCGAGCGAAGTCACTGAGGCTTATCAAATACAGCAGCAAACCTTTCTTTTGAGTCGCTAAGCTGCGATGCACGACATCCTGTCCCAGAAACAACGACTTCCTTAATGACCACCTTAAACGGAACTTCATCACGTGAGCTTCCTATCAGCCGACGTGCAAAAGCGCAAAGTCAAATATCAGTAATACACCTCAAATACGATTACTGCCCGACCTCACAAAGGTCAACTTAAAATATAACCTCTCACGGGTGCGACATTGGGAACACTATCCTGTTTTTACACAAGGCAAAAGACCTCCCCAGCAAGTTTTCTGAGTTTAATAGTCGGAAAGGCTCGACGCCATGCGATATGAACACGATACGACCTAAAGTGCATGGAAAATGCGATGACGCTTTACGAACACCGTCTTCTCATGCCTTCAGTACGAAACGCACCTTCAGCACTTAGTTCGAAGTGATTGCCCCTCCTCTCTTCGTCTGGATAATGCGACCAATGCTGGAGTACGGTTCACCCGCATACTGTCCTATCACCCGGGTCCATGTGGAAAGGACTGAAGGTGTACGGCATACTGCCTGCTGAACTAATCGCCAATTTACGAGGTGCACCGTGTGAAGACCGGTGTAGGACACCATGGCTTTACACCCTACTATATCGTGGAATTCGGGTTGACTTCACGATGACACACCGGGTACCACATCACGGTGATTACCCCATGTTGATACCGCAGCCGCATATGCGTGCGCAAATCATCACACGATGACACGGACACCAGGACGAAGTACCGGATTTGAAGCGGGTCGTCCATAACCTTTGTTTCGAATGAAGAGTGGGGAATGTGCGCATCAACCTGCCGCAGCACGTAGTCGAGGTCAATTATGTGTCAGTAAACAAGAAATTCCTGGACAAACACTGCCGATATAAAATACGTCGAGCACACTCTAACATAATATATTAGATGCAACTACACAGGTAAATCTATTTTTGCTGCTTCAAACCAGTAATCAGTAATCGAAATCTGGCATCAAGACAAAATGAGGGTTGCAGAGATCGCCTTATCATGCATGTTCATCCTACGATATCATCGACCAAGTAGGGAGCGGCGTCCTTTTGGACCATAGCAGTGATATGCGTTTCCGACTGGTTAGTAACCAGGAACTCAAGCTGTTGACTGCCTTCGGTGCCGCTTGCAAGTCAGACGTCGCGACACATGTTTGGTGGTCATTGTATAACGCCCCATCCATGGGAACTGTAGATATGGGCAACTGTCTACCTGATGCTCAGCAGACGGTTTCAGCACAACTTTACTGTCACGTTCTCCTTGCCGTAAACGTCAACCTGCATGGTGTAGAGGTTCCAGGCACCATCAATTAGACCATTTAAAACCGAACTGTAATAACCAGTCGCTGAACTACCACTTCACAATACCTCACCTACGGGCTTCAGAACAGGAAACATACGGGCCATCCTTGATCTTTTGCTTGCCAGTGTGGAACGTATGATCGACACAATAGCACTGAGTAGCCGGTCGGGACGCAGCGATCTTGCGGTAGTGCTTTTCAAATACGTGGTAAACACTGTTACCTGCCTTCGCTACTGGGGCTTTCTCTGTGGCAACCTTATGAGGTGGGAATGTCTGCTCTCGTATAGTACTAATCTATCATCGTTACGACTTGGGCCATTGAGCCACCCATAGTTCACGTAACGGAAAGGAGATGACGCACGTCACGTCGTGAGCTGACTTGAATGCAGCTTGCCAAGTAAAGTGGCCAATTAACTGGGGAGCAGTTATTCCCACCTGATAAGGTTGCCACAAAGAAAGCCGCAGTCGGCAACCTATGTAACAGTGTCTTCGGTGCAAAAGAAGTTAGTTGCTCTGCGGTAACGGTGTCCATGAAATGGCTATGCGCTGTTGTCCGCGGTCAATTAGGTGTCAAAAAACGCATCGAACTGCACGATGCCAGACGGTGGTGACATGCATGCACGATTTGGTGTTGCTTAAATAAGCCGCGCGTCCAGGTTTGCTCATTTGGTCATGAAGCCATCATTGTGTCCACAAGACATGACCTGAAGGGGCCCGTATGCTCTGCATTCCTTGGAAGTGAAGAACCGAAGACTGCGAGCCTATGAGGTGGGAGACGACTGAAAGCCCGTTGCCAGTTTGCTGAATGTGAATTTGAAAACCTGCCGCGATTGGATAGAACTAGGAAGACAACACGGGGGTACTGGTCGCAAAGCTCTGACAGAAAGTCACGTAAACTCTTTGCTGGAGTGGGTGTCCGGAGAACCAATAATAACACTTGCAACACTGTCTGCGTTTGAAGGCACAGTACGAGGTTGAGGTCAGTACCAGTACCGTCGCGCGCTCCTTAGTCGGTCGGCTAATAACAAGAAAGAAGTTGCACGCCATTGCGGAGTCAGTGAACACACCGGAGAATAAAAGGCGATGGAAATCATTTGTCATGCAGCTGCTGCATTTCCAGAAGGAAGGTCGTCAACCGGTGTGGATTGACGAAACTAATTTCAATCTCTTCTGCGCACGCACCCGGGGCCAATCACCACGCGGGAGACGCGCAAAATCTGGCAAACAATCGCGGCCAAAATGTGCACGTAGTCGGAGCCATGACAAACAACGGGTTGATTGCTTTTTCCGTGTTAGGTGGTAGTTTCCACAAGCAAAGGTGCGCACAGTGGCTGCGACAGATGCTTGATGACAACGGCTCCGATTTTATCGAACGGCGTGTTGATTTGTGACAACACCACGTGCCATGCAGACTTGGAAACCGTTTTCCAAGAAGAACGCTACCGATCCGGGAGGATGTTACGATTAACACTTTACTTCCAGGCGCTGAACCTTATGGAGGAAATCTGGAGTGAAATCAAAAGTTATGTGAAGCAGGTATGCGGAAATGCTCTGAAGGGACCCTGATGGTGCATTCTGCAAAATCAAATGGCTCCTTCGTTTTTTGGAGCAGGTAGTGTGGCAGGCAAGTGGTTGTTTCACACGGCATCACTGCAAGAAAATGGTGCAGCACATAACGGCTAATTACAGACGTGTAATTCACATGTCAAATTTGTAAGCTTTTTCCCTTTGTATAAAATATTCGTTTGTAAATGGAATCAGTCTTCCTCTTACCTCATCGTCAGGTGAGTTAGTGGTGCAACGCATGCTCCGCTCGGTTGGTAAGTAGTGTGCAACATATAAGAATGTACCTGTTTCCGCTTCTGTGACCTGAACCGACTATGTGAGAAATAAAGCGCTAGTAACACAGTGGGTGCTAACTTGTTGGGCCTGAAGTGAGTTCACATCTAGGCGGTGTTTTTCGTTGCCGTATATGTATGGTGTGCAATTGAATAGGGAATCATTCGCGAACATGGTTTCTAGCTGCTTTACGTTTCTGAAGAGAAGACTCCCCGCTACCGTTGCGACGGCATTAGATCGATTGTTATCATTGCACTGCAGGTTAACTGTGGAAAGTACTCGGAGAATTTTTCGAAAGATGTATCCGCTCATGTTGTTTTCCGCGAAGATTTGCCAAGACGCTGTCAAGAAACAAGTTGCCGATTAACAACATCAATCTGTCAAGGATAGCGTCGGCGCACATCGACGCCTGTCTTGAACGAGAAGGAAAATTCCTCGAGACGCAGAGACGGTTCGCATGCATGCTCAAAGAGTTGTCGTTGGTTTGTCGGTTGAAATTTGAGGCCTTTTCCGCTGACATTATCCGTCGCACGAGAACGAAAACAGTCTGCAATCTGCAGGGTTCCCAAGCAAAAGATCCAAATGCTACTTTCCCTAATGAGTGCTTAAAGCACGTATACAATCTGCCATCTGTTCAGTTCACGCGCACATAATTGGAAGTTCTCTCACTTGGACTAAAATACCGATTACCGCCGAAAGCAATAGATACGCTCAACACACAGGCTCGGTTTGAGTATCTGAATGAACAGCTCAGTGACCACACGCCAAGATCAATGGAAGATGCGAGTTGGTTCCGTGCAAAATTGGTAGATATTGCGTACCAATACATTAACACGTTGATAAGCTAGAGATGCTGTCTGAAAGCCGAACACTATATGGCCATCAAAGAGTTAAAACAAATGGGGTAAATAATATTTCTGCAGTCGGATAAGGAATCAGGCAATGTGATAATGAACCAGCCTCATTACATTGCAAAGATGGAATCTATTTTGGGGGACAGACGGAAGTTCCAGTTAGACAAGACACAAGAAAACATCTTGGTCGAGAAGCAAGTGGCAAGGAAACTGCAGCTTCTCTTACTTAGTGGCTACATCAAGGATTCGCAATACAGGCGGTTGAAAGCGACTGGCACTCAGAGACCCAGAATGAGGGACACTCCCAAATTACACAAGGCAGGTGAGTCACTGCGCCCGATTACGTGTATGACCAACTCATCGTATCACAACGTTGCGCGGTGGCTAGCGAAAATGCTGGACCCGCTACGCATACTCCTGGCCACGTATTGCCTAAAGGACTCCTTTGAATTAGTCGAGACACTGAAACACGTGTCACTGGGTGCGGAGCACCTGTACTCAATAGACGTCGACTCCCTATACACAAACGTGCCTCTAAGTGAGACGGTTGCCAATTTGGGTGACTTCACCACGAGTCAAAACATGTCGGTTGTCCTGCCCCTGGAGTATTTGAGGTATATGATCCTATTATGCACGGAAAACATACGGTTCGACTTTGAGGGGACTGCTTATAAACAGATCGACGGCGTCGCCATGGGTAGCCCTCTGGGACCAGTATTAGCACACATCTTTCTAGGTTTGATAGAAGTCAAGTTACTGCCAACATTGGTGAAGCTACGTTGTACAAGCGGTATGTGGATGACATCCTAGTCTTCACCAGCAACGAACATTTTGCGCAGCTGTCGACAGTTCTGAATTCAATTCGTCCAAAATCCTTCTACTCAAAGTCATCCAAATCTATCGGTGTCCCATGAGTTGGAGCAACACGATAGTCTGCCATTTTTGGATATACTCATAAGGAGACGGACTGATGGTACACAACAGCGCACGGTTCATCGCAAGGCAACTTGGAGCGGGCAGTACTTCCACTTTTCCAGCTTTGCCCCGGTTGCAAACAAACGTGATCTAGTGAAAACGCTCTTTTATAGAGCCAGACGGATATGCAGCCCCGAAGTGTTGCAAGCTGAAGAAGAATTTTTACTCAAAATCTTGGTGTCAAATGGGTATCCTGAGAAGTTCATTCAGATCCACAGCATGCCTCCCAAGGAGAAAATACCGGTGTTAACAGCAGAGAAAAAGTGTTTATTTGTTCTTGCCGTTCATGTGTCAAATGATATCAGATATAAACTCTGGTCCGCCCTTACGCGCAACTACGCGACCGCCAAGTTGTGACTCAGACATACAACGCGAAGCCTTGTTCTTCATGACAGTCAGAACAACTCATCAGTAACAGTTCGGCCTCTCGCATCGTTTAACAGTTCACCTGCGGTTGCGGTTACACTCAAATGGGCAGGACTGGCCGTCAGTTAGCTCAGAGGGTAGCTGAACATGTGGCGAGACGGTTGGAACAGCTGATGACGCAACAAAACGAAGTGTATGAACCGGGGGCCCAGCATCATCTATCACAAAGCATCTCTTGGCAACTCGACATCAGGTGAACCCAGAGATTGCGTGCAAGGTGTTATTACGCAACAAAAATCCGATAACTTTGGCAATTAGTGAGGCTTTGCTAATTAGAGCTTATCAATCTGTGTTGTGTGCAGAGAAACTATTGAGAATCAAATAGGTTACCGTGGTCTTGATTTTGACATTTGGATTCGTGTGCCAATTTTCCCCTGCATATAACTGTCTAGCGGTTAGGATTTCCGGTTTTCACCCGGGCGGCCCGGGTTCGACTCCCGGCGCGGGAGCCAAAAATGCAGTCACCCTGCCGAGCTCAGCGAACACTCAGATCACCAACTGAACAACCTGACCTACCAACATTTGTTTCCATATAACTGTCTATAAACATGGTTTCACAGACTTAATCACAACACGTTGACAGTAATCGTTTACACTGCTAAAGCAGCACCGCCTGTGACACACTGCTTAACGCGCGGCTTATTTAAACAACACGAAATCATGCATACATGTCACCAACGTCTGGTGGTTCGGTGACATGTCGTCAAGAGTTTGCTAGCCGGATGTTTCGCTGAGTACCATCTGCTAATACTGCGTGTAGTTAGGAAAAAGATAGAGGCAACTAATCGATATGAAGAAACTTAAAAAAGTCCGAGTCGGGTTGATGTATGCCATTTTGGATGGGGTCATTAAAATCGGCAACGCCGACTATTAGACTTTGTCTTATACTGCGCGGCTATGAGGTCAGTAATGTCTTTTATAAGGTCATTTTCCTTGTGACTTAGATTTTTTATTTGACTTTAAGGTGGAAATGAGCTCATTTATATTTTCAATTTTGCGAATCAGTTTTTGTTACGTGGGTTAAGACAAACTTGCCGTACTCTAGCCTTAAAAAATTGGGCTTAACACACTGGGTTAATATGAAGATAGAAATCAGCATACGATTAATGGAATGCTAGAAAAACCACTAGCCTCTCGGAGGCATGTATTAGCCAACCATAAAGACATTTCCCGTGAGTGAGTAAAGTCCATACTTGTTAAAGTGGTTCGATGACATTACCTATACAAAAGATGAGTGGGATGTAATCTATAATCTCTCCTGTGTGACGTGTACTGGCCCACGGTCTGACAGGAAAGATGACAGTTAACACTACACAAAGAGTCATTCAAGCAGAGATTTAAAATCAGCTTATTAGACATGTTCGCTCCGTTGTACAAGTACATTACCGAAAGAAGACATGTTTGTCAGGTATCTATTGAGCTTGACCGCCAACATTACATGCAAAATCAAGCGACAAGGACTAGGATTCGTGTGGTACGCAGGTGGGTTACGACGAACGGTGGTTGGATGCATACGAAGTTCAAGTGAACCATATAAATGCACATAAAACAGTACTTGTCATACCAAATCTCAATTGATAATTCTGTATATTCAGATGTTCGGGAATTTTTGCGGCATCTTCCCATTCCTTGACCAACCGGCCAATGACGCCGTAGTCTTGAAATCTTTGCGATTCGGTGTAAGAAACGTTCAAACTAGGCGGGTAGAAGCCTGAAATGCAATAAGCGTACAGTGGCTTTAAACCCACATGAAGTTAAAATCATGAGAAAAGTATATGTGTCACATGATTACCTAGAAAGACAAAAGATGCATCAGCGGTACGCCTGCACACTGTACCGACGCTTTGTTGTTACGCGACGACCATAACCACTTGTGCGACGGCTGGCTATAAGGCGAGATCGCCCGTACCTACGCGGATTCGAACCGGCGACCTTCCGGGGATTACCACGCAAGCGCGTAATCATTTCGAACAACATCCGACGGTTATCCAGAGCAAAGAACGAAAAGTGAAGTCTGTTGCACAATAGCTACATGCGAATTTGTCCGTGGGCGGGTCTACAAATAGACCTTGAGTTTATTGAATTTTTACGGTGTGTTAATGCACAGTTTCACAATGTCACCATGATTATGCTTAGCCGACCTTAACAAATGACGTAGTAGCGTTTCCAGATGAACGCGGCAGTTACTTATCAGTTAAAAGCAACCTTTGGTTTCTCAATTTCTGGCATAAAATTTAGATTCGCTTATTCCACGACCGATTTTCATCGTTACCGCCACCAGCGCATTGGAATAGTACGAGCAAAAATCCAATTTCTGTGTTAGATTAAGAGCCAGTGCAACTGGAACAAATGTAAATGTTTGGAATGCAGGTCCCAGTGAATACAACTGAACGTCTGCGCGGTGTGCTCCAAACCAGAGATAAGCATGTGCCCAATTTCTACGTACAAAAAAGTCTACACTTCTCCCCAACGCAATACATTTGGACAATCTGCACACTTGGAACTACTGTGTCTGTCGTGCACTTAGAGAATCGCAAAGTTCCGTTTGAAGTACTGCTGCTCCTCTTGCGTTGATTAAGGATTGATGGTTGGCTCACTGAGAAATTTAAACCTTAAGAAGTGGGATGAATTCGCATCGAACAGAACGGTGATTAGCACAACGATACTATAAGGCAGTTACGCAGTCGGTGATAATCCTGAATTCGATTTTTGCGTCTACATGTTAATGAGCCAACCATATTAATAAATTCAATTTTTCTTACCCAGTTTCTTATGTATTCTGTTGATGAACTATTCTTTGTAGTTACTCCGCGTTGGTATACTAACAAGCCGGTCGCGATCTCTGGATCCAGAGTAATTCGATTATCGGATCGTATTTGTACGCTTTAACTGAACCTAGCATTAGCAGAGCTGTAGGATACTGGGTTTGTCCCCTAGTTGTGGATAGAGGAATGCCTTCCACCTGCAGATATCGCGAGGTAAACAAGCATTCACAGACAATCAGCAGTAACGTCTTAAAGAGTGTGGGATTCCGAGTTTACCAGCTGGTTCTCCCATAAGAGTTTGCACAACGATGCGTCAAAGACAATGTGACCGGAAACAGGGTCACTGATTCTTAGTTCTGCAACCAAAGATGCGTCTACAACGGAGGGCGGACGAATAACCTTGATGACCATAGGCTTTATAGTGACTGCCGCGAACACTAGGAAGGCGTATTAACCAATTGACTGTCAACCGGCTATAGGTTCGGTTTGCAAGAAACGTTTACTGGTCGCAATACTGCTATGCACGCGCTCTTTGGGCTCACTGAGGTGGTTGTTACCGCTCCAAAGCCGCGTTATCCATACCTTGTTAGGCGGCTCCCAAAAGTTGGTGATGTGCGTTGATCGCTCCGCTATTTTGTGGATCAAGTCTTTAAGAGCTAACGTTAAGGATTTCATACCCTAAGCCAGCCTTCTCTCATGATTTGAGCAACCGAAAGTTCCATGCCTACACATTTTATAGAGTAATGTTACAATGACTTTTTAATTACCATATTTGCTCTGTAAACGATTTCCAAAGCCGAGGTGCTGATGAGCGAACCCTCCAGGTCGCATTCTACTACATTACAAATAAATTACTTTGTTCCACGTTTGTCTAACTCACCATCCTTGTTAACCTTCCTCCATTTCTGAGTGCAAAGCATATCACTTTGGGTGGGGGTTATCGTTGAACGGATAATCTGTACAAGCCCGGGGTGTCGCAGTCGTATTGGTAAGGGGCTTTTTCTAGCGTCACTTACCAACTCAACCTAGAAACTTCAATGTTCGGATCATAAACAATCGTCGTTTGCGCTATATACACCCCTGCCATCGGTTCAATATAGTGGGGACACTCTTGGAACCGGTTGAGAGGTCATGAGAGAGAAAGATTTAAAACAATCGGTTGGCGTATTTATTGGGCGACGTTTCGTTCTTGACACAAATGTGTAACTAGACTCTCTGTTATTTGGACTATCCCACTGTGCCTGAACCACTTGTGGTAACAGCCCGGTCTGTGATCACAATAATCCATCGTTTCATATCTTTGTTATCAAGATGGTAGCCCTTGCCCTCTATAAAATGACACTCCAAATGCATACTGATTCAGAATAGCAAAAAGAAGCAGCATACTGATTCATCTGAACGGACGAAGCGAAAAATTACCCAATAAATGCACCACTGTCATCGATACTTCTAACTCAACTGAGATCCGGTTACAGGACACCAGTGCAAAGTCGCATCTGGCTTAACGGCTATCACGTTCCGCGAACATTTTCAAGTTGCGCTGATCCAGAGACTCGACTGTCGAAGCCGCTGGTCCTATTAGCATCAAGGTTTCGTTGAGTTCATGTATGCGACTGGACCTTCCTTAACGGTCCACTGTGTGCGATAGGATTAGAAAGGTCAGTGAAACCACCCAGCTGAGAGGCCCTGGTCGCTGGATGTGGGCTGTGTAACCGTATACTCTAACGAAATGCAGTCTAGACTCAATTAAGTATAGCTTCTATTGTCAACCAAACAACCTTTATAAAAAACGCCACACGGACACCGCGGTACTTGCCGAAGGAGTAGACGCGCGGGTCCGTAGGCTGGAAGTTAATGAACCTGAATTCGGTGATCAGAATGGACATAGTACTCGAAGGGACATACAAAAGCTATCGCCTACATCAGCTTTGTGCTGATCATGGTGTACTTTTGTCAACTTCCGCTAGAGGTGATCTTAGCGTCGACGCGCTGCCTAGAGACCTCCAGCACTTACGCAGCCTTGAACACAAGCTGATCACACCCCTGGCGAGGCTGCATAAAGAGCAGCAAATTAATCTGGAGTAACTACCTCACTTCGGATCATGCGCTCTTGTGTGCTAAGGCCACTTTGGGTTTGTGTGGCATCCAGTAGCGTCACAGGACGCGGTTTGACGAGACCAACGTTTCTGCTCCAAACGTCCTCAGCACCTTTCAGGCGTTGGCTTCAAACCTCAAGTGTCTCTTTCTCATACAACGATGCACACAGGGCGCATATCAGCAGCGTATTGCACAGCTCGACGAAGCTCATCTATAGCTTCGCCAGTGATGAGTGTCCAATCGGAGTGATCACATTTACTTAAGAAACGAGTCAGACAGTCAAGGGAGGGAAAACTTGACGTCCAACTACGCAGTTCCCCTGACCAGCTGAAGTTTCTCGTCTCTTGTTTAACCGAGTCGATGGAAGGACCTTAAAGTGTAGTCGTTTCTAGAAGTGTTCTGAGGATCAGACGTGACGTCAATTTTAATAGTCTCCTTTTTCTAACTAAGCCGTTTGTTTCCGATGAGCTAACTTTTCGACCAACAGTCAACCACTTGATACCCACACGATCTCTTCCCCCTCTCGTCGTGCGCTTCTCACCGGTCTTGAGTGCTTTCCATTGCGCAGTAATACAATGCAGAGCTTAGACAACTCTTCCGAGAGGATTGTGAAGCCCGGTAGGACAAGTGTGCCATTCAGAAGTAGCAAGCATACAACTCGGTAAATTTTGTAAGCTTCCCCTCTTGGTCCGATCCACTAGACGTTATACTGAGCGCATTTCACTAAATACTTGAACACTGAAATGTTCGGCATACCAACTGCGATTAATTCAGTTGAACGATCTGCTCTTTGAAATAGCTTGTTTAGGTAGGGTATCATCAGTACGCCTGTAAGCAGTACCGACGCTTCGCTTCGGCGTAATCACCAACAGTCGCGCGCGGGCTAAGTATACTGCGAGGGACACTCGGTTCCCTATGCATGCTCGAACCCGCGCCCTCGGATTACAAGACAGTTTTGCGATCCTTCAGGAAACGGGCCGGAGCAGGGGAATACGCCGTATCTGTCCTGCTTGTTACTCGACCCAAGTGTGATGATGTAACAATTGCGAGAACGCTTGTTTGTTTAAAAAAGGTACTCTTGTTGTTGTTTTCGCTAGTTTCAATTCACCTTATTTTCCTACCGCTTTTATGTTGTCGTATTGTAGGCTGGAGGACAGGCAGTGACGGCTGCTGCGAGGACAGAAGCATCACGAAGACTGTGGGGGACGAAAAAGAAAACTGGTGCAAAGATGGAGGGCAGACGAAGCCACACTGCTCTGATGGAACGAGACGAGAACGGTTCACGAGCGGCGTCCGGTAGTGAGTCTGACCCAGACAAAACGGAGAGGATATTCAGTGAGGTTCTAACATCAAAAATTCCCTACTCATGAGTACATGGAGAGGATATTCGTCTAGAACGCAATAAATCAAACAAGTGTGCTGCTACTGCGAGCTCCCGGAACGAACCCAAGCAGAATGATGCATCCACAGTCAGGCAAATCATGAGCTGTTGAGCGACTATAGGTTGATTAGAATGGGACGCGTAAAACCGGAGATAAGGAGTAAAATGGGTATAGAATATTCTATCAGGAGGTCCTCAAAGTGCCTGAACGTGTCGCCAGCGGAAGCCAGGATAGAGTGTGTGTGTCGTGAAAAGGTGACGTGACTCATAAATGCACACATGCGTGAGTGGCGGTATAATTAGTGCTCGCATTAATAAAGATTGCGCTTCATTGAAGCGTCGTTCTTGCAACAGTATGGTAGGGAGGCGGAAGGTGCGCTTGCCCAAAGGACGGTTAGATCATTAAAACGGAGACGGACGAATAGGGAGACCGATACCATGGGGGCGATTCGCTGGAGAAACCCAGGCCCAATGGAACGGGACGAAAACGAGACAGGCGCGGCATCTGTGGGTGAGCCCGAAGTAGGCAAAGCAAGTGGAGAATTTTTTGAAGGCGCAATAAATCGGACAAAAGCGCCGGTATCGCTTCTTCAAGAAACAACCCCGGGGAGGGTGATACACCCACGGTCAAGCAAAGCACACGCTATCGAACGACTCCGGGCTTGTCAGAATCGGAGGCGTGGAAGCGAAGATACACGGGCGAAACGGACATAGAAGATGCGTTCCCGTACCCCCAGAAGGAGCATAGAAGTGCCACGAGCGGAGGCCAGGAGGGATGGTGCAACATGGGAAAGGAACCTGACTCATTAATGTGCGCCTGTGTGAGTGGTAGTGTGGTGTGTGTTCGCGCCAATTACGATCGTGCTTCATTGCCGCGTTGTTCTGTCGCTACTGTATGAGCGCAGTGTCCGTGTCAATGGCTGAAAATGCTCCCACACATGTGAAGGAAGCGTATCTTTACGTGAGTTGACTTGATTTCATAGACCCGTGTTGCAGGTGAGTGGGAAGATCATTCGGCTTTTTCCAATAGCTCTGACTTTCTTCATCTTACGGGCCTTTGCAAGTCAACAACGTTCCTGGAAACTGGAAAACTCCTTGTCAGACGCCTTTTCAGGGAGTAACGAATAAGCTGCAATTCAGTACGCATCGGAACCCGTTTACGCGCTTCGATCAATCTGATCGCTGTTTCAGAGATCCATTCACAGTTACGACGTTTCAAGTTCGATGCACAGCATGCATCAAAGGCTTTCTCCATGGCACATTTAAGTCGCTCCCAGTAAGCGTTCGGTTCCCCAACCTCATTCATCACTGACAACTGCTGGGTCAGTTCATGATGATATGGCTGAACTGCAGATCTCGATTTCAAGTTACAGGTAATGTTAGATGCTCGGCATTAATTTGAAGCTGGATGAGTGATCGCTAAACGTGCGCGCACTAGAGCATGGTCGGAATCCGGGCACGTGCTCCAGATTAACCGAGAGTCTTGGGATGATATGCGCCATCTGTAGCTGATGGCAGTATGGTCTATTTGGGTGCATGTCATTGGTGAATGCAGTGGACACCAGGTGATGCGGTGGGAATGCTTGTGTTGGAATGCAGTTCCGCTAGGGTAACCTTTGTGGTCGGCGCACCGTTGCCGAATTCGATCACCATTGTCTGTTCGGTGTGCATCGACTTCAAAGCCATCTCACAGCTTGTTCATAGTATGAAATGGCCCACTTGGAGGTTCATGTCACCAGCAACAATTACGATGTCTGTATTATTGGCCATGTGAAGAAGAGCTGAGAGCTGTTGATAAAAATCCTCTTTGATACCCTCTGAACTGTATTCAGTGTGGGTGATGAAAGGCACATTGGCTTCCGAGGCTGCTTATTAACTCCAATAAAGCCTCGAAGTCGAACAGCGCACATAGGGCTGTTCACCGGTATCCAGTCGAGCAGATTGCCTTCAGCATGTGGACTGGGGGCAACACCAACACCGTAAAGACCTTGATCCATCTACTCAGTATCGCAAGCGACGCGAAGAGTGTAGCAATGGTCGTCAGATTCAGAACCAGGGAGTCGGAGGTTCGTCACGACGATGTTATCCTGTATGCGTGTTTCGGAGACACAGCACACATCAATACCAAGAGAGTGAATAATGAGAGCCAGTGCTACTGGCCGACCTGACCTAGAGCGTGGATGTTAAAGGAACCAATGTGAAATGAAGCCTTAGATTTGATGGTAGAGCTACACGTATCGATGGCGGCAGCTGCGAGACTAAAGTCAGCCGTTTGTCCATTTCCAGAGCCAAAATGGAGGGACGGTATAGGAGGGTAACTAATGATATGTCACTATGTCTTTGTTGCAGATAGTATTGAAGTGAGTCCACCACTTGAAACTCTGGGTCACCAGTGACTTGGAACTATTAATCACTGCGGTAGTAAACTATTACGCCACAGAATCCGGGCTGACAGCCAAAGCACATAAACTGGGTTGGGACAAGAGCAAACTCTGGGTAAATGGTAGTGGGAATCACAGCTAGAGGATGGTTGAGAAGAACGAAGTATCACTGGATAGATGATCACTTGGGATAGTTCTACAACGCACATCACGCGGATGGACTGCGACACACGATATGAATGTGGGCAGTGATTCATATCTAAATAGACCATGGTCAATTTGAGCACTGGGGCCGTAACTGTTGAATCAGACGCATATTCGGCGTCATACACGGGATTTTGTTATTAGACTTTGAGAGGTACAAGTACTCCCCAGCGTTCTTGTTCGCTTCTTAGTCTCACAAATGATTTCAGCTACGAACAAAGAGTTCATGTATATTGCTTGCTTTTCTGTTACCAACCCGTTCTGTTTCGCAAATTATACTCAGAAATTTCTCTTCATCACTCTTTGTGATACTGCGCTGCATTTAACTCGTTTTGCATTGGTTACTAACTGAAAGATAAACGGATCTGCTCCTGTCCCTTTCTCACGAGTCGTTTACTTACTCGTCTTAAATTACAAGTATGGAATCATGATTTAGAAGTTATATTTATCTCGCTTTTGTCATGAGGTTTACTGCACAGACCGTCCAGCAAATAAGCTAGCTCTGTGTTTCTTCCGTTGTAACTCAAGATTTACGGCCTCTGACAGATGGTTGTGTGGAATTCACTGACTCGGCTTATAATACCTGTGCCGTTATAAATCAAAAGCCGTAATGTTGCACTTACTCAAATCAGACTGTAGAAGCTCTCTAGAGCTGTGGGATCACACGGTAAAAAAGCCACTGAGAGTGGCATACGTGCAAGTCATGGAAAAGCTGAAAGCCATGGCCCGAGCAATGATTTGGTGTGTGCTAATTTAAGCTATGTGTGCTAAGTCTTCCCTAATTACACTTGCTTTCAACAACTCATAATTCTAACTCTGCTTCAAAGGACTTGCAGACTGGAACTCGGGTACTGGTTGCGACGGTAAGCAAAAAGAATTACTCTGGATACTGCATACTTAGCGATATAAAGTAGACGGGGAAAAGGTGTATTGAGAGTAGTTAGGTAATAGCACAAAGCAACGTAGCGCGAGATTTAACTGGAATTCGAAAGTGAACAGATTGTGTATTCAGTAACATAAATGGTGAATCGGAAAATACAGAAAACAGTAAAGTTTGGTGTCTCAGAGTAGTGAAAGCGTAAATCCTTCACCCCCCACTACAGGAGTCTCATCCTAGTAAGGTAAAGGATGACTTCAGTAGATATGTCCGATGGGCAGAGATGTGAGTATGGGAGAGTAGAATGGCAAATGGAGTAGGCACGTGAATCACATGCAGTGTTCACTAGATGTGTACTTTCCGGTTATTTATTATTTAGTTATTTGGGTGTGGACCGAAGTGTATCATCGATGAGCAATCTAGATGCAAAAAGATAGTCACTCCAGAACAAAGGTCGGCAGAACATCTCCTTCTCTGGGGGCAAGGCGCTGCGCTTAGGAAGTCTCATCCCCACCGCACGCCTGTCTATGGCAACAAGGATCCTAGATCCACGGAGACTTTCAGGTATCGTCATTAGGAATACGTAGCCACGTAACCGTGTTATATCACAGTCAGCTCTCATTCATGTAGGTCCGCCGCCGTTACTCGGGGCTTACTGGCACAAGCTGCTGGTATCGCTATGTCATGGGCCCCGTATTTGGCAGAAGTCCGAAGAATGCACAATATTAAGAGAACGCGGAAAGTCAAACCGGCCGTCTAGCGCTTTTCCAGAGGTGTAGGAACCTACCTGACTGCGAGATGGTTGCGATGAATTATAGATAAGTTACACGCCGATCCAGACTGTTGTCATCACTTGTAGAGGTGGGACTAGCGGTCCAAGGAAGCCAAGATGTTGAGGCCTGAGGCTCAGGGCCAGTGAGTCAGAGGATGCAGCGATTTTTCGATTGACTGGGGTTCTGGTTGTTAAATCACGGGGTGGTTATGACGTGGGCCGGACGGATAGCTTTACACCATATGGAAAACAAGACAAGTGTACGAAGAAAAAGCAAGTGCACCGTTTTGTAAAACGTTCGTGAATGCAACCGAAGATGACGGTAACAAAAAGCACAACAAACGTTCAACAGAAAATGTGTAAAAATACCGAAAAGCGCCGTATGTTTGATCCGTATACTACGTCCGTCATTTGTCCGGGTTTGAAGCAGAGCAGGCGGAGGGTAAAGAGTAACAGAGTAGTCTGAGGTGACCGATGCGGCGGATGTAGTTGGGAATGAGTTTACATGTGCGGCCGTATTAAGTGATTTGGGAGGTGAATCTTCAAAGAATGCAACCTTGAAACGATCAATGGATATCGTTTGTTATCAACAACGGTAGTGGATTCGAACAACACGGAAAATTCCCGAGTCAATCAAAGCCGGAACTTTGCTACGATGCTCATGTTATAAAGCATCATGATAACAAGTTTAAACTGACCTCGATAATATCCACCACAAAGTTTACAATGCTGTTCTCAAAATGTGATCGGCCGTCGAACAAAACAAATTGGTAGCTAGGGGCAAGTACATTTCAATCGGTCATACAGCCGAGTGAGCGATCCAAAATGGCAAGATCCAAACTGAGATCGATAGTCTAATCAATTAACTCACAGTCTCAATAACAAGTCAACGAAGGGAGATTCACGGTGCGCGCATACACGTGGGCATGCAAATTTAGCAACCTTCTAGTTCGGGTTAGGGGAAATTTCGGTGAATAAAAATGAACATGTAGTGAAGGAGAATAAGTAAACCTAGTGGTACAGGAGGTGTGAATGTAATTTGAGTAATTTTTCAACTAAAACTTTGGGTCTTGAAACCCTAAAGGGAATATGATTGAGCAGTCAAATGGTCGGTAACACCGTTATTCGGTGACCTTTGGGGTCCAAGGTGAAGTGCTTCGGAGTTGGTTGAATAGCTCTAAAGGGACCAGTATAGTGGGACGAAGAGGCTGAGAGGATGATGCAGTATGTCTGCCCCAAAGAAAACGTGTGTGCAGGCGGTGAGTTTACTGCGCGTTAGCACATCTCTGTTCTGCTTACGGTTATGAATCTGGTGCAGCGAATGCATGCATTGAGAAACGGAGGTGCGAGGTTAGACAGTAGCATACACGATGATGATGAAAGAGATGAAATCCCTTAACTGCTTAAACGGTTTACCGTAGGCTAGCTCTGCTACTGCACATTGCAGATTCCCTTTGATGCGGTTGCAAACACCTAAAAGTACTAGCGCAATGTTTTCGCTTAAATCTGGGTCGGAAGTGCACTGAGAGATAACTCAAGCTGTAGAGGAAAGCGTTCCACTATGCCAGTAGCTGCAGGCTGACATACTGTCATATGAATACGGCGACGGCGTTAGAAGTTGCACAAAGTGTTGATTTGCGAAGATTCGAAAGGCGTTCCACGACTGTGATGGTGGATGGACATCCATAGTGGAGCACCCAACGGTCCAATGATTCACGAAGGACAGTTTCTGGTCTAATTGATGTGGACTGCGGTGTTCCCCAAGGGTCAGTATTGGGGCCTGCGGTTATTCTTGTTCTTCATGAACGTATTTTTGAGTGTCATCAAATCAAATTCCTGCTTTTTGCCCATGACATCACGATCTGGAGGGCCAATCGACTATTCTGAAGATCACGATATGTTGCTACGAGATTTAGACTGCGCTTTTATATGGTCAAAACTAATCTATTTCGGTTTCACATAGACAAGTGGAAAAACTTATATGTCCGCCCAAACCCCAAGTACGCATACAAGCTGGGATACGAAATGCTGAACACGGCCTCACAAGAGCGAGACCTTGGAGTGGAAATTTAAGATGAAGTCGGATGTTCGGCGCAGTTCTTGAAGGTGTCCAAAACTGCGAACCATTTTGATCTGTTACAGAGGACCTTCAGGAGGTTTGATCCCTTCAACTTCCCCCAAATGCTCAATGTGTATGTGAGGCCTCATGTGTAGTACGCTAACCAGACTTGGCCACTCTGGTTAAAACGCGAGGCCACACAACGACGGGTAATAAAAAAATGTGAAGGGTTTGTCCCATCCGCAATACCATAGACGACTGAAAGCCCTGGGAGTGGACAGCGGAAGAAATCGCCGTCGAGGTAGTGACCTCATCCTAGCGTTCCAGAGTTTGAAAAACTCCGGTGACGCTTGCCGGAGACCTCCTGAAGCGTAGATGCCACACATAAATTATGGTTCATAAATTGAAATTGCCACCCAGTAACAGTCGGCTGGAGTGTCGCCAGAATCATATTTCACTTCGAGTTGTCAACAGTGGAACGCTCTTTCGACTTTTGTCATTCCAGCGCCCAGGCTACCCATTTTAAAAAGACTCGACGATGCTTCACATCATTTACATTATTTGATCTGATTTCTGTTCATTGAGTGATGACAAGACGCAGACAAAGATTATGCTCACCAACCTTACGACATCGCGTTAGACGGTTATACCAATATGTGTAAGGTGGATAATATGGTGAGCTCTACAGATGTAGACCTTAACTGGACTAACGTTATTCCCATAAACTAGCCATGGACTTGTCAAGCCCTTGGCTTTTGTCCGTATTATACCATTGTTCTACCATCGCAACCTACGTCCGTTATTACTGCGTTAGTGTAGATGTTCTCAATAGTGCCGACTGTAGCGAAAAGATACATACCATTACTAATAACTCTAAACGTTCCATTTCAGATAACCTCCATTCTAGGAGATTAGCAGTAGCAGTGTACAATAAGTGAGTAAATAGTCGTTGATTCCGAATAACATACCTCCCACTTTTATAAAATTCTTCGAAATTAACTATCAAAATTCACGTCGAACCGAGTCCCCCATTCATTAAATTCAAATAGCTGTACA
Source organism: Dicrocoelium dendriticum (assembly GCA_944474145.2). Classification (NCBI taxonomy): domain Eukaryota; kingdom Metazoa; phylum Platyhelminthes; class Trematoda; order Plagiorchiida; family Dicrocoeliidae; genus Dicrocoelium; species Dicrocoelium dendriticum. The sequence continues at coordinate 114,758,285 of OX104067.1, read as the reverse complement.
TTCAACTCAAAAGCAAACTGAGGTGAACTGCCATACACAGAGAATGCAATGTACGTTCCGAAAATACCAACACCAACACTAAAGGAAAATATATACATTGTAAGTTGTAGTTGCGAAAAGATGGTTTGAGGCGTTTTCGCCACACATACTGCGTTGGGGCGTTATCATTCCACTCCAATACAAATGCGCTCATAATTTTGCTGTCTTTTTATCATTACCAATTCATTACACGCGTAAGCTAGAGATGGAGAATACCTCAGCTATCATGCTGCAATAGGTAAGAAAAGAGAAAAAAACCTGCAACCGAGGCACACCAGCTGAACCACCAGTAACCGATAGGCATCGTTTCCGGAAACCTATCGGAAGGTATTCTGCCTAAAAATTTATATTATGCAACGTTTAATATGTAGGCTAATGAGATTGTGGTTGGAGGGGAAGGTTGAACGGAGGGGAGGGACAAAGTAACTTACAACACAAATGTCTCTAAAGGGTCAAATCCTAGCCATGTCAGCAACTGTATCGAACCAAACGTGTTCATTGTGCTTCGGTCCCCAACCATGGAGCCGTGAGGCCTCAACCGAGACCAAGTTCGAAGTAAAGGCGTGAAGTTCTCTTGATCAAGTTATCGCTTGAGCACCCCTCATCTCTTTCAATCCACATCCCCGGCGCGCAAAAAAATACGTTGCGCGAGCCAGCGGGCTGGCATGCGTAACACGTGGCCCAGCCATCGGAGACAGGTGCATGAAATAACGGCGCTTTGTGCTTCGTTACTCTTCCGATGCCATAAACAAGGCGTGGAATACGCTCATTGCGCACGCGGTGCCCCACCAGATATGAGCTAAACTGCGAAGGCACCGGTGATCTCTCTTTGTCTAAATAATACAAGGAGAAGACTGCTGTTGCACGAGGATGGCATTTCGCGCTTTCTAATTACATACAAACGAGCGACATGTGACGATAACGAAAGCGGGAAACCAATGATTTGAATAATGTCGGAATGGAAATGGAAAAATCATAGGGGCATAAACTCCAAGAGAATCACAGCGTTTGAGACAGGTGTTACTATCCTCAAGGAAGGCTGAGAATGAGAGTCAGCTGTTTTTGCACACATAGGGCAGGGCGACTGTGATTATTTGTCATAGTCTCTGCGAGTTGGAGTATCATGGCGTTTTCAGTAAGTAGACCATCGCAAACCCCAAGTCAGAGTGAATTTGATGCCCCGTTACAAGCAGATATCTGACAATGGATGAGGTCAATATTTAAAATTTTAACTCCTGTCCATGCGATTGTTTTGCCACAATCGTAGCAAACCATTTCGGGATGTGGTCACCGATCCGATTAGGCAGACAACAGTCTGTATTGCCGTTGTAATTGCTTCCACGGCTACGGAAAAAGTTGTAGAAGCAAGAGGTTGTGACAGAGACCGTTTGCGTAACCTTACCAGGAGGTGTCGATAACTTATTGGTTCTTCAAATTGGGCACACGTTTGCATCAATGAATTTCCGTCGAATTGCTGTGACAACACGTCACTCGATTTGCGTTTTCACACCATCCACTATGCCGATCTAATGGGCCAGGATTCACAACCGTACAGGAAGGCCGGAAGGTACAGCTGCATTGTAAAATCTAATCTTCAAGGAGAGTGATACTTCGTCAGGGACATAGGTGGCGAAGGTTAGCAAAAGCGCTTCGTGCTTTTGCTATAAGGTCCATGACGTCCTATTCGATTCCAAAGAGCTGATATAACTGCTCGAACAGTTGAATTTTTGAACGACTTCTAGCTGATCTCTAATAAGGGTCCGTGCAAGATGCGGTCCCTGTCAATCTTGGAGGAAAGCTTTGCACTTTCAGGATGCAAAACATAGCCCGAAACGGTTGGTAGCCAGTGCCAATATGTCGTGTCGCTTGGCACGTTTGTGAGCTATCACAGGTTAGGGCAAAGTCGTCAGCATACCCCAAGTGAAAAAGTCGTTCACCTGGGTGCAGCTCCACACCTAAGTCGTGTCCTGAACGCGATGTCCACAGATTCGTCAACTGCAAGGTTATAGAGGAAAGGTGACAGCCGGCATCCTTGTCTTACACCGTTGTATATATTGAACGGCGGAGACAGTTTGCCGTAAGTCCTCACTCTGCTCAAACTACGCGTGTAAAGCGCTTGTATAAGGTTTACAGATTTCTCCCGTACGAGTTTCTGAGTAGATAGTCCCAATGAGCATATCGAACAACCGATGCGATAACACATTTAATGTCGAGTAACATGAAAACGATGTGCCTATAATGTATGTGACTGTGCTGCAACAATTGACGCAAAGTGAAGTGATGATCGATGCTGCCCTGACCGCGACGAAACCCGGCTTGCTCATCACGAATCTGGTTTTCAATAGTGCCAGTCAATCCGGGATGGATGACAGAAGCAAACATTTGAAGGCAATGGGGATCAGACTGATTCCGCTATGGTTGCCGCACTCCGAACAGAAACCTCCTTTACAGAACCATACAACAACGGAGCGGCTCCAGTCAGTTGGGACAGTGTCCTTCTCCCACCATTTCACTGATAACTCATGTAAATCTTCAACAAGAGCAAGCCTCCCGATATGGAAGAGGGCTGGAGGAAGATCATCTGGTTTCGCGAAATTCAACTTCAGCAGTTCGACTTCTGAGCGAGAGGGTGCCTTCTTTTCCATCAATTCTAATTATGTTTCACTTCATATTTTACGATCCTGTTAACCATCTATTCCCAACGAGAGTTCGTGGCAACTGGATCCATTGAACTTCAGTGTCCGGAACACAGTTGTTCAACTGAACTGAAACCTCCCCTCTAGTTGTTGATGTCCAGATTGCAAGTGGTCCATCCACCAGTGTGTGCAACGATGTCTTTTTGTCGAAAAAGTTACTTTAGTCCACACAAACGTATGAGAAATTTCGCAAAACGAGATCATCAGCCCTTGCTTTAGGGCTTGTAATGTTGTTTGCCTTGGTATCATTCAAAGGGATTGTACTGCGATTTTGGAGGTGACAAAGCATAATCCTAGTTGCTGCAATTTCATCATACTATTTGGTTGGTTTTACGGTTGTTAACTAGATCGACACGTTTGAGTTTTCCCCCAAGTTATCAAATGATCCTAATCATCTCCTTCTAATAATCGGCGATATCCGTTTCCGGAGTTGCACCTCACAGAGGTTGCGAAAATCCAAAGGGTGATGAGCTCATAGATAGACCATAGGTGGCTTGCGCTGCAACACTCACAGCTCCATGCACACACTCGATATCCAGTGTAAACCCGAAGGAATACGACAGGGAGGTATGTAGATGGGAGGCAGGTTTTATTAACGGAGACGACCCACATTCCTTCAACATGCACAGTACCACCGTTCCTGTATAGTTAATTTGGCAATCATGTGTACCAGATGTACACTAGGCGTTGGTTGAGCCGTAGTCCATTCCACACTGAATGGAACCATTCTGAGGGAAGCACTGTCAAGAAAGACGTGCAGCCTGTCCTCTCCATCAACGAGTAACAGTCTCTCGGAGCACGTAATTGAAGAGGCAGTATCTGACAGATAACCACCTTGTCAACATTCGCGTAAAATTCAGCCACACCAGGGATAGTTAGCAACAGTGTGGCAAAATAAATTCACCCATATATTTACAAACCAAAGGCAGCGACGATGCAGTATACCTCCCACATGTGTTGCATGATCGGCCTAAGTGAGTAACTGAAACTTGCAGAAACTTGCGCAGACGTTTGCACATTCAACACACTCTTCGCATTTTCGAAATTTGCCTCTCATGGCCACGTCGACAACTTACCAGACTGGTTCGGCGTAGACACACAGGGTCTCCATCTGTCCTCACTACGCAGTCCAGAAAGAGTTTAATTTATGGCATTTTGTCTCCTCGTTACCACCACGCTTGTTCGCCGAACCAACGACCGTGTATCATGGTGACAGTTGCATACCTTTCCCTTTCTAACTGCTGTTGCTATAGTTTGGTAAGTTAAGAGTGAGGTATAATGCCTCTTTTAACGTGTTAGACTCATGAGTATACATTACATGAGCAGGCTCATTGAGCACCCGGATGGGCTTCGACCGAAGCTGTGGCACGTGTTTTGTAGTAGCCTGCACCTCCAGTGACTACAGTGTTTCATAAACCCCCAGCATCTGGGCTATGTGTGAGACTGAGTTGTCACTGTTAAAAGAAACTAAATCCCGGCAACGCATCAGCGATCAGACTACTCGTGATACCTAACTGAGCGCTGGGGGCTGCTAAGCAAGCTTAACACGCATCGAAGCTGTCACTCTGATAAACGAAACTAAACGACACTAGAACTTGAGATACCAGTGCGGAAGATGAAAAGTTAAGGCGGTAACATTCAAACGACCCCAATTGAGGCAGAGCACATGCTGGAGGACATTTGCATTGGCATCAGTACTACGCTGGCAGTAGCGTCAGCGGTGGCTTGGATATGCTTCTCGCTGGTACCATACCATTGTAAGCTAGCAAGAAAAAGCTGTTGGGCATGCAACTTGAAGAGAAGTGAGTCGCACGTATCAAGAAGACATTGCCATAGACGGTTGTAAATGAAGTCACGGCAGAATCGGCAATATAATTTTGTCGCGGTTCCTGCTTGCGGAGTCTAGCCAACTCTTGATTTTTGCAACCTATCAAGCGAGAACTACTGGTTTGGATTTCATACAGTCGTAACCCAGTGGCTAAGGGGACAGAGGTCTCAAGTACCATCCTTGTAATCCCGGGTTCGAGACCTGATATTGAGGCCAAAACGCGTAGTGGTGTGCGGCGTTTTCGGTTGGGCGACATCCGATATCTATCTGCCTCATCAGTTACGGTCCACGTGATGGATTAGACCAAACGCTAACTCAATGCGAATCGCAGTCCACATTGAGATTGCACGTCGCAATCTATTCATACAGCATTCAAAATGACCACTCAATTTTAGGATACAGTCAGCGTACCAGATGATCACTAATGTCTCCAGTACGACAATCATGAACCTTGGAAATTTATTCTTCTCTTCCTAAATAGACACAGTCTGCTCTAGCATACTAAGGCGCATCAGTTAAGGGTCTGTAAGAAACCATCTAACTCGGGCCTCTCAGGGACAACAGAAATTGGCGACGGGGTATTTTGGCCACATTATGTCAAGAACCCATGACATAACACAGATGGATGCAATGAAAACTGGACATCAGTTGGGCAAATGCATTAATTAATATGACAGCAATAAGCGCACACAGGTGCACAAGTGAAACTGATCGAATCATTGACGCAACGACTAAGAGCTCATTTGGAGGTAACTTTAACAAACTCCTAAATGAAAGATATGACATTCTGCACCACGCAGACTGCATTCGGAAATACTACACGTTCATAAATAAATCCTCGAAACCACTCCTACGTTTGACATCTTCAAAGAGGAAGAGTTTAGGTTTACTGATAAACTAACCCGGATAAAAACCATGGTTCGGAAAGCTGGAATTCAGAGAGCGCTGCGAAATTGTGCTCGAACTTGCGCACCAAAAAGCGAACAATCAGCATGTTCGAAAGTCAGTGTGCGAATGACTACAGGTGAATATGTGCAAATACGGAATGTGCTCATAAACACATAACATGTGTATATTTTGTACAACGGAACATTATTCTTGTCGCCTGGCAGACAAGCACAGGCAATATTTGTGAAAAATTTCCTTCCTATAAAAGCACGGTGGAGTGAAATCTGTGTGTTTGTCCAGAGCATTTTGTCCGTTTTGATATTACCTTAATCAATGTAGTCTACTCGCGTGTTCTGGCATACTAAGGTGTATCGGTTAGGCGTCTGAGAAACCATTTCACCCGAGCCACACAAAGACCACACAACACAGTCTCCATGAAGAGTCAGTTCACAGTGTATAGTTATTGTGTTCATTCGCTGAAACAATACGTTAGTAGCGAAAATGAACTACTGACTAGAGTTTGCACAACTAGCATCCCAATGGTCCCGGATTTGATGCTTGTTATCTCTATCGGATGAGACCAAAAGGATCGAAACGCGTCATGAGCTGCAGTGTTTTCGGGAGGACAGCACCCCTTTTCGATCTGATTCAGCTGCGGTCTTAGCGATCAAAAGATCAAGGTTCACTTCAATGGGAATCGCGGTCCACATTGAGATGGTGCGTCGCACACCATCCACACAACATGCACTTTAGAATGAATCTGCAATCAGAGTTCGCAACTGTTGGGTATTTTCACCCCATCTCATTAGGTTGAATCTCCAACGCTTGTCAGGATTAGTGGGGCTTGTGTAACAGCGTGATGTGGTACTCTCAAGTGGACCAACTTATTCGTGTCAGAGTGGCGGCGATCGTTTTGGATATTCGTGTTATACGGTCCCTTTTACGTGCACGACGAGTATTCAACTTTATTAGGGCTCAAGATTTGTGTTGCAGGGAGAAAAAGTTGATGGGACAACGAAGATCAGTTTTGTAAATAGTATCCTATAATATAGTACATATAATACAGTATAGCATAATAAAGTAGGATAGTATAGTATATAGTATAATGCGGTACGATGGGTCGCAGGAGTCAGGACTACCCAGGAGTCTCAGATGGTCCTGGAGGGCCAAGAAAAGAACGGCCGAATAAGGGAAAATGTAAAGATGAAGGAAGAATCGGTCAGTCACCCACATCAGAATGCAGGTTCGAGTCTGTAACATAACATGTTGTAGCTTTGGTGTGAAATACCCATTATTAGTTACGGGATTCGAGATGAACGCATGCGGAACGCGTAAAGCAAATAATTGTTTCGATTTCTTCATCATCAGGCTTAGTACAGAAATATACTTTAAGAAGTGCAAATCCGTAGGAACAGTACAGAAGTAAATCATTGATTAGATAAAATAAAAAAGCTCTCATGCTGTACGTCGGATAATCAAATGATAGAGGACACGTGACATCGTTGGGCCGAATCGGCCTATTCTCTTGTTGCAGTCGGCCAAGGGAGTTGTAACGATTGAATGAGTTTCTTTTGGATGCAGAGGCTTAGTTTTGTCAATTTTATGCTGGTCGTCTCAGCGGTAACTAGTATCCTTGTTGCTAGCTGATGGTTCAAGTAGGATGGCACATTGTATAGAATTTCGAACGCAATACACTTGTTAACATGGTGCCACGTACCGATCAGTTGGTTAGTTATGACACTCAAATTAGTTTGGTCTCTTCGGTTAATCAGCGAAATCGGTATGTGTTCCTTGATTCACTTTTCTAAGTGCCTAGTCGTGCGTCCAATGTACATAGCTTCACAGGACAGGTACGGATTTGGTCTTCTTAAAGGATATGTTTGTAATAGGCCTGATGAATAAATCGAAAACAATTATCTGCTTTACGCGTTCCGCATGCATTCTTATCGATTGTAGCTTTGTTGGATGCTGATCTGACCAGATAGAGCTTATTCACCTACAGAACAATGGTGAGTAAACACCGAAGAAGTGGACCACATCCGGTTGTCACCAGCATTTCCTCTGAATGAGTTCTTGTCAAGGTCACGGTAGACTTAGAGTTTGCACCAGCAGCCTGTGCTTGAAAAGCTCTGGATGCAGCAATCTGATCGCGATCACTTCAGCTGTCCTTAGGAGTCGTTTTCTAATCTCCTTTGAGGATCGCTTCGGAACGCTGTAACAGACTTTGAAGGAAGCATTGATCGAGAGCACATGTCCAGTTCGAATTAGATGTTCCAGGATGGAACTGTTGATATTCTTGATGATGTCCCGCCGCGATGACCCTCGGCACTGCGCACTCATCTTCGTCGACAGATATCTGGTCGTATGTCTGAGATACTTGACACAACAGGTGCAAGTAAACTGATACACAACATCCGATTCCGACTTGACCGATAGTCTGTCTGAGGTGTTGAGCAACAAACGGTCTGGTCTCCGCGAGAATGCGTGAATGGGCTGTTGGGAAGGTGTTAGTTACTGCGGCATAAAGATTAGTACATTAGGTCAAAAGGGATGTCTCTCAAAAGGAACAGAGAAACACTTTCTTCTTCGGAACAGTAAAAACAGGTTTATGTTGCTGACAGACCACGACGTGCTTGTTGATAAATGAAGCAGGATACTCATTTTAAAGTAGCGTCTTTCTCTTATTCAAGTGTCTCCGGGCTGCAAGGCTTGGTGGCACGGTAATACAAGCAACAGAGTAAATTCCGTTTGTACTGTAAGGGCACGATACTCGGAAAGCGCGTGTATTGACCAGCCCACGTCGCTTTTCGAAAGATACTTCTCTCATAGAAAGTAGATGTCACGATTAAACCGCGCACAATAATCTGCCTCGACGGGAAATCGAACCCCGGTCCAACGAATTTCCGGTCCGCTGCTCTATCACTGAGCTACCGAGGGCTGACGATTAGGTGCGCAATTTAATGCATGAATTCTGCTTGGTACGCGACGTATTGCCAATGAGTTCACAGTAACTGTCCTGGTGTTTAATCGTGACTTCTACCTTCTACGAACCTTACGCTACTCACAAACACTTTCAAGTAGTCCACCATCGCCCTTTGGACTTCAGAAGGACAGTTACTTAGGTCCATTGGGAAGTGACGAGTGAGTGAGTCAATCTGTAACACCAGGACAGTTACTGTGAGCTCATTGGCAATACGTCGCGGAAAAAGCAGAACTCATGTATGAAATTGCGCACCTAATCGTCAGCCCTCGGTAGCTCAGTGGTAGAGTAGCGGACCGGAAATTCGTTGGAGCGGGGTTCGATTCCCCGTCGAGGCAGATTATTGTGCGGGGTTTAATCGTGACTTCTACTTTCTACGAACGTTACGCTACTCACAAACACTTTCAACACACAACTCAAACACTTTCAACACTTTCTCTCAAGGGATCCATCTTCCCTTCTCTTTAGCAGTAGGCCTAGAAGAGCCAACGTTCCTTCTTTTTGGATCTTTTTGGTGAACTTCAGAGCTGGGTGTGAAGCGTTGACTCTATCGAGTAGACGAAAGATATCGACGCATGAATCGCAATGAATGCGTCATCTAGGTACCTGCAGTTGAAATCCAGCGAGGCAATAATACATTAGGACGCCGTTCATGCTTATAAAAGACGTCAGCGAGAAGCGGTTCTAAGGGCGACCCCAAAGTGACTCCTTCAATTTGTCTAGAATAGATCCCATTAAACAGAAACTGCCCGTTATAAGTACACCGCAAAATTAGTTCCTTTGGTATTGGGATGTCGATATTTATTCCCTTTTCGGTTATGTATTCACAAATAAAGTTAACACGCCCAGATCCCGTATAGTTGGGTACGGAGAGCAAGCTAAATTATGTTAACAGGTTTATTTGTGGTAGCAGGGTGGAAAGTGTGGACAATTTTTAAGTTTCTGGAGGAAGAGGTACGGTGTGATGAATTGCAGTGTGTCACATATAGTTAACATACCATGGGAACGGTAGTGAATCAAGGACAATGCTTGTACTACAACGCTGGTGACAGCTGTTAGTTCGTGGTTATGCTCCTGAATCTGTACCATCTGTGTGCATTTTGTGAGAATCAATCTAAAACATGTAGGTTGCGGTTCACCGACTTTGAAATAGGTAAAGAATATCCGTAGCTCGGGATGTGGATGTGGGTTTTGTACTGCTCTCCGAGCTGAATGATTATTTTGCAGACGTTTCGCTGCCAGACTAGGCAACATCACTAGCGCGGCTTTAAGGTTCTGTTTCGCAGAGCGTCGTACGCGACTTCCAGATCCAAGTACTTATGGATCGAGTTCTGCTTTGAATACCAGATTTCAATAAACTCACGTTCTTGTCGGCTTGTGGCTCTTCCGAGTATTTTGATGTGCTCCAAGTCGAAATGGTGGCCTTCGGCATTCATATGCACGGACATTAAAGAGCTCTTATCATGACGGCGGATAGCTAGTTTATGTTCATGTAGCCGTGTGCCAAACTTTCTTCCTGTTTGAACTACGTAGTATTTGTCAGTCTCGGAAGCATATCTCGTAAACCACACCAGATGTTTCCCACCTGCTAAGTTTATCCTACACTTAGAAGAGTTTATTTTGTATTGTTTCTGTTGGTTGGTGGACAACTTTGACTTCTAAGTGCAACAAAATTCTTGCTGCCATTTCCGAGATTCCGTTGATGTAAGGTAACACGGTTTGCTTTTCAGTCGTTGCATTTGTTGAGGTCTGTTGTGTTGCTTTATGTGAGGCCAAGCAATGCAGAATGAAGCCCTTCGTGTATGAATTCCGTTTGAACAGGTTGAAGAGATGGTCTTCCTCCGCCTTCTTCAGTTGCTGCGTGCTACAGTGTGTCCGTACTCGTTTGAAAAGAGTTAGCACGCAGCTGCGCTTGTAGACGGCCGGATGATTGCTGTTGTAGTGGAGGATCTGATTCTTATGTGTTGATTTTCGATAGACCGTAGTTTCAAGTGACCCTGAACCAGTCCTACGTATGAGAACGTCCAAAAATGGTAGCTGCCCATCGTCCTTCTCTTGCATTGTGAATTGGATGCCGTTGAACACAGTTGATTAGCTCATGTATCTCTTCGAATTCAGAGCGTTTGAGGATGACGAAGGTGTCGTCCACGTAGCGCAGCCAAAGTCTCGGTTTCGCAATTGGGAGTGCTATCCGTTCTATCGCCTGCATCACTGCTTCGACTACCAGTTCCAGAAATCGGCGATCCCATCGGTGTTATTCTTATTTGCTGGTAGATTTGGCCGTTGAAAGTGAAATGAGTTGATAAACAGAATCCCAGCAACCCCATCAATTGTCCGGCGTCGATGCTACTAAATGTGTCGGAAGCTGTGTGTTCCTCCAGTAGAGCATCCATTGTTTGTTTCGCCAAGCTGATATCAATCGATGCGAACAGGGGTGTCACATCAAAACTGACCATTATTTCGTCTCGTTCTATGGTGGTAGTTTTGAGTTTTTGCAGAAACTGTGCTTCCGATTTGGTCGAGTGTTCTGATCCCGCAATTAGAGATTTTAGTCGTTTCCAGAGCTGTTTTCCAAGTCTGTAATTTGGTGCTCCAGGTAGCGACATGATAGGACGGAGAGGCACCGCCTTTGTGTACCTTTGGTAGACCGTAGAATCGCGGTAGTACCGATTCTTGCGGTTTCATCATTTCGTGTTCTAATTTTGCGATTCGAAAAATTTGTTCTAGTTTAGCAGAGTACGTTTGATGTTGTCTACTGTTCTTGTCGGATCTTCGTTTATCGGTTGGTATGTGTTAGTGTCGCTGAGCAGATGTTGTGCCTCCATCATGTAATCGGTTTTGTACATTAGAACTGTTAGGCGTCCTATGTCGGCCGCCAGTATAACCATACTCTTGTCATTTTTGAGACTTGCCAGAGGTTTTTGTTCCGTGGTGCAGAATGTGTTAGTTTCAACTTTATGACTGGGAGCCGAGATGATCCTGTGTCTGGTCTTTTGTTGTGCTTCAGGTGCGATGTACGATTTTAGCGTCAAATCCAATGCCGCGAGAAAATCAATGGGATTGGAGTCCTTGACATTAAGCTGCATACCCCGGACAATGACCGCTTTTTTAGCGTTCGATAAACTCCTTAGTTAAATGCGTAATCCATTCATCTTCTTCCATAATTGATATCTGCTGCGAAAGTACATTCAGCTTCTCTTCAAACTTGCGTTTGGTGTTATTGCCTTTTCCAATTCTTCAGTCAATTATGCCCCTAGCTTGGCTAAGCGTATTGCTTTTTGTTGGTCAACCACCATTTGATATTTATGCTTCCGATTGTGCGCATCTGTGATCAGCAGGCGCAGCATTCGTCGTCCACTTTCGAAGCCAAAAGATGGTGGATAGGAGGACGGTAGTGTAGACTGGGTGGCAAAACCTGATTTCTCAAGCATTCGTGAAGAAAGAATAGCTGCTCGTCAGTGGAGGATCGCCGGTTGGCAAAGGTCTCCCATCAGCGAGCAGATTTTAGCGCTTCGTGCCCAAAGTGCTTTGAAATAGTAGAGCATATCCGTAGCTCGGAATGTGGATGTGGGTTTTGCATTGCTCTCCGAGCTGAACGATCATTTTGTAGACGTTTCGCTGTCAGACTAGGCGACATCATCAGTGCGGCTTTAAGACCCTGTTACAGATGTAAGTGCTTATTGATCGAGTTCTGCTTTGAATATCAGGTTTCAATAAACTCATGTACTTGTCGGCTTGTGGCTCTTCCGAAGACCATCAATTCGACTTGGAGCACATCAAAATACTCGGAAGAGCCACAAGCATGGGAGTTTATTGAAGCCTGGTATTCAAAGCAGAACTCGATCAATAAGTACTTAGGTCTGGAAGGCGCATACGAGGCTCTGCGAAACAGGACCTTAAAGCCGCGCTAGTGATGTTACCTAGTCTGGCAGCGAAACGTCTGCAAAATAATCATTCAGCTCGGAGAGCAGTGCAAAACCCACGTTCACCGACTCAATAAGACAGCACTCCGGATTTTCCGATCGCAATGAGGCTGAACCTTACCGTCGTTCGATGGTTTGGGTGCCTCAGCAATCAATAGAGGTATGCTGGGTGGTACCATTTTTGCAAATTCAGAGCCGCTCATACCAGACTGGTCAATGGTTACAGACCAAACAAACACAGTCTCCAGGTCTGGGTTGGAGTGAGGGTGGCTGCTTGCAGTCCACTGCCAAACCCGCTACATTGCGTTCAAGTTATTGAACCAAACAATTTGGTTGAGAACCCAAGTCGTTCTCCTGTCTAGGCTTGAGGAATCTGATTATATCCTGCCCACACAA